>CM031239.1:133350784-133769693 GCA_018340775.1 Taxus wallichiana var. yunnanensis | reverse complement strand
ATCGAAGAGGATTCGCCTTTGATTAATGTTGTTGAGTGTCGGGATGATGACTCCATCCTCACTTACCTTGTACGGATGATTCTTATATTTGGCCAGCGAGCCTTACCATGAAACCCAAACCATGCCGAGCAGATCTACTATGAAATCAACATCCACTGGAGGAGGATCCTCACATAGTGAAGATTGGACAATCCCTTAACGCATCAGACAAGTCACCTTTACTGCTTTCTCTCCGTGCTCATGTGACTTGAGCTTTCGCTTGGTCCTCTGTTGACATGCCAGGAATTGATCCTACCATTGCCATCCATAACATCACCTAAATCGATTCAAACCAGTCAAACAAAAGCCCGAGAAAAATGCATCCACGCATTGCCCTCTTGGTCAAAAGAAGAAGCAGCTTAATGACTTCTTTCTGTTTCCTTCATCTTGCCTATTGACTATCCTCAATGGATTTCTAACATCGTACATCCTTCTAAAAGCGACGGGGACTTCAGATATGCACGGATTTCCAGGTATCTTAACCTCGCTTGCCCTAAGGATGAATTTCCCCCCAAGTATTGATCGACTTGTTGATCTCACTGAGCCATGAAATGCTTTCTCTCATGGATGGCTTTTCGGGATCTGATCAAATTTTAGTCGCACCATAGATCAACATAAGTCACTTTCATAACTCCTTGGGAACCTTACATTTACCGTGTAATGCCATTTGGCCTTAAGAATGCTTTGGTGCGACCTATGGTGGGCTATGACCTACATTTTTCATGACATTATGCACACTATCGCTTGAAGATTACGTAGGCGATCTTCTTGGCATGAGTCTAAACATCGCGGTGAACATCTCGATGTTTTAACCATTATTTTGATCGCACATTGCGATATTTGCATTCGTCTTGACCAAAGAAATGTGTCTTTGGTGTCCTTTCGGGGAAACTTCTTGGTTTTATCGTCTCTTTGCGTGGCATTGAGGTCGATCCATCTAAAGTAAAAGCTATCCTAGAAATGCCTCCACCCAAAAACCTCAAACAATTGCGTAGTTTGCAGGGTAAACTTCAATCCATCCGGCGTTTCATCTCCCAACTCTCGGATCGATGTCACCCTTTTCATCACCTTCTTAAAAAGGACGTTGCCTTTCAATGGAGTGAGGAGTGTCACCAAGCCTTCGAAGCTCTCAAAACTTATCTCTTGCAGCCACCCGTGCTTATCCCACCCCAGGACGACCGCCCTTTCTACCTTTATCTTTCCGCCTCGCGCCATGCCATGCTTTATAGGAGCTATGCTCGCACATCGGGACTCGGCACGTCGAGAACAGGCCGTTTATTATATAAGTCGTACCCTCGTGGATTACGAGACTAGGTATACACATGTAGAAAAATTGTGCCTAGCCCTATCATTCGTAGCTACCAAACTCCGACATTACCTCCTGAATCACAAAACTTTTGTCATCACCAACACGGACCCCATTCATTATATATACGCCAAACCACATCTAAACCAACACATCGCTCGATGGCTCATGCTCCTCGCATTGACCTTGACCTTGAGTTTATACTGACAAAAAGTCAATCAAAGGACAAACTCTTGCGAGACCAACTTGCGGAGGCCCCTTTGCAGGAACAATTTACCAATTTTACATTCCCAGACGAACTCATCGCCACTCTTTCACTCGGGAAGAGTCGTATCAAATGACCCTCTTCTTGATGGATCTAAATGCCAGCGTGGCGGAGGAGCGGTGTTGTTCTCATCCCTCTTGGCCTTTGAACCTATGCCTCTTTCATTCCGGCTTGATTTCCCTGCACTAATAATCTGTACGGAATACGAGGCCCTTGTTCAGGTCTCGAGTTGCGATACACTTAGGCATCAAATCTATCAATATTTTGGCTGACTCTCGATTGGTAGTCAATCAAGTTATGGGTGTCTACCGATGCAAAAATGAGGAACTTCAAAAGTACAAACACTACGTGGATTCACTTCTAGCCTTATTTACTCACTATTCTATCCAAACCATTCCCGCTCACTATGAGTTTGCGGATACTATGGCTTGCTTAGCCTCGCAAATTCCTTGCCTGTTGACTCTGAATTATTCGTCGTGGTCCAACAACTTTTGCACCATCTATTGACCCGGTAGTTTGTATGATAAATCTTGTGTCTACTAATTCGCGGGATACTGGTACCACCAATTTCACGACTACCTTACAATCTCTGTTCTCCCACCGACCTTCTTAGTAGCAAACGTGCTTTTCTTAAAAGTGTTTCTCGTTATGTTGTCATGGGGGACTCCTCTATAAACGTGGCTTTGATGGCATCCTCCTTGTTTGTCTAACCGGCGCGGAGGTCACCTATACCATCAACAAGTCCATGATGGGATTTGTGGTGGACATTTTAGTGGCCTTGCAGTGGCTAAGCGAATCCTTCGCCTAGGTTATTATTGGCCTACTCTCAATAACGACTACTACGAATATGTTAAGCGTTGTGCTATGTGTCAACAACATGCCAACCTTCAACATACTCCTAGCCATCATTTGCAGGTCGCACGAGATCTTTGGCCTTTCTCATGATGGGGTTTAGACCTTATTGGTGAGATTCACCCGACCTCTTCGCAACGTCACCGTTGGATAATCACACATTTGAATATTACACAAAATGGGTGGAGGCCATTCCACTCATTTCAATCAAAAAGAAAAAATTGTCGAATTCATTAACCATCACATTATCTACATCGTTTTGGTATTCCTCATCGCTAATAACGAGATAATGGTAAATCTTTAAAAACAAGTTGTTCTGAGACCTTTGCGACAACTTTGGTATCAAACTTAGTTTCTCATCACCTTACTTATCAGCGGGCCATGGTGAAATTTGAATCTTCTAATAAAACCCTAACCAAAATCCTCATGAAAGTTGTCGATGAATAGGAAGAAATTGGCACGATCACATTCCCTTTGCCCTTTGGGCTTATCGTATTTAGCATTCGTACCTCTACTAAGCGCTACACCTTTTTCTTTGGTATATGGTACCAGAGGCCGTCTTGCCTCTCGAAATACAAATACCCTCCTCGAATATCCCTTCGGGATATTCTCACCAGCGATGATTTCCGCCAAGAAGCGGTTAGTGATTGGAGCTTCTTGAC
Source organism: Taxus wallichiana var. yunnanensis (assembly GCA_018340775.1). NCBI lineage: Eukaryota > Viridiplantae > Streptophyta > Pinopsida > Cupressales > Taxaceae > Taxus > Taxus wallichiana. The sequence goes on along the minus strand of CM031239.1, from coordinate 133,766,569 downwards.
GAGACGTCGTCTTACGGACTCTTGATCACCTCCAAATCTATCAAAAACGCATCAAGCGTGCTTATGATAAGCGACTTCATGGCGTATCTTTAAGGTTGGTGATCTTGTCCTCAAGAGAATCAACATGTCACCAAACTAGAAAAGAGAAAAGCGTGGAAAATTTGCTCCCGATTGGATTGGGCCTTATATAATCACTCACACCTATGGATCGAGGCACTTATCGTTTAGCTTTGTAGCAGTAAACTGAGCACACTGAACCCATAATGCCTTGCATCTTCGACCATTCTCTTTGTTGAATCTAGTGTTATATCACTTCTTATCTACCTCTTGCTCGTCCTTGAGCTCATTTACCGCTACATACACTTTGTTTTCTATATCTCAAAATAAAATCAAAATCACTCCTCACCTCCCTTGATGATGCCTTCCCCTTTTTAGTCTAGTCCATGACTTCAAAGTATTAAAATAAGCCGTATTCTTATGGGATTTTCTTGAGTCAAACTTCTACTAAACTAGATGCTTCATGAAAAGAACATCTAGTCATCTAAATTAAATATAGAATTTGCTCCCTTGAAGGACAGACTATATGCCGAACTATTCTTTGCTACTATAAATAGATTTGCTCCCCGAAGGACGGCTATGCACTAAAATCATATCTGCTACTTATAAATAGAAGTTGCTCCTCGAAGAAGGACAGCTATACTGCAGTCGCCTTTATTAGAAGCTTCTCGCATTGATCAGCTTCATGAAGACCTCAAGAATAGTACAATCAATATCCCTTGTAGACTTCCCGCATCGATCGGTCTATATTAGGTCAAATAAAAGCCTCATTAAAAAAGAACCTTTTTGGGTCATGGACTTGTCTATTTAGGGTAGGTTCTCTTTCGAGAACACTCACTTTGTAACAAGTTCTCTGTACCTCAGCTATATCATCCACCTCACCTCACCATTTGTTTCAACTCGAGGGACGTAACGTACACACGATATATTGTGATCATACAACTCTTTTCACCTATTGACTTCTTGTCATGCACGGTACTAGGGCTTCAAGCTCGTGCTACATTGTGTGGTTTGTTTGGCTCTTTTCACCTACGGAGCACTCTTTCCGCTTTCCTCGCATCTAGGATTGTGTGTTGATCTTAATCGGGACACGATTCCTCTACTTGGGTATGCTTAACTTTTGCTTCACCTATACCTACACCAACAACATTACCCTACCAACACCAACAACATTACCCTACCAACATCAAATTTTTACCAACCGATAAATTGCCTAACCACAACCAAATTGCCTAAATTCACCTCTCCCTGGTCCTAAGGGAGAACTACATCGGTCTGAGGCCCCTCCTTGCTTTGTGCAATGGGCTATGTAGGCAGCACTTAGGAGACATGGGGTCTCCCGAGGTTAGCTCGACCATCCCCTACCGTAACTTATCATGTGTGGTAAATATAAATATTTTGTGTATTTCTATTTAATCACATTCCTCTTTATCCTTTTTCAAAACACCCAAAATCACAACGTAAACATTCTTATTATTATAACTCAAATCAACATACATATCTTGTTTTATTTAGATGTTAAACCAATACATCTTCTCTCATCATCGACATGCGAGTCGGTACTCTTATTTATTCTTATACCTTCTTGCTAGCATTTATTTAGACCCTCACGCCTCATCCCGAACTAGGTGATGATCGTGATCATCGACCCCTCTCGTCGAGGCCTCTCTGTCCTCAATGGTACCACGGCTATTGGTACCGCCCAGCTTTGATCTACCGATCTCTCTGTAACATATGAATATGCCCTCTCGCATGGAGGACTCCAGCCTCTAGTCTCTCACTTAGTGACTCATGACCACTAATAATCCTCTTGTCTCATTCACTGCGTTTGGAGCTTTTGAACCAATGCTGCAGACGATCCTCTCTGCTTTGTAATCACGGCTATGTCGGGGTGATCGCGTACACCTCGCGAGCTCTGCTTACCCACCATAACCTATAGGCCTCTGTCATTCGGCATCCATTACCTGCTGCGATCGTTCTGCTATCTCCTCGGGCCCTTATGGAGGTGTTGGCAGGGGAGGTGAGAATCTTTGCCTCGGCGTCGATCCTCATATATGGTCTATAAGCTGGGGTATATCTGCACAAATCAAATTGTGCCGCGCACGCGATCTAGAGGAATCCTCTCATACTCACTGGCTTTGTGCCTGCGATCCACCTCAATCGCTCTACACCCCTCAACTCCTCGGCTATATTCTCTGTTACCATATAGTTCCCGTAAGGCCTCAACGAGATATCGCATGGCCGTCACCCTCTCCCATACACACACTGTAATACTCGATGTCACCCGTCACGGCTGAGATCTTGCCTCTTGTTGCATGCGGACCCGGTAATCGAATCCCGACCTCTATCTCGGTCTCTCCTGCTGGATGGATTGGCCTATTGGTCGCACACAAACAATGTGCTCATAGGCCCAACGGTGTAATAAGTATGAATAATCCGGTGTCGTTACGTGATTTACCTCTGAGCCCATAAACCCTGTATAAGCTCGCGAATATCACAGTGCCCATGCAAAAGTCACGTTCCTTTCTATCATCTCCCGGATAACACACATCAATGCCTTTGGAAATCTTCCCCCTTACGCCTCGGTAATGCATAATACCCTACCATTTATCATTAATATCACTTGCTAACCTTGTCTCCTCGGGGTGTCTGCATACATTACCCCATACGTAAATGATAAACCTCGTGTGTCAAATCTCGTGCGTATGGACCAAATAATCTTTGTTATCGCTCCCGTGCCTTGCGCTAGGTAGTGCACGATATCTTGGTTCTCTGTAATAGGGAGTCTCAAAATATGGAACACATCTTCGATATTCTTGTCATCTCCCTGTTGGCGAGATAGAAGGTATTTTCTCGGGATTCCATCTCTCGATCAGCGCTTTTTGTAACATAGCATGGTTACGTGCGATTAAGTGAATAATAGCGGATTCCACTTAACCCCAACGATTTATCAATGTCCATTAATTTGGCGTTACATCCGCTTTCGGATTGCGTGACAATGTGTGGCACGCTTATCATTCATCCTCGACCCTGCACGAACTGCGTACATCAAAACAACAAATAACCATTGATCCATCGGGGTTTTCTCACATTACGGAAATTCCCTACGAAACCGGTATCGTTTCTGACTGCAAATCTACCGGTTGAGTAACCGATCCGGTTATCCCTAACCGATATCGGTCCTGTTACTTTCATACACCTTGCCTAAACAACCACCTACAACAATAATTTGGCGTCTATTCCTTTCTATACCTCTGAACATACACGAAACCCACGATTACCTACCCCGTAACACTTATAACCCTTGCTTTATCATGTTTTCTTTTCATATCTACCCACTTAATCTCTTATTCATAACACATGCAAAAGTCAAATCATAACCAAAGCGTTTACCTCTTGGGTTGCGGTAGCTTGAGGTGGCCCTTGTCTTCCCTCTTGTCCCACTGCTTTGGATGTTTCTCCTCGTCTGCCATTATCACCACCTTTTTCAAACTGCCTTTACTGTCTTTGAATCTCGGATCACAATCACTTTCCCTGTCTCTTTACTCCTAATCACTCAAATTTCTCATCACGATTACTGTCTCGGTCGTAAAAAGCGTCGCGTTCGCGTATTTAACTTCTTGCGTGGCTCTCAAAATTAGAACTTAAGTTGCCACCCTAGCTTTTTATTTTTAGAAAAGCTCATACCTAAATAACCGGTATCGGTTATGTAAGCGATATCGTCTACTACCTACGGCGTCGGTTAGCTAGCGATATCGGTTACACACAGCCTTTTGAAACATGTTCTTTTCTTCATTTTTACCAAATTTTTGTCGCCACCTCTTTTCTGCATCACAACACCATTATCCATATTTGTCTATCCACCACACATATCATTACAATTTCGTTAACATCATCTATTTTACAAAAACAAACAAGTCATCAACTAAGGATACCACAACAAAACAAAAAACTATCTATCTATACAACATTTGGATCGACTCATCGGATACATATATCATGATGTCACAAAACCAGCCCTGACATGCGACATTTCATCATATAACATGTCATCCTTATATACGTGCAAAAACAAAAACATCAACATCATCCATATATCAACATGTCAACTAAACTCATCCTACATTCTATATCACAAACCATCGACAAAATACTTAAACACATTTTGAACACTTTGCATGTGGATCAAAACATCATCTCTATATATATATACAAATTTTCAAATATCTGATGTGCCTGCATGGGGCCTCTGTGATCTCATCATACAACTAAGCCGGCACGCGAGGCATGATAACTATCCAAAATCTCGGCTCGGCTCGCAGGCCGGTCCCTCATATCAAAAAATACTCGGCTCACCGGTATCAAATATACAACCCATACTCGACTCGCAAGGCGGTATATAATGAATAAATGAATCCATACATGAATAAATGTAGGCACGCAGGCCTCTATCAACACAACCGGTTCGCAGACCGGTGCCCATGCCTATATACAAAAACAATACAGGGATCCCTCAGCTCTCCCCACCGCCCTCGGCACCTCTCCCTGCTGGTCCCTGTGGCGCCTCTCGCCTCCTGCCTGTAACGGACACGCCGGCTGTGGCTGCACCTCCTGAGATCTCTGGCTGTGAGAGGTCTGCTCTCATGATGAGCTGCATAAGGTGATACTCGGCTCGGTACTATCGAGAATATCACGATAGTATCGGGCCTCGCTCTAACCTCCATATAGCGCCCTCGAGCCCTTTGAAGGAGGTGGGGATGGTCCCTGGCACCTAATACTAGTACCCCACATTACTGTCTTTGGTGGTGCACTGTCATTGTGTCTTGCATTCTTTGTATGCTGTGCACATGCTGCAATTTGGTACATTTGTCTTCTCTCTCTTGGTGATGGTGCAGTACTTCTTTCTCTTGAGTCTTCTTTGCTGTACTGTGCATACTGCGCTTTGGCTTTGCTTCTGCTGGTGGTGGTGCATTGCTGTACTGTGCAATACTGCTGCTGCTGGGCTATTGCCCCTTGTAGGACACCTATACGTGCTGTGCACTTGCGACCAATTTATTGTCCTGTAATTGCACTTTGACCCCAGGCTGATCTCTCTCTGTCGTCACATTGCCCAAGTCAGCATCATTTGTGCGGTGCATCTTTACCCTCAGCTCTCGACCAGACCCACCACACCCTGTATGCTCTGTGCACCCGACATCATCTCTTGTGTCATCTGCTGGCCTCTCGGCAACCCAATCTGGATCGAGAGGCTGTGGTGCGAGGCGGTGGGGCCTCTACATCATCCCTCTGTCTGTGCGGGGAAGGGAGGTGGCTCGTCTGTCGCAGACCCCATCTGCTGCGTGCCCTCTCTGGGGTATCCTCTCGTACTCTCGGCCTCAAGTCCTGCTTATCAGGAATGTGTCTTTGGATCCGGGCGTAAGCTTGTACTCGGCCTCCTCTGTGTGCGGGTGATGACCTCTGTAAGGTCTCCATACGATGTCTACATTGCTGTCGGGCCCTCAATAAATGTCTATAATACGCCACATCTCTCCCATGCAAGCCTTGCTCGTGGCTGCCCACGACTCCCGACCATCTCACGAAAGCCATATACGTATATAACTTTGTGGCCCAGTGGCTTTGGGGTAACCCTCGGCTGATGCGTATGATGTGCTCATATGCCCAACAATGAAGAAAAATGTCGAGCAGAATCGAATCGCCTCATCGGTGATAACCCGAAAGCTCTCTGTATAATGCACCGGATATCTTGGTGCCCAAGCATAACTTGAGTGTGCTCCTCCACCATCTCATGAAGCACCCCCATCGATGCCCGTGGAAAGCGGCCTCCCTGCGAGTCGGGAGGCGAAGGGTGATCCCGATCATCATCGGCCTGACCCGGGCCGTGTCTCGTGTCGATGCGCGCACGGTACATGTCACCATACCCGATGCTCATGTTGTGATAGGTAAGTAGTGCGGCTGCATCTCAAAACACTGTAATATCTTTGTCCATGGCGAGTCTCGAATCTACGGAAGGCTGCCTCTCCCTCGATAGGTAGTCGAAGGATGCGATACACATCCTCCAGCGTGATAGTCATCTCCCGGTCCGGGAGATGGAACACATTGAGTCGCGGATCCCATCTCTCGATGAGGGCGACCATCAGTTTGTGATCTCTCTCTATCGCTCTATACCTCTGGACTCCAAGAGTCCCACCTCGCGCATGATCGCCCAATGAGCCGCGAGATATGTGTGGCGCATCCGCACCTGACAGCGGGGCATCTATCCCGCATCGTCAGCTGGCGTGGCGTGTGCAAAACCAACCCACATCCTTAGACCTACTTTTTATCACAACATCTACTTTACCCTCTAAACCCCCTTTTATCCCCAGGACCACACCCGGACTCTCTGCCACCCCACCCAAAACCAAACTCACAACCCCAAACCCAAATCCAAACCCACCCAACCCTAAAACAAAACAAAATCAAGCCCCCAACTCACCCAAAACCCAAACCTGACCCACACTCGGCCCAAACCCAGCTGACCCACACTCACCCAAAACCCAAACCACCCACACTCACCCAAAACCCAACCCAACCCAACCCACCCACCCCACACCCAAAACCCTTGACCCACACTCACCCAAAACCCAACCGACCCCGGTCCCCCTCCCTGAGCGTCGATGATCGGCCGCATCGGTAACCTAGACCCACCACCCTAAAAATTCGCGCCGTGCGGTCGCTTAGTGCCGGCATCGGTCTTTGGAAATTGCCGTCTTTGAACCCATGTGCTACCCCTTTCTTCTTTTTCCCTATTTCTACCTCTCTACCCACCCAAACACCCTAAAAACCTACCCACCCACCGCCTTGGCCTATTTCACCTATCTACCCTCTCCCTTTTTCAAATCATTTCCATTTATTCATTATTTTCTACAAAACATTATATTCCTACCCAAATCCCAAAACCAACATAATGCAATAAAATGCACAAAATGAGGAGTTTCGAACTTACCCGTACGACGACACGTCGTCGTGGTGGGATAGGTGGTGGTGGTCCAGCTGGTCCAGCCCCTCCTGCTCCTCCTGCCTGTGCCATAGCTCGATTACGATCTGCTTTGGGTCCCCGGCCAATCAGCTGCTTTGCCTCCTCCTCACTCGGGCCCAAACAACTCACTCCTCCACCAAAATAGCTCCACCTCACTCAATAAACCTCCAATCTCAACTCTCCACGTCAGACAAGTCAATTTGGTTTTCAAAATAACAAAGTGACAATGACAAGCCGTATTTTTCTTTTTATAGGTTTTTCGCCCATAACCGATATCGGTTTCATTTTGCCCTAATGAACCGGTATCGGTCCCTTGACCCGATATCGGTCATGTAGAATCGACATCGGTTTTACGACTTTCCCCGATATTTTTTTTTGCCCCTATTTACCATTTGCCCCTTTTTAACCACATATCGCCTATATCCACCTTTCTTTAAACACCATTTGTTTACCCATTTGGCCCGACCCAAGGCCTCGACCTACCCATTTGGCCCAACCCAAGGCCTCGCCCTACCCATTTCGGGCCAGGCCTCGCCCTCCCCATTTGGCTCGACCAAGGCCTCGGCCTACCCATTTGGCCGACCCAAGGCCTCGACCTACCTGTTGGCCGACCCAAGGCCTCACCCTAACCATTTGGCCCGACCCGAGGCCTCGGCCTACCTATTCGGCCCGACCCGAGGCCTCGACCTACCATTTGGCCGACCCAAGGCCTCGACCTACTGTTGGCCCGAACCGAGGCCTCACCACCTAACCATTTGGCCCGACCCGAGGCCTCGCCTACCTGTTGGCTGACCCAGGCCTCACCTAACCATTTGGCCCGACCCGAGGCCTCGGCCTACCATTCGGCCCCACCTAGGCCTCACCCTAACCATTTGGCCCGACCCGAGGCCTCGGACCTACCCTGTTGGCCCACCCGAGGCCTCACCTACCATTTGGCCCGACCGAGGCCTCACCTACCATTTGGCCAGGCCAGAGGCCTCGACCTACCTGTTGGCCCGACCCGAGGCCTCACCTAACCATTTGGCCCGACCCAAGGCCTCAACCTATCTAATCGGCCCCACCCCGAGGCCTCACCCTAACCATTTGGCCCGACCGAGGCCTCAACCTACCTATCCGGCCCCACCCAAGGCCTCGCCTAACCATTTGGCCCGACCCCGAGGCCTCACTCTACCCTTATGCCCGACCCGAGGCCCTGACCCAACAACTTGGCCCGACCAAGGCCGTATCACTTGATACCATACCCACAATCAACATTTTATTTTATCCATCCATCATGTACCTTTTGTTGATCGAGCTCACTGTTCATGTTTTAGCATGATTAGGGTCCTTGACTTGATCGTCGACCAACTTTGCCTAGACCTGGGCCGTGCGTTTATCTCAGCCAAACCAACCATTTGAGTCTTGCCGAACATGCCTAAACGTTCTGTACCTTACATTATATACCACCGGAGCTACTTCTACATGCCTTGGATACCGAGGATTATATCACCCTTGTTTGGATAAACTATCGACCTTTGCACTATACATTGCTTTGGTTTGCTCGTCAAATCATGTACCCTAGTCGTCTTATTGCATTTTGACATCATGCGTGCTTCCTTGGACCTACCCCACCACCTTACCATCCTCTCTCTGACATTCACCCTTTATCGACCCTATCCTGATTTCCGTTCACTCAATCTATGATAGATTTGGGGATTACCTATATCCTTAACGGGAGAAACCACTTCATATTATTGTCAGCGTGACTTTACAAAACAAGCTACGGTGATAAGGGGCTAATGTAGACACCAAATTCGTGTCTTACGACCCCTTGTGACCCGCATCTCATCTCGCATGATATAACCTCATCACCTAAACCTTACACAATTATTTATTAATTGCCTTCTAATTGATAAATCCACATCACCCTACCTACCACCTCACTTTGCCACTTCATCATGACCTAGCCCTAACCTAAAACTAACCTAATTAAGACCCATAACTTGGTCACACCTACACCCATAACTAATGACCCCTTTCTCGCACCCAAAACCGACCTTCTAGTCACTTGGCCGAGCCCATGGCTGATCTCTCGGGAGAAAAGCGGGGGAAGGTGGGCTATTTTACTAAAAATAGCCTACTTTTTCCTTACCGATGCGGTTCTACTCGACCATGCCGTCGGTTACGCAACCGCCATCGGTTCCCTGTAAATGGGCTCCCAAACCAAAACAACGGATCGAAATTTCATTTTGGGATCGGTCGAAGGATTTTGGATCAGCGAGAGCATTGGGAGCGAGAAAGCGAGTCAGAGATCTTCACTTGGCCAGAGCGAGACGAGTGGAAATACGAGAAGTGTTTACTGTGAAAGGAGATCAGCTTGCATCTTGGTCAAAACCGAGTAAGTCACATCTTGCATGTCCTCTGTTATAACATTTCTTATGCTTCTTGAATCTCGGTCCCCTAAATCCGTTTATGAATCCACTACCCAACGTGCCATTGCATCTAGCTTTGTCATTCCTTTACCCCTCATCATCTCATTTCCTAATATCATCCATAAACCAGCCTTACAAACACCATAGCTACCAAGAAGATCCTAGAACCCCGGTATCGGTTATCGATGTAACCGGCATCGGTTATCGATGCAACATCGGTTCCTCGATCAAAACCGAGAAAACCCGAGCCTTTCCCTACCCGGTTCAACGAAACAACTTAATTGATATCTTCTGATCTTTTGTGTTAATTCATATTAGCGAGAGGCCGACCACCTTGAAAGGAAGTTTTATATTTCTGGGCCCAAGGCAGTTCCCTCATTTATTGTCTAATTAAAATCTTGTGGTCTTGTGTTCTTATTTGCGGGTAGTCCTTCCAAGACAAAAGGAGTTCTTCGCAGTCGGCACTGATCTTTCTCTACTGTGCACGCGCACACCATCTCGACATTCTACGGGTATTCCTCCTAGCCCCCTAACCTTATATGTTTCTAAAAGGAGCGAAACATTTCCGAGTGAAACATTTTGGCACCCACAGTATATAATGAATAAATGAATCCATACATGAATAAATGTAGGCACGCGAGGCCTCTATCAAACCTGACAGTTCATGGATAGGGTGCCTATGCCTATATCACAAAAACAATACGGGGATCCCTCGGCTCTCCCCGCCTCGGCACCTCTCACTGCTGGTCCTGTGGCGCCTCTCGCCTCCTGCCTATTACTGACACCGGCACGCCTCCTGAGATCTTTGTGGCTGCATGAGGCTGTAAGGCGATGACTCTCTGTATCGAGAATATCCACTGATGAGTAGGAGCCTTCCCAACCTCCTAGGCGCTCTCAGGCTGCGTAAGGCTGATACTCAACTAACTAGATCACGCTAAGTCTTATCAGACACCTGATAGTGTGGGCCTTGCAACCTCCATATAAGCCTCTCATGCCACTGAGAGCCTCAGCCCTTGAAGGAGGCTTGTACTAAATTTGGTCCCTGGCACCTTTCGCTAGTACCCCCATACTGTCTTTGGTGGTGCACAGTACATCTGCACATCTTACTCTTGTGATGATATCTGTACACAATGCAGGTGTGGGTGTCTACTCTTTGGTGATGGTCTTTGGTGATGGTCGTCTGCTTTGATCTTGCTGCACTGTACTCGTACTGCACCTTGGCTGGCGCTCTACGCTGGTGGTGGTGCTGTGCATGTATGTACGTGTACTGCGCTGGGCTATTGCCCCTTTAGGACACTATCTGTGCTGTGTGGCAGCCAATTGTCCCTATAATGGCATTCACTTTGACCCCTGAGCTAATCTCTCTCTGTGTCATTCTTGCCAAGTCAATTTTAATGCGGTTGTCTTTACCCTCGCCGCTCTCGACCAGCCCACCACACCTGTATGCTCCTGCACCCAAAGACATCATCTTGTGTCATCTGCTGGCCTCTCGGAACCCAATCTAGATCAAGAGGCTGTGGTGCGGGCGGTGGGGCCTCTACATCATCCCTCTGTCTTGAGGGAAGGGAGGTGGCTCATCTGTTGCGGCCCCATCTGCTGCGTGCCCTCTCTAGGGTATCCTCTCGTACTCTCCCGGCCTCCGATCTGCTTTATCCGAGAATGTGTATTGAATCCGGCGTAAGCTGTACTCGGCCTCCTTTGTGGGGTGATGACCTCTATAAGGTCTCCATATGATGTCTACCCAGCTGTCGGGCCCTCTAATAAATGTCTATAATACGCCACATCTCGCCTGTAAAGCTTTGCTCGTGGCTGCCCCATGACTCCCAACCATCTCTCGAAAGCCATATCACGTATATAAACTTTGTGGCCACAGGCTGCTTTGGGGTAACCCTCTTTGGCTTTGATGCATATGATGTGCTCATATGCCCAACAATCAGCAAAATGTCAAACGAGATACCGAATCGCCTCATCCGGTGATAACCCCGAAGCTCTCTTTATAAGCGCACCCAGGATATCTTGGTGCCCAAGCATAACAGGTGTGCTCCTCCACCATCTCATGAAGCACCCCCATCAATGCCCATGGAAAGCGGCCTCCCTCTGAGTTCGGGAGGGTGAAGCAGGTGATCCCAATCATCATCGGCCACTGACCAGTAGGTGTCTCGTGTCGATGCGCACGGTACATGTCACCATACCAATGCTCATATTATGATAGGTAAGTAGCACGGCTGCGCATCTCCAAAAACACTGTAATATGCTTTATCCATGCAGTCTTGGAAATCTACGAAGAGGCGCCTCTCCCTCGATAGGTAGTTGAAGGATGCGATACACATCCTCCAGCGTGATAGAAATCTCCCGGTCGGGAGATGGAACACATTGGTCGCGGATCCCATCTCTTGATGAGGGCGACCATCAGGCTATGATCTCTCTCTATCGCTCTATACCTCTGGACTCCATCGAGTGCCACCTCGCGCACATGATCGCCCAATGAGCGCGGATATGTGTGGCGCATCCGCACCAACAGGGGGGCATCCTATCACATCGTCATCAAGCTGGCGCGTGCTGCAAAACCAACCCACATCCTTAGACCTAATTTTTATCACAACATCTACTTTACCCTCTAAACCCCCTTTTATCCCCTCGACCACACCCCGAGCTCTCTACCACCCCACCCAAAACCAAACTCACAACCCCAAAACAAAACAAATCCAAACCCACCCAACCCTAAAACAAAACAAAATCAACCTAACTCACCCAAAACCCAACCCAACCCACACTCAACCCAAACCCAAATCCACCCACACTCACCCAAAACCCAACACCACCCACACTCACCCAAAACCCAACCCAACCCACACCTCACACCCAAAACCCAACCCAACCCACACTCACCCATAACCGACCCCGGTCCCCCTCCCACCGACGCCGGTCAACGATCAACCGGCATCGGTAACCCACAGACCCACCCTGCCCTAAAAATTTGCGACCGATGCCGGTCGCTTAGTGACCGACATCGGTCCGGAAATTTGCCGTCTTGAACCCAGCGCTTGCTACCCCTTTCTTCTTTTTCCCTATTTCTACCTCTCTACCCACCCAAACACCCTAAAAACCTACCCACCCTGCCGCCTTGGCCTATTTCACCTATCTACCCTCTCCCTTTTTCAAATCATTTCCATTTATTCATTATTTTCTACAAAACATTATATTCCTACCCAAATCCCAAAACCAACATAATGCAATAAAATGCACAAAATGAGGAGTTTCGAACTTACCCGTACGACGACACGTCGTCATGGTGGGATAGGTGGTGGTGGTCCAGCTAGTCCAGCCCCTCCTGCTCCTCCTGCCTGTGCCATAGCTCCAATTTTGATCGATCTGTTGGTTCCCGGCCAATCAAGCTGCTTGTCTCCTCCTCACTCGGGCCCGCAAACAACTCACTCCTCCACCAAAATAGCTCCACCTCACTCAATAAACCTCCAATCTCAACTCTCCACGTCAGACAAGTCAATTTGGTTTTCAAAATAACAAAGTGACAATGACAAGCCGTATTTTTCTTTTTATAGGTTTTTCGCCCATAACCGATATCGGTTTCATTTTGCCCTAATGAACCGGTATCGGTCCCTTGACCGATATCGGTCATGTAGAATCGACATCGGTTTTTCTGCCAACTTTCCCCCAATATTTTTTGCCCCTATTTACCATTTGCCCCTTTTTAACCACATATCGCCTATATCCACCTTTGTTGAACACCATTTGTTTACCCATTTGGCTCGACCCAAGGCCTCGCCCTACCCATTTGGCCCGACCCAAGGCCTCGCCCTACCCATTTGCTCGACCCAAGGCCTCGCCCTACCCATTTGGCCCGACCCAAGGCCTCAACCTACCCATTTGGGACCCAGGCCTCGACCCTAAGGCCTCAAGGCCTCAGCCTTAACCATTTTGACCCGAGGCCTCGGCCTACCTATTCGGCCCGACCCAAGGCCTCAACCTACCATTTGGCCCGACCCAAGGCCTCAACCTACCTATTTGGCCCGACCAAGGCCTCACCTAACCATTTGGCCCGACCCGAGGCCTCAACCTACCATTTGGCCCGACCCAAGGCCTCACCTACCCATTTGGCCCGGCCAAGGCCTCAACCTACCTATTTGGCCTGAGGCCCAAGGCCTCAACCTACCATTCGGCCCAACCCAAGGCCTCGATCTACCATTCCGGCCCCACCCAAGGCCCGACCCAAGGCCTCGACCCTGTTGGCCCGACCCAAGGCCTCAACCTACCTATTTGGCCCGACCCAAGGCCTCACCCTAACCATTTGGCCCGACCCAAGGCCTCAACCTACCTATCCGGCCCCACCCAAGGCCTCACCCTAACCATTTGGCCCGACCCAAGGCCTCAACCTACCTATCCGGCCCCACCCAAGGCCTCGCCCTAACAATTTGGCCCGACCCAAGGCCTCACTCTACCCTTATGGCACGACCCAAGGCCTGACCCAACAACTTGGCCCGACCCAAGGCCGTATCACTTCAATACCATACCCACAATCAACATTTATTTTATCCATCCATCATGTACCTTTTGTTCAATCGAGCTCACCTGTTCATGTTTTAGCATGATTAGGGTCCTTGACTTGATCTGTCGACCAACTTTGCCTAGACCTAGACCGTGACGTTTATCTCAACCAAACCAACCATTTGGTACTGCCGAACATGCCTAAACGTTCTTGTACCTTACCTGTTATATACCCTGGAGCTACTTCCTATGCCTTGGATACCAGGATTATATCACCCTTGTTTGGATAAACTATCGACCTTTGCCTATACATTGCTGGTTTGCTCGTCAAATCATGTACCCTAGTCGTACTATTGCATTTCAACATGCGTCTGCTTCCTTGGACTTACCCCACCACCTTACCATCCTCTCTACAACATTCACCCTTTATCAACCCTATCCCTGATTTCCCATTCACTCAATCTATGATAGATTTGAGGGGGATTACCTATATCCTTAACAGGAGAAACCACTTCATATTATTGTCCGCGTAGCTTTACAAAACAAGCTACACGACAATAAGGGGCTAATGTAGACACCAAATTCGTGTCTTACGACCCCTTGTGACCCGCATCTCATCTCGCAATATAACCTCATCACCTAAACCTTACACAATTATTTATTAATTGCCTTCTAATTGATAAATCCACATCACCCTACCTACCACCTCACTTTGCCACTTCATCATGACCTAGCCCTAACCCTAAAACTAACCTAATTAAGACCCATAACTTGGTCCACACCTACACCCATAACTAATGACCCCTTTCTCGCACCCAAAACCGACCTTCTAGTCACTTGACCGAGCCCGCAACTGATCTCTCGGGAGAAAAGCAGGGAAGGTGGGCTATTTTACTAAAAATAGCCTACTTTTTCCTTACCGATGCCGGTTCCTACTCGACCGCCGTCGGTTACGCAACCGCCATCGGTTCCCTGTAAATGGGCTCCCCAAACCAAAACAACGGACCGAAATTTCATTTTGGGATCAGAGGGAAGGATTTCTGGATCAACAGAGAGCATTGGGAGCGAGAAACAGAGTCCAGATCTTCACTTGACCGAGCAGAGACGAGTGGAAATACCAGAAGTGTTTACAGCAAAGGAGATCAGCTTGCATCTTGGTCAAAACCAGTAAGTCACATCTTGCATGTCCTCTGTTATAACATTTCTTATGCTTCTTGAATCTCAGTCCTCCTAAATCCATTTCTGAATCCACTACCCAACGTGCCATTGCATCTAACTGTCATTCCTTTACCCCTCATCATCTCATTTCCTAATATCATCCATAAACCAGCCTTACAAACACCATAGCTACCAAGAAGATCCTAGAACCCACCGGTATCGGTTATCAGTAACCGGCATCGGTTATCAGTAACCGGCATCGGTTCCTCTGATCAAAACCAGAAAACCAGCCTTTCCCCTACCCAGTTCAACGAAACAACTTAATTGATATCTTACAGTCTTTTGTGTTAATTCATATTAGCAGGGGAACTGACCACCTTCGAAAGGAAGTTTTATATTTCCTGGGCCCAAGGCAGTTCCTCATTTATTGTCTAATTAAAATCTTGTGGTCTTGTGTTCTTATTTGCGCAGTAGTCCTTCCAAGACAAAAGGAGTTCTTCGCAGATCGGCTGATCTTTCTCTACGGTACGCGCACACCATCTCGACATTCTACGGGTATTCTTCCTAGCCCCCAACCTTATATGTTTCTAAAAGGAATGAAACATTTCGAGTGAAACACTCTTTTGGCCCGAGATAGCTAATTAATCCCAAATTTAAATGTTCATGTTGGTTTTCTTCATTTTCTCAATGATATTGAATAGGGATGAGCTATCCTTCTTTTTATCTTTGTTTTGCACAACCTTTTTTTGAACCTAAGTTTCTACAACTAGTATATGAGCTAGTATAAAAGGTGGATTAGATTGATTTGTCATGTTTGGAGCTGCACTTTGATTTCCCATTCTTGTGGAATGATAGAGGGCTGAGAAGCACTTGGGTTAGATGAATTTCCTTCCCCAATATTCCTCTTTTTGGACCATGTATTGTCTTCCACACCTTGAGAAGGAGCCTGATTTATTCCATAGAAATATTCAACTTACCAATTGACAAGTTTGGTTTCAATCTAAGGTGCCTCTTCAATGGCTTCTTGTTGTTGATTCTCCTCTTGATTTGTTTTGGGGTCTACCCTAAGCCTGTTATCACTATCAATTCTTGATTTAGAGCACCGTTAAAGCATGTTGATGTTACGAAATATTGTTCATAGTGTGAACACTTAGGAGTGGTTTAGGTTATTTGGTAGTAATAGTTTTTAATATTTATAAAATAATATATGAGTGTGTAAAACATTGTAATGCACAACTCATAGTTGAGAGATATTTGGGATATTGAGAGGACTTAGAGATTAGCCTTGACTCCTTACTTATAGGAGTTGAATGATCTATTTAAATGTAATCTCTCCATGGGAATTTGTCCCTAATGAATTACAATATATTTGGTTTTATTATTTTATTGCATGCAATGTTTTGTTTTTTATTTGATTAAATCATAGATATTTACAAGAGTTGACTAGTTATGGGGCTGATTGCATGGGAAACACAAGTCATATTCTTGAGCCATGTTATTTTTCACTAGGACTAAGGCTCAAGATGAGGATGGAACATTAGGATTATAGGGTTAGAATGGCCTATTAACATGAGGCCTTACTTGATTCGATTTACTGCCTTGAGCAGGTGGCCTATTAGGCTGATATGGAGGTCTATTGGGTTGGGTTTGAGGTTGGTATGATCTAAAATTTTGAGATTATTTCCTCTTAATTGTCACCAACTCATTGCCTAAATTTTTAAATTGTTTCATGACTTCCTGGAGCTCATTTGAGGTACTAGAAGATTAGGTAGAAGCTTCAACGGATATTTGAGTTTTGGAGCAAGAATGGGAGCTAATATAGGTGCTTGACTAGTGTTTAGATTTTTAACTCTAGATGATGAGGCATAGGTGGTCTGGGTGCATGTTTACCAACTTGAATCAAATAATTTTAAGCTTTAATAACAATTTTATAGGCTACGGGTAAATTTATACCTCACATAGATTGTATCATCATGGAAATATCAGAATTTAAAGATTTTAGAAAGTAGAGAAAAACACCTTCAGCTGATGGTCTCATAACAAGTGAAATCCTATCCCATGTCCTTTGAAATCTAAAGTTGAAATTAGCCATCTGCTCACTTGGTGCTCTCTTGATTGTAGTCAATTGCTCCAATAGAGACAAATTTTCTGCCTTATCCCTAAATTAACCATGAAGAGTTATGCACAACTGATCCCAATTGTGGATTGATCTTGCTCCTAGGCTCCTGAACCATTGTAGGGATTTACCTTTGAAATAAGAAGACAATAATTTGACATCCATATCCATTTCATTAACCTCATGTATAGCACATAAATTTACAATATCTTGAATATGGTCAATGGGAGTTGTATGATTTTCCCTAGTGAAATATGAGATGTTCTTCAATGCTGCAATTAGGATTGGATTATGTGCATTAAGAGCAAGTGGAATGCTCCCCATAAAATTTACATAGGGTTTTGGTGGACCTTTTGGTGGTTGTTGATGAGCCATTCTGATTGGTCTAAGAGTTCTAGTTGATTGAATGAAAGGCCTACTAGGTGGAGGTGTTGATAGTGTTCTATTTGGTGGAGATGGATACCTTTGAGCTCTTCTTCCTCTTCTTCCTCTACCTGAAGATATATAATAGTATTCAAAAACACCTTATTCTCTATTTATTGACCTTTTTTGAATCCTTCTCATAAATTTGACAAGCTTGGGCTACTAAAACCAGTGAATTCTTCCCTTTTGGAGTCATTTAGATGTGCAATTTCAAAGCTTCTTACAAGATGAAATTTTACAACAAGTACACACCAAAATTTTTGTAATTAAAATGAATACTTCTAGTCCCACCGAGAATTTCAGAACTATTATCACCAAATCCCAGCACCCTCTTATTTCTTATCATGTGAGTGTGTTAAGGAAAGTAGTGTGATTGGGTAACATGGGTACTATCTCTAAGTGTGGGACTTGTTGCTTGAGATAGACCTCTAGAGAAGGTTTGTTCCTCTTCCTAATCCTAATGCAAACTAACTCTAATGGAAGAAAACTAATGAATATCTATATATGATAAATTCCAAGGGATCAAGGAGAGATAAATACATGAAAATAACAGAAATCTATACTACAAGGTGATACACAAAAATAAGGGTATGAGAGCAACTTTGAATGTGTGAAAATGGAAGCAAAAAATAGGTTGGAAAGGGTGATGACAGTTCTCCACAATCCAGCAATAGAATTCACAACAAAATGTTGATATAAAAAAAAATAATGGATCCATGCTAGAGCATAGAATAGACACAATATATTTGCAATAAGATTGAAGAGGCAAGAGGAATGCAACAAACACAAAAAGGGAAAATACATCCACAACTTGCATCTATTGCTTCATTAATATGCACAGTTCAAACAATTAAAAAGTAAGGGCCTAGATCACCATGCAAGGAGTCCCCTATAAAGGCTTATAGCACATTGGCTTTCAAAAATAAAATGGGTAGAGTTTTTCTACTCAAATCACCTCCTTTTCAAATAATAGAAATCCCCAATTTATATAAAAATGGAGAAGAAGAAGGGGAGATAAGAAAATATTGATTATGGATTTTGCATCAAATTAAAAGTCTCCAAAGTAGGTGAAAATCATGATTTGTGACCTACAAAATACCTCCCACACTGCCCCATAACTTGCAGTAGTGGAAAATTTCCATCCATGCCCATTAATTACACTTTCAACCACCATCCAACTACCACACTAAGATGGGATCATCTTATATTAAATACACCCCCTAAACTCTATCAATTTAAGAATTAATTGGTCCTTGTGCAAAGGTATCGAAATCATGATTCCAATGAGACCAATATTTTGAAAATTTGTTGAGAAATGCTCAAGATATGAGCTTCTGAGTGTTGGTGGATATTTTTGGTGTTGTCAGGATTGTTTGCATTACATGGGACTTGTGAAATTAATTCTTGGTTGGAAAACATCATTTTAAATAATTTTCCTTCTTATAATGTTTTCAAATCATTTAAATTATTCGAGCATTAAAAATGGTGGGGTCACCTTTGATTTCTACTACCTTTTACTTTACATGTTTAAGGGGGGTTGGTGTTTAAATCTTTATATACTTCAGCTTTAGTGAGATGGCTCTCCTTTTCCATGTTGATCACTCCCTTATTTCCTGTGCTAAGTTGGATCCTCACCATGTTGTTAAGCTCACCTCCCAAAGTTTCGAGTTCCTCATCGACACATCCTATGCTCTCGGGCTGCAAAAGATTATTTTCTGTGACACATTCTTCTCGATGCACCCGACCCACTTTGACCCCGACCCACTATTGAATGAGCTAACTCATGCAACATTGTCACTTTTACATAAATATGTAAGGATATTGGGCCCTCAGTGAAACTTTATAAATTTTTTACATTGGTCTTTGTGCATGTTTTCTCCCATGACCTAATCGGGCCTTCAGGACCACTTTGCCATTTTATTTCGACGTCATTTGTGCATCCGAGCCACATCGGGCTTGCTCACCCACATGAGATCCTCCCTGAATGCATTCCCTAGCTTATCGAGTTGGCTCAAAAATCCAAATTCATTTCCACCCATTGATTTTCCAAGTGTCAATTCTCCATTACATTTGGTACAACACTACTAGGTCTTTGACGATCCCAAATCGATCCACGAGCATGAGTAAACTTTCATGTAAACTTTTAGCTTATCTCAATCCGAATGAGTCCTCAACAATACCAGATCCTCCCACGCCATCTCTCACTTCTCCGGATGTAACATAACCCATTCGGCCCCAAAATTCTCCGCTCTACCACTCTTATAGCTCAAGGGCCCAAAAACTAGTGTTCCAACACCGAGGTGGCTCAATAGTGATATTTTCAAACAACTTCCTTCCCACAACATGTAACTCAACACATCAATACTTGTATATTGGAAATACTTAGCTCTAGCAATGTAGAACTCAGCCTAGAGATCGATGCATAATATAATAGTTTATTAAAATGCTATGTGAGTTCAAAATAACTCAATTAACCCCTCAAATATCTCGGCCATCATGTAATCATGGAGTTTGAAATCAATGTGACACTAACCTTGTTTGCTCCATAATTGGCCCTCCAAAGGAAGATATGACTTAGTCCATTCGAGTGGCTTGACTTACTTGGAAATTTTACCATTTGATGGTTTGGTTCAACAACTTGGTGATGAGCTGAATACCTTAAAGGGGTAGCTTTCCTAAACCAAAGGATGACTCGGTGGTGTTTTTACCAACTCAACCTTCAACATTATGAACTATACATGACTCAATTGGCTCAAGTGAACCATGTATCAACTTGATGAAGCTATGATTTAAGCTTGATGGCCCGGTTTGATCCCTTTATATTTGCTTTTTGTGTGACATAGCTCAATTTTGAAAATGATCTTCCAACAGCTCCTTCCATATGTAAGTGCCCTAGATTTCTATCGGTGAGCTCAATAAGCTATTCCTCGAGCTGAGTGATATGCCTTCACAAACTACACCTTCCTTAGATAGTTATGACATTTTGGATTCCTAGGTGCACTAAATTTGAGGAGACCGTATGAAGTTATCTTGGAGATATGCATTGGATGTTATCATTTCATTTCATGTGGTCCCCTTTGGCGGTGTCAAAAAAGAAAGCCTACCGATTGTCTAATTTCACCAGGGTAGTCAAATTGGATAATAGTACCCATAACTAGAGCCAATAGAAAGTTACGTATATACACATACTTTCGATACCTCAATCTCACTTGTCCAAAAGATGATTTTACCCTTTTGAACATCAATTAGCTCATCAATCTCACTATTTTCCATGAGATGCTTTCCTTTATGGATGGATTCTCTGGCCATAATCAAATCCTTATCGCCACCGACAATCAACACAAAACATCCTTCATTACTCCTTGGGGGACCATATGTTTCCATGATCTTATAAAAAAACCATAGAAGACTATGTTGATGACCTCTTAGGAAAAAATAATCAATGTAGGGATCATCTTATTATCTTAGAAACCATCTTTTCTCAAATCATATAGTATTTCCTCCGCCTTAACCCGACCATGTGTATTTGGTGTTCTCACCAGAAAACTACTAGGTTTCATCAATTCTATCAATGTTGTTGAATTATACCTTTCTAAGATAAAATAAATGATCGAGATGCCTCCTCCATATAACCTCAAACAACTATGTATCCTTCAAGGTAAACTTCAATCAATTCATAATTTCATCTCATAGCTTTTGGATCATTGTCAAAAATTCCACCATCTCCTTTGAAAAGATGTGCACTGTAAATGGGATCAAAATTGTCAAAAGGCCTTTAAGGACCTCAAACAATACTTCCTATAACCACTTGTGCTTACACCTCTACACAACATGGACACATTCTATATGTACATATCCACCATTGATCATTCCTTGGGTGCTATTCTTTCTCATCAAGATGAGAAAGGTCATGAACATGTTTTTTTATTATATTAGCCACACTCTTCATGACTATGAGACCCATTATACCAAAGTAGAAAATTTGTTTTTGACTTATACTTCACAACTTCCAAAATCTACCACTATTTTCTTAACCATAAAACTTACATTGTTACCAACTTCAACCCCCTTAAAAATATACATTCCAAACCATATCACAGTGATTGTATCACTTGGTGGCTCATGCTCATGACCAATTTTGACCTTGAATTCATTTTGAAAAATCTACTAAAGGACAAGATATCATTGACTAACTCATTAAAGCTCCCTTTCTAAAAATCAATTTCTTCATGAACAATTTCTGATGAATCTATTAACACTACTAATCATGAATACACTCCCATAAAAATGAAAAATTTCTTTGATGGATCTAACTATTAGAAATGGGGAGGAGTTGGTATTGTTATCATACCTCCCTTGGGGACTCCTATCCCTCTATCCTTTAACCTAAAATTTGAAGGCACTAAGTATATATCCAAATACGAAGCTCATATCATGGGTCTCTAAACTTCCATCACGTTTGGTGTTCAAATATTGGACATCTATGGAGATTCATAACTTGTCATAAATCAGATCAAAGGAATTTATCAATTTAAAACCGAGATTCTACAAAAATACAAATTCATTATTGAATTCCTTCTAAAATACTTTAATTGTTACACCATCCAAATATTTCTTTGATCTTTCAATAATTTTTAGACACCATGGATTCTCTTGTATCACTCATCCTCTATCAATTGAAGATTCCAAACTATTTTTATTATCTATAGAATTGATCAACTATCCCATAGTAAATAAATTTCATTTATCAACCTCATCAAAGATAATCAAATAGACCTGTGGTATGCTTAAACATTCAATCATCTATTACAATAAAAATAATATATAACTTATCCTAGAAATGTTAAGTGATATTTTCTTCAACATGCTACCCAAGATGTCATTTTAGGTGGTGTTTTATATGAATGCAGATTTGATGTCCTCTTGTTACGATGTCTTGAATTTCATTAATCCACTAAAGATATATGAGAATTCCATGATGGAAGATGTGGTGGACAATTTAACGGTATGTTAGTCGCTAAACGTGTTCTATGAATGGGCTATTATTGGCCTACTATCAATTAAGATTGTTGCGTGGATGTTAAAAATATTGTTAATTGTCATCAACACTCCAATCTCACTCACATACCCAGTTAGGCCCTACATCCCACTCAAGATTTATGGCCCTTCTCACAATGGGGCCTTGACCTCATTTTTATCATCAACCATCATTCATCATGACAACATCATCCTATCCTCATAGATTTTGAATATTTCACTAAATGGGTAGAAGGTATTCCTCTAGTCTCTACTAAAGATAACAAAATCATAAATTTCATCTATCAACATATCATATGTTGCTTCGACATCCCTCAAAAACTAATCACGATAATGGAAAATATTTCAATAAAAAGGAAGTTAAGAAATTATGTGACACATTCAACATCGAACTAAGTTTTTCATCACCCTACTATCCACAAGAAAATGGACAAGTTGAATCTTGTAATATACCACTTAACAAAATTCTTATGAAAATGCCGACCAAATAGGAAGGAATTGACATCTCCAAATCCTTTTTTCTTTCTTGGGTAATCGAACTAGAATCCATACTCCTACAGGTGCTACACCATTCTCTTTAGTCTATGGCTTTGAAGTGGTATTACCCCTTGAAATTAAAATTCTATCACTCTGTGCATCCCTCGTAGATTTTATCTCTAATGAGGATTATTATTAAGAATGTATAGAAAAACTACAATTATTAGATGAACATTTCCTAATTGATCTAGAACATCATCATGTTTATAAAGATCACATCAAACATGTGTATAAAAAACATGTCAAGGAATATGAATTCAATATTACTTGGTCTCGTTCTCAATGAAAATAAAAATGTCATTTCTCTGGAAAGTATTAAATGTGTAAATGTTTCCCTATCTGGATCGGTCCATATGTTATCACTCATAAATATGGGTCATGAGCTTATCATTTATCCTCCTACTACTATTAACATATCAATTGGCATGACATTAGTCACATAAATGATCTCATTCCCTTACCAACCTATCATTTTATCATTATAATGATTTGAAAGCATGTGTTCTACCATCACTATCCTATAATCAACACCTTAAATATGAGCACCATGTCTCTATTCATCACATCTTTCACATGGAAAAGTTCCTCCTTAGTAAGAACCCCCAATCATTATGTCCATCCACCTTATATACCAACTAAAAACATGTTACATGATACACACGTGTAGTATTTTCACACAAATTTCCCCCTCCTTAAAATGTTCTACTAGGCGTGCCCTCGGCATGAAAATAAAAAGTCAAGAAAATATAGGGATGCATATTATAAAAATATAGAGTGATCCCTCAAAGGATGGCTATTCAAAATCAAAAATCAAAAAGTCATGAAAATTGTAGACCACTCCCTCACAAGATGTATACCCATGTCATTATAAAGTATTCCTATATTGATCAACCATCAAAAATTCAAAATATCAAAAGCGAGAAAGGTTCCCACATTGATAAAATTTCCCATCAAAAAAATTTCCCACATTGATTAGTTTTCATTCATAAAATATAGTCGGGGCATGATCCTACAAGACATCAAAATATGAACCTAATTTCCCACACAAAATACACATGTCAACCCATCTTATGTCCTAAAAAAGTGTATAAATTTATTTTCATCTATATCGAAGATCCTACATATGAATAATTATTGTTAGTTATATGTCGACTTTTGTTACAAGGCCACAAAGTGAAATTCCTTCATTATACATTTTACCATTATGTTACGTATATATCAAATCCAATTTACAAGTAAGAAATTCATATGTTACTCCAAACCATGATTGACCACATTTTATATATATATATATATATATATATATATATATATCAAAACCATCATATTTGAAGTCATGTCACATCAAAAAAAAATTAACATATCATATATCATGATTAAGATTTATACACCTAAATACCATGCCAACATCATATCTAACACAACAAGTCAAAAATATCTCAAACATCATGATCAATAATCATATATCTAATCCAACATCATATGATCCACATCATCAAACATAAAACAATTCAACAAAACATGATTCAAAATCATAATCATTCATATATCATATCAATATATCAATATACATCATCATGAGTCTCAAAACTATTTATATCTAAAGTATACATCAAATAAAGGCTTCAAGAGATCTGCATACATTAAAAAAATCATATTTATTGAGTGAACTAGACATCCACCAGCCATATGTTCCCTTGGAAAACACTCCCTTGATCACCACCATGACCTCTATCGGGTCCTCCATCTAGACATCTTGGCTCCTAGCAGAAATACACAAAAATACTTTCTAGTACCACCTACTTCCATGCTTGAAATATTACAAAATGAGTGTCACCAGGTAGCCTTCGTCGGACTACCTCCTTATAGTATCCCAACTCCTCGCATAATGATCAGAATTTATCAAAGATAACACTACCTGGTGGTCCCATCTGACCACTAGCTTGAGCCCTCACTACCTGTAGCCTAGCTCCCAAAACCTAAGTTCTTATAATGCTTTGAGGGCCTTTCTCAAGACCTCTTGATCTTGCCTCATACCTGTCCCGGTCAGCTATAGCCTTTTTCATATTTTCCTTTATATTAGAAATGCACTTGACTCAATCCATATCACTCACTAACTAAAGTATCTCTTTACGGTCAAATTCATCCACTCATCCAACAATGTGACCTTCTCATCCTCTAAACGCTCTATAGTACCCTCCGGTGTTTACATGTCCTCAACACCACTAACATCTTCACCTCCTAAACCCTCACCCTCATCACCTACTCCCCAAGGAGTTTCCTCCATATGGGCTCGTACCTACGTATCAACCCTAGAAAGATGATGGGCTCATACCCGTGTATCAACCCTGGAAAGATGATCCTACCACCATGTAGTGTAGGACTCGAGTAGCCCCAAAATAATCCACTATCATGGGTATATTGTGATCATCTACACCCATCACACCCTTCTCGACTCTTATGGAGTGAAGCATTGTGACTATTGGTAGCGGCGTATCCATGTCACCATCATCATACCTATAAGCAGATATCGGCTGGGAACATCTGAATCGTATAAAATCTCACCGATGTGAAAAAATCTAAGCATCTCTCACTCCCTTGACCATTGGACTTGTACCCATGTATCTTTTTGGGTGGCTATAAGCTCACCCTCCTCATCTTTCCATACTAGAAACCTAATATATGGCCTCCATTTGATGTCACCAACCTACAACCCTACAAGAAGTTTTATATAATTCTCCTCACCTTGTATCGGTCCTTCCCCAATCTTATTCGATTGCCATCGAATAAAACTAACTTTCTCATCAAAAATTGTTTGACATCCCCATGGTAGACCCCTCTATCTAACCATTGTAATGTGCTCGTTAGCCCAAAATTGTAGAAATAATCCCACATCAATGGAAAAACTCCTCCCTATCCTCCTTGACCACATCTCCTTATAGGTATATGTAAGTAGTGTATGGGTCCATGCAAAAAAATTCTTTGCTCCATCATTTATGCGAGCATCCCTATCAACATCCATGAAAAAATAACCTCTAGTAGAGTCTAGTAAAGCATAACAACTAATACCAATCATCATCAAATTCATAAGTACTTTACCCTCTATTCTTAATAATGTACAATGACCCATATGAAAATCCACCTAAAGAAAAATATACCTCATACACCTCACTATCAAACAACCTCTTCATCACCTCAAACCTTTGTGTCTCATCAATCAAGTATGCCTTCTCCCCTTGAAAATGAAATCTCAAAATCATTTATAAATATTCTAGGGTGATGATCATCTCCCCCATCGGCAACCAGAAAGTCCCTGTAATGTGATCCCATCTCTCTAACAAAGCAAGTAACAAACCACACTATCAATGGATATGTCTATAATGATGCATCTCTCCTAGGTCCACATCCTCTAAGTGATCCCAATCATCATAAAAAAAATAGGATTGTAAATCATCTAAAATCAATGGAATCATGTCACGTATGATCAATTTGTCTCTGTAATGCATCCATAACATAAAAAATTCCATTAGAACATTATTTAGTTAAATTTCTATCAAATTACATATTCACTTAGTCACTAGTGATCCACTACAATCATTGGAGTTTCATCCCAATTGCAAGTGATAATACCAAATCACTTTGGCGATTAATCAAACATGCCTTGACATCGCCAAAATCCAAACAAATAAAAACAACACAAAAAGGGACCTACCTATCCTAGAGTGGGCCTCCTCTATCTCCTAGATCCTCCAACAACATCCATTTCTCTATTTTCACTTAAAATATCTCAAATCAGAGGTCTCAATCTCTCAATTTGCATGGTAAAAATGAAATCACCGTGGTAAATATGACCTATTTATAGGGCACATATTTTTCCCACCTAGTAATCTCCAAACATTCCCCTAATTATCGAGATTTCCTTAAGTTGCTAGCGATTTACTTCAAACTAGACTAACACAACATTGAAGTATCCAAATAATTTAAATTCATAACTAAGCCATCATTTTCATCATTTCTTTCCAAAATCATACATTTATATTACTTTCCTCATTTTAGGGTCCCAAGCTCGTACAATATAAGAGATAACCAATCAATAAAATCCTTCCTCGATTTCTTAGCCCAATCACTCGAGCCCTCCCTTACTAAAATCCACCTCTGATTTTTTCAGCCTTGGGACTAGTAAATTCACACGTCTATAGGACACGAACCCATTGGTTCCCCTATTAATTGACTCCCCGATTTTCTAACCCCACATTTGTGGAAATTTCATCATGGATAACATACTCAGTCAGGATCATCTCTCCCACCTTCCCTTCCTATGAGTCATATGTCCATGGGTTATGAACCCTTTCTTTCCCCATCATTTGACTCCTTGGTAGCATAAATCCCAACTTTTCAGAAATCTTGTTCTCATGCCTAGTCTTGCATCAATGAAAAATGAAACAAAAATGTCAAAAAAACCTATCTAATCCAAATAAATTATTTCAAGTTGGTGATCGTTACACTCTATCACAATCACCCCCATTTTGAGGGGAATCACCCATCCAAACACAAGTCAAACCATCTCAATCATTTTTGTCTAACATTTTTTCTATTACAAACCACTTGAAAAAAAGGGGCAAATGTAGACACCATATTTTCGTTACCCATCTACACCTCGTATACACACATTAAATCATTCAATCTATCTTGAAACATAACCTCGGTCATTATCCTCACCCCGTAAATTTTTTTACCCTTGTAAATATTATTTACCTACCCTTACTTACCCTAACCTCCCTAAAACCTCCTAACCACTTTTAACCCATCCTAACCATTTTTATCCTAACCATATAACTCTCTAGCTCCATCTAACCTCTTCCATAATCATTTAGTCTCATCCCCATACCCGAAACCCCCATTTTGGAAGTGGTTGAAACCACTTCCAAATGGGTTTCTCCACATTTCCCAAATCCTTTGGTAATTCCAACAAATTCACCCATGATTATAAATAAAATCATATAACTCATGTTTTAAAGATCTTCAATCTTGTATCCTTGAATGTACTAGCAAAAATATATCACTCTAGTAATCTCCAAATATCTGAAATGAATCTTAATGCCACAACAAGCCATACCACATCATCTTATGCAATCATACATCTTCAAGGCTTGTGCTTCCTCATCAAACATTTAGTAAGACATCATAAAGATCTCAACAAGAACACTGTAAGCAATTTGCATCCTTTTTCAAATCAATAGTATTTTTATCCCTTTATTCTTGTTTTCATTCTAGTTACACATAAAAAGCAAGGTTAAAAAAATTTTAAGTCTCAATTTTCCATAACATTTACATTTTGTCACATATTAAATTTATCTCAATAATCACTTGCAATTTCATTAAATCGCCAAAAATTTCATTAATCACTTGCGATTACTATCAATTTAGTTTCTTTTATGAAATTATGAAATTTTATCATTTGTTATCTATATATTTGGAATTTATATGTCCATTTGCAATCACGGTTGTCTTGTACATGACTATTACAATTCAATATCACCTAATTAAAATCATTTACAACATTTTAATCATTCAAGAACCATTTGTGTGGGAGAATTTTGACATCCTCCACAATCTCACTTTATGTGCCATCACCTTCACACAAAATTGGGAAGACTTTGAGAAGCATTCAAGTTCCTCAATGAGATATGAGAAGAAGCTGAAGAATATTAGTATAATTACTTGAATACCTCAAGATCATTACAACCTAATCTTGGGCCTCTTACAAAGCCAAACATGATCTTCCTTTCCATCTTGAGTTCTATCTTCCTTATCTTGCATCTTCCATATTGTCATTACCTATCTTATAATCTTTATCAACTTAGCTTAATTATATAAAAATGAGATAACATCCTCAAGGAAGTCCTTTGGATTCCTAAAATTGACCTTGTATGAGCATAGCGTTCTCCTTGTTGGCTCCCAAATTTACACCCCTCGGGCATGAAAACACTTGTAGAGGTTAGGACATCTTAAGGAGATGTCATACTAATTTTTATGTCATTTTTAGCTGGGAAGATGTCTAAAATCCTCTTTTAGAACCAAGATTTTTTGATGATTGAGAGGAACATACAAAGAGGATGGCCTGATCATGCGCTTCTAGTCCTACCTAGACCGGGGTGAGAGGACCCAAGGGATAACTTGAATAAAATGAAGTGGATTTAAACTTGAATCCTTCTAAATGGTGGGTAAATCTGAGCTAAATATGGACAAGAATGTAATACTCACTTGTAAGATTTTTCAGAATAGTATTACATATAATTAGTGTATCAGACACAAGTTACTAAAGAAAAAAAAGTTTTTTAGTCTTGCATCATTTTCTAGTGGATATATGGGTATGAAGAAGTTCCTTTAATGATGGTGTGAAATAGAACAACCAAGGTAGTGAATGGATTTCTTAGAAGTGTGATGGTGTGGGGAAGGATATAGTAGATTTGATCTTGTAAAAGAAGGGGAGTAAATGATGATTGATTTCTTGTAACTAAGCAATAATAGTTACCATGACAACATGTTATTCTAAAAAGTAGAGAAAGTATGATTAAGTAGTGACAAATTCCTACACAAAAATATTTACATTCATTGATACTCAATAGCTGCAAATATTTTCAACATAATCTCTAAAATACTTAACACAAAATCTCATGCAAGTATTCTAGTGAAGTATTTATTGCTCTTATTTATACATCCCAAATATACAATTAGAGGTTGTCAAAAATCATTCAAAAATATGGTTATAATGAGGATTTTATAATTATCCCAAATATTACAGAGTAATTAATCAAACACAATATTGATCTATTAAAAAAGTGCAACAACCAAGGAATGATCTAGTTTGCTACATACGAAACAATAAACACAAAATTGTAGTAGAAATGATAACTCATTAATTAGATTTTACAATACAAGATCTAGAACCAAATGCTAGAATCATAAGTATGCATATATCATTAAAATTTTCAAATTTTTAACAAGGGGACATGAATCAAATTCCCTCAAAATTATCCAATGGTTGTACAGTGCAACCAACTTGACACAAAATTTTGAAAACTCAAAATTTATATGTTTTCCAAAGAAGAAATTGGAAACATAGAAGATTTACAGTACTTCTCTTTCAACTTTTCAAGTAGAAAACTAACCCCCTTGATATAAGGATAGGACCTCATATTTATACAAAAATTGATGAATAACAACTGATGGGTGGGAGTAGTGAGGATCTCGAGGAGAGAGAAAAGGTTTCAAATAGCGATGGGCGGGAAGCGCGACAAAGTAAAAATTTTCCACCTAGAGGGGAGACAGTCATAGAGGACTAGACTACATCAAAACAAGGTAAGGATGAGACTGGTCCTTTTTCTGGGCCCCATGTGGGAAATGGGGACCCTAGATCATATGCAAAAATCTTGAGATCTAGGAATGAGAAAAGTATGGGGATCATTCCACAACTTAAACAAGGAGAATAGAGTAATTACTTAGATATCCCTTATAAAATTATTGATAGAACTTTGACCAATGTGGAGAATGCCTTGATCATAAAACTTGTTGGAGGTAGACCAAATATTAAAACAAATAAGATCTTGGTTTGTTCTTAAATCGCAACCTAAAGGACATTTGGAAGTAACATCTCTACCAAATGGTTTCTTCTTGTTCAGTTTTAACAATCTGGAAGATCCCCAAAGAATCCTCAATGATGGCCCGTGGTTTTTGGGGAAATTGGGACTTTTCTTGAGAAAGTGGTCACCTATGTTCAACCCTGATAAAGAAAATATAAACCATTTTCTTGTGTGGGTTAGATTACTAGGTATTCCATTGGAACTATGGGATGTAGATGTTATTAAAGGGATTGCAAATACTCTTGGTACCTATGTTGTTGTTGTACCATCCACTTTTATGAGTTATAAAAGAGGGAATTTTAATTTTTACATAATTTTCTCTATTCTAAATTCATAAAATTCAGAACACACATTCCACTTCTAGTCCATCTCATAAGAAAACCATATGCGAGTTATAATGACTCAATATAAAAGCGATATCTCATTTCATGACTCGGTATTAAACTAATCTCTCATGTTTAACTTATTCTTGTGTATACAATGTATACTTTGGTTCCTTTACCCATTACGGGTCACTCAAGTGTTCTGTCTAAGAATCCTATATGAGTATCTATTATTGATACTCATATGAAATGTCACAATATTAGACCAGGTGACATAAGACAATGCAACCAATAGTTTATGATACTTTGGCCAAAGTTTTTAAACATGTTTACCATCTTTTCATTCCAATACTATGTACTTGTTGAAAGGAATATGTCTTTCACCCCACTCGATCTGTTATCTATATTGGTCTTCCTTGACTTCTGTTAACCAAATCCGAGTCAAAGTTTCACACTAAATAGGAATATCTCACATACACTAGTGTTGTAGTCTACTCATGATGACTAAGGATAAGTAGACATACTTGAATCGACTCTCATCAATTCAGGTGTGTTTATTTACCCTAAGTCAACATGAGTTGATGACTACACTTTTCCATATGCCTATCTTATTTTATAATAAAACTGTGAACCGAAGTTTCACATATGATAGCTGAGTTAGATGAACTGAGTGGGATGTTGAAACATAGAGGTTGCTTCACAATATCCTCATAATGACTCCCATTATTAATAGGGTAATCTATAGCAACATCTATTCTACAATAACCTAATAAGTTCCTTTAACTGAATTGACATACTTAAGAGTCATTAATTTTATTAACCTTCATCTTATTAATTGGTTTATTTAATTATTTCTCATCATACCTAGGGTCTACTAGGTTTGAATGACTGATCCATCTTATTAAGTTCGAATAAGGATTTATATACGATAACATCATATTCTAATCATTACCCCAAGATTAATCGATTCATAAATATATGGTTCCTTATCCAAACATCACTCTATATGGTACATAACTACCAATCCATGCCTATTAATATTTTAGAATATTAATCAAATATGAGTTATATATGATTCATAAATAAACCATTCATCACAAACCATTATGCAATAATTCATTTATTACCAAAATAATTCACTTCATTCCAAGCTTAATAAATATTTCATAAGATTATTAAGAAAACATTTCTCAACAGTACAAAAACTAATTTGATACACCCTCATAGTTTTTCCAAAAAGTTCCTTTCAAGAGCATTTCAATACATAAAGCATCTGAATGAAGAAAATGAATTTGTTAATAAAATAGATGCAACTTTCTAAAAGTCTTTCTCCCTTCACTTTTCACAAAGTCCATCTACAAAATTGTTAGCATGAGTTAGTTCACAAGAACTGAGCATGATAAGCACTATGACATTAAAACAATATGATTTTATCTAACCACTTTGTAAAAGGAACACTGCTAAATATGAAAATGTTCCAAGTATCCAAAATAAGAACAATTAAAAATTCTTCCCCAAAAGCCACAATGTCATAAATAGAAAAGAAGTCATTTAAGTCTCTTTAGGACCCAATTTTCCATAAAAGAAGTTAAGTAAACCAGCAAATTAATTCCATCTATGTTACAGTCATGAGAATTATTTCAAACATGATAACATTTAAAACTACAACCAAATATTAAAGAAGGTAATTAATAAAAATTCATGATTAATCCTCATCAATATCAAATTAATTCACCAAGCCATAATTTTCCACTTTATTACTAACCAATTCCCTATCACTAGTCCCAAGGGAATACCATTAAAACAAGAAGGACTTGGCATGAACAAATTAGAGTCGCAATAAATCCCACTAATCAAATCCCTGTCAATATCCCATAGAGGATGCCACTTAAAAAATAAGGACTCGACATGAAATGAAAAATACACACAAGTACATTATAATAGGAGGGTTACTCTATCCCATTAATAAGACGATTGAACACAAAGATAAATAACTAAATAACTTTTTGTTGAAGCATAAAAATAGAGATCTAAATCAAAAAGACCAACATAATTTAATTCCACCAATTTGACTGAAAGAGTCGTATCAGACCATGGACTACAAAGGTTCAATCTATAGTTGAAAATTACCAATCAAATTTGTACACCAAAACTTATAAGATAATAAAAACTGAACCACATAAAATATCAAATGCGTATATTATGTCCTTCACCAGTTAAGATTAGGGTTTTGAACTTAAGGATATAACTCCCTTAACAATGTTCACAAAAAATACACAACTTCCAACTCAATAAAGACCAACCTGAAATGTGTACATAATCTCTATTGAGATTTTTTGCAATGAAGATATGATTTGATTAAAGATAAGTTTCAGTCACCAAGGAATACATCCTCTGGAATCAACAATTCACCACATATCCACAAAATCTCCAAATTTTATACAAGAATCACTTACATAAAAACACCATCAAACCCAAGAACTCATCAACTATCTAAGCTCAAAAGAGCCTTTAAAATAACAACCAGAAGTTATAGTCAAAAGGACTTGGGATGAACGATGCCCCAAAATAAGTCTAGGTACAATAAAATCAAGGGAAAAAACAAAATAATATACCACTATAGAAAATGGGAAAGAAACTTTACTAGTCACCCTTTCCAATAAAAGCCAACCCAATAAGGGTGAATAACCAAACAAACATAACTAAAAAGGGAGACATGAAACTTTACCAATCACCCTCTCCATTAATCCTGCAAAGAAGAGCTCGAGATATCCCTTTTGAGAGTACCCAACATGGGTTGAATCTTGTAAATCCAAATTATAACACAAAATAAGTCAAAATTTCAAGACATAAATGATTGATCACTAAACCAAAGAAAAAGCGTGAACCACACATTAATAAGTTTTAAAAAACAACTATTTTCTCAACACCTAGTTCCATAAGAAAATGAATCACTTTGAAAAAGTTCTAGGAAGGCTTCAAGATGGAGCTTAGTGATATAACAAAACACCACAAGATTGAAAAATACAATGGGATATATCAATAATAGAACAGATAATACAATATTCACTTAAACAAGCATTCATAGTTTCATATCTTGCAAAAATAGTCATTCAAAACCGTTTAAAATACGGTCTCAATGTATTACAAACTTCAAAAAATATAGTGTCTTTTCTAGCAACCATAACCTGGTAAATTTCGTCAAAACCACGAAGTAGGGAAAAGAAAAATAACACACAAAACAAGAAACCAAATCTTTGAAACATTTTCACAAATAACAAAATTGTTTTTATGAAATCATTAAATAAAGCATTATAGTGTAAAGAGATATAGCCTATCATGCCGGTAGTGCTCCTGGTGTCTTTTTCATGCTTCAAACATTTCTACGAAGCTTCCACTGAAATATATCAACCGAAAACTCCAACCAAAACCTCTGAAAATTCCCCATCTTTTCTTTATAGTTTCCACAATAAATTTTTGTCATTATTTCTACCATACAATGGAAATATTTAATTTGTAATCAGAATCAAACTGATAGTTCAAAAAATGAAAATACTACATCCAAATCCATGGAGCTGAAAAAATCCAAATGCACAATAAAATGAAACCATTCTTTTTTTCCCAAACCCATCTTGCTAATTCCTAGGAAGTTTTTGCTCAAGGGTCAAGGCTCATTAATACTAGTCGAATACCGGTGGCCCCGAAATCCCATCCAATGTCATCCCATTGTTAGTTAAAACTAATAGTTAAAATTCATTCACTAAAACTTAGCAGAGTTGTATTTTTAGAAAATTCCATCATAACCATGCCTCGACCAAAATTGGCGGTAACAAAACATTTATTGATCCATTTAAATCTCCCACATACCTTTGGAATGGTTCCACCGCCAATTCCCCTAACTTTCCATCCAAGCCAACCACAATTTCCCTTAGGTTAGTTCGATTCCACCTAGGTTAGGTTTCCTTAGCATTAATTTTAACCATAGCTTAGGACCTTAGAAAATTCCCATTATAGCTTAGGAAAAATTAATATCAAAAGAATTAGGATAATCCTTTAGGAGTTAATATCCTTTAAATACATTCACCTTAACTTAGGTTAAGGTAAAGTAAATAATCAAATGCATTTAGATTATTTAGGTTCCTTACAAAAATCATATGACATTACCTTAAGTAATGTTATCAAAACAAGGTAATTAGATCACATAGAAGGATGCATCCTTAAGATGCTATAGGATGCCCCTATGATCCCCAAAATGCAATCCTGAGTACAAAGACATCTCAACAATAGAATATGCTGATTGGATTAACAAAATGATCAAAACATCATAGAATCATAGACATGCCTTGGATCACTGTAATTGATCCAAGGTATGGTTATTCTTGTATTAGCAATGAAATTGACTGAGAAGTAGTTCTATATTGCAAATTAGGCAATGAACTGGCATATTCTTATAAGACTGAATTTATTTCCTTCACTAGTATACAAAATGTATTTCAAAGTTTAGCATAAAGAGTATATGAAATACCTCAATATCAATTTAAAATTTCCATAGTATGACTGTATCCAATTTTTAGAAGATAAAACATATCATCTACAAAAACATGATTTATCAGTTTTAAAGAGTACACCATCTTCAAAACAAAAATCAACTATCAATGTTTGCAATTTTAGTTATAGAAGCAAGCAAGGATTTCAACCATGATAGAGGCATTACATACCTCCCCTCTAAAAAGCATCATCATCTCGATGATTAACTTAATCCACATTCATATTCAAGAAAAATAATCATAATTATAATTCTTCTATCCACAAAATTTTCAAACAAAAACAAGATTTGCAGAAATTCAATTCTTTCATAACTTATTACAACATCAAAATTGATGTCCCAGTACTAGAAAAATATAGTACCTACCCAAAACTGGCAGAAATTAAAGATAGTTTTCAATCAAAGTCTTTAATTATCACAAAAATCAGAATTAATTTTGTTCAAATAGATGAGGAAAAGTAGTTTTCATATCCTCAAGGTTTTCCCATGTTGCAATTTCTTCATTAAATTGGTCCCATTGGACCTTGCATTGACTAATTTCATGATTTTTCAAGTGCAACTAGTGAGTTTCAAACTCTTATGGGTTCAACCATGATTATTCTTGGGTCTTGGACCTACAAGGAATCCCAATTTAATACATGTGATAAATATGAAACATATTTCTTAAGAAAAGAAATATGGAAAACATCATGCATTCATGTTAAGGTGGGAGGTAATGCTAAGCGATAAGCTACAGGGCTAATCACTTCTACAATATCAAAAGGTCCCACAAAATGAGGTGATAATTTAGCTTCCTTACCAAAGGTAATAGAGCTCTTTTTAGGCTTGACACATAAAAAGACCTTTTCACCAAGTTCAAATTTCCTATCGACCCTTTTCAGATCTACATAACTTTTTGCCTATCAGTAGCTTCCTTTAATCATTCATGAATTAATTTTACTTGTTGTTCCATTTCAGTAAGCATTTCAGGCCCAATTACCTCTCTATCTTCAATGTTATCCCAACTAACTGGAGTTCTGCACTTCCTTCCATATAATGCTTTGAAGGTGCCATTTTTAGAGAGGAATGATAAGTATTATTGTAAGAAAATTCAACTAAAGGAAGGTATTCTTCCCATTTGTATTGTTGGTCCATACAGTACATTCTTAACATATATTCCATAACATAATTTACTCTCTTTGTTTGTCCATTTTTTTGGATGGTATGTGGAACTAAAACTTAGTTTTGTTCCTAATGATGCATTTAGTGTTTTCCAAAAATGAGATGTTATTCTAGGGTCTCTATCAGATATAATCAATTTGAGGTACTCCATGTAATCTGAAAATTTCATGCACAAATATTTTTTCTAAAATAGGTGAATCATCTTTAAGATTACCAACAATAAAATGTTCTACCTTTGTTAATTTTTCAACCACAACTAAAATAACATCATGCTTGTTCTTAAACATAGGTAGCCCTTGAAAAAAATCCATACTTATTACTTGCCATTTATATTGTGGTATGTTATGAGGGTACAGTAAACCAGCTAGGTGCATATGTTCAGCCTTAACTCACTAACATTCAAGGCAATGTGCAACAAAATCAGTTATGTATTTCTTCATCCCTTTCCAAAAATATTGTTGTTTTACATCAACAAGCATTTTTGTAACACCAGGATGTCCTGAGTAAGGTGAATTATGAAATTCCATCATTAACTTTTTCCTTAACTCATTTTCCAAAGGTACATACACTCGATTCTCATATCTTAAAATTCCTTCATTATCAAAACTGAAACCTTTGTATCTAGCATCATTAGGATCTACAACAAGCGCTATTTTTACTTGTTGAAAATACAAATCAAAATTCATGGCGTTCTTTACTTCATCTTTAAATTGAGTTCTCAAAGTTACAAGTGTGGAAATATGTTTCCTATGACTTAGTGCATCTGCCACTCTATTTTCTTTACCTTTAATGTAACTTATGTCAAAATCATATTGTGATAAAAACTCTAACCATCTTTGTTGTCTTGCATTCAAATTTGGTTGAGTGAAAATATACTTCAGCCCAAGGTGGTCAGTTTTTAACTCAAAAGGTCTACCTAAGAGATAATGTCTCCATACTTGAAGTACATGAACTATGGAAACAAGATCTAAATCATGGGGAGCATAATTCAACTCGTGTAACTTGATTTTTCTTCTTTCATAAGAGAAGACATTATCATTTTGTAGTAGTATATCTCCTAGTCCTTCTTTGGAAGCATATGTAACTATCGTAAAGTTTCCATTTGGATCTAAAACAGTAAAAATAGGTGATAAGGTTAGCTTCTCTTTTAGAGTTTTAAATGTTGATTCACATTTATCAATCCACACAAAAAAATTATTTCTTTTGTAATGAAGTAATTAGGGTAGCGACTTTTGAAAAGTCCTTAACATTTTTTTGTAATAACCAACAAGCCCCATGAATCTTCTAACTTCATGTACATTTTTAGGTGCATGCCATTCAGTTATGGCAGAAATATTTGATGGATCAACTATTATTCCATCTTTTCTTATGACATGTCCTAAATAATGTAATTTTGTTCATAAAAGGAACATTTTGACAATTTACCATACAATTTTCTCTTCCTCAAAATTTCAAGTACAATCCTTAAATGCTCATTGTGTTCTTCTATGATTTTGGAATAGATAAGAATATCATCTAGGAATACAAGTAAAAACCTATCCAAGTATTCTTGAAAG
This sequence comes from Taxus wallichiana var. yunnanensis, assembly GCA_018340775.1. Classification (NCBI taxonomy): domain Eukaryota; kingdom Viridiplantae; phylum Streptophyta; class Pinopsida; order Cupressales; family Taxaceae; genus Taxus; species Taxus wallichiana. The sequence goes on along the minus strand of CM031239.1, from coordinate 133,728,083 downwards.
ATATTATTCATCAGATTCATGAAATTTGTAGGTGCATTTTTCAAACCAAAAGGTAAAACAATGAATTCATAATGTCCATACCTTGTTCTAAAAGTTTTTTTATGAATATCCTCATCCTTAATTATCAATTGATGATATCCAGAAAGAATATATATCTTTGAATAAAATGATTCACCATGCATCTAATCAAACAAATCATCAATCCTAGGAAGTGGATATTTTTTTATTATGGCTTTGTTTAACATTCGATAATCAATACAAATTCTAAGTGTTCCATCCTTATTTTTGACAAATATTATTGGTGCTCCCCAAGGCAAGACACTAGCTATCTTATCAAGACTTTAGACAACAGTTCTTGAAATTGTTCCTTATGTTTCACTAATTCCATTGTAGTCATGTAATAAGGTGCCTTGGAAATAGGTTCAATTCAAGGTTTGATTTCTATTGTGAAGTCAAATTATTGTTTACGCAAAAGACCAAGTAGCTCTTCCAGAAATACATCACTGAAATATCTTAACAACGAATAATTTTCCAAGAAATTACTACTTTCTTCTACTGTTTCGGAAATTTTTACTGCATATAACATGCAACCTTTGTTTTTGGAATTCTTAAGCTGTATAGCTGACAATTTTCTAACTGAAATTTCACATTTTACCCTGTGAATGTCATTTGTTTTCTATAGATCATTGAGGCATATAATGTGTTTTTCAAAACAATAAAATTTTTCTTATGTTCGATGAAGTTGGTTAACACCAATAATGACATCATATGACCCCAAAGGAGCAACATAAAGGTCTACTTCGGTAGAAAAACTTGGTAACTCTAAAACTACTCCAAACAGACATTTACTAACAATATGGACAACATTATTACCATAATGAACAATCCAAATTTTTCCATTATTCCATCTTTTCTTTTTAATTTTATAGCTAATTTATTAGAAATAAAACATTCTGTAACACCAGTATCAAAAAGTATAGTAACAGGTGTACCAAATAATTTACCTGGCACTTATATGGGCGTAACTTACTTTTTAGTTTACTTATCAGCTCCTGGGTAAGTGCACCAAGTTGGGGGACAATTAAGTGGACATCAAATCCTGAATTTTACATTAAAAACAGCAAAACATCAAATTTAGTCTTCATAGGACTTGAACCATGCCGAAAAGTAAAAATATGTCATAAAAATAGTACCATTGCGTAGGGGATACTATTAGCTTTGTAGAAATACTGATTTTAAAGTGAATAGAAGAGGATAAATATCATTTTATAATTTTTTACTAATAGTAGGTCTTTAAGACACTTTTTCCTGTGAATGTTTATGTCTACGTTTAAGACTACAAAATTTGTTTCACTTATCAGAATGTGATAAAACTTATACCATCCCAACCGTGGTGAAATTATATACATGTTCAAAAAAAAAAATTATTTGATTTCAATATTTTTTGATGAAGTTATGGTGGGCAAACGGAAAGTGCTCTGTTTTCTTTATGTTTTCATACCACTTTCACGGAAAAAATCATAAAAAATAAAATATTACTCAAAAAAATACAAAATAAAATCCATCCCAAGATAGATAGTGGCATATAACTTCTCACTAAAGGAAAAAAATATATATCAATTTTTGGTCATCCAAATTGTGGGAAAACGGACTATAATCTTATCGGCGTTTTAAAAAAAAAATACCAAGTCATTTAATTTTGAGTGTTTAATATAGCTAATCTTGTCCATTTTTTACAAAAAGTATTATTTTAGAAACTAGATTCCGGATGCTACGATTCATATTAATATAATTTTGTCTAATTTTGAGTGTATGTATTGCTAATAATCCCTACAAGTTGATATTATGTTGTTATTTGCAATATGATGTCCACGGATGACCCTATATTTGTCCATCAACTTCCTACACTTACCCTCTTTGTAACATGTATCTTATGTTACTGGTTACTATAATCTTTCTTTAGAGTGTACTAATTTTCATAGTGATCCTTACAACACTAATAATAGCCCCATGCAGGTCCCCTTTTTGGCTCAAACTTACTTTCAGTCTTTAAATTATTGTTTTGACCTTCATAAAATTTATGTCCATTATTGTTATTCTTTACAAAAAAAATTCTATTGTTCACTGCAATTTTATTTGTTGCTATTTTCTTATTTTTATCATACACAAACTTGTTTTTAAATCCAAACTTTTTCCATACCACCTTCTTAGGTGCAAGTGATGAAGAAGAGTTGGTAATTCTCTTTTGATTCTCCTCTTTATGTGTAGAAATTGCCTTCAATTTCTATTCTTGCCTTATGGATTTTTCTACAACCCCTTCCATGGTGGTTGGGATGTGTACATCTACCTCTCCACCAATGATAAGATTCAACCCCATAATGAACTTGTGTATCTGAACTTTTCATCAGTTTGATATTGTGGAACATACTTAAGAAGTTTGGTAAATAGTACTCGATTCTGATTAACTTTCCTTGAACTAAATTATGAAATTTTGTCATTTTTTTATCATAATAGAGTTGTGGAAGCCAATGTTTCCTAAAGTAGCCCTTAAACTGATCCCATGTAATAATTTTTTCATCAATGTTTAGTTCATCCTTATGGGTATCCCACCAGGAGGATGCCTCATGGAAAAGTTGGTATGCTCCTCATATTGCCTTAGTTTCTTCAGAAAAGTTCCTTATTGTAAAGTACTTCTCCATTTCACTAAGGCAATTATCAGCCATATCCACCAGTGTAGTGCCATCAAATTTTTGTGGACTTATCCTTTTTATGTCATTAGTAATTTCAGATCAAAATCTTGCCTTTTTATTTTCAAGCAGATTAGGTACATTTACAACATTATTATTTTCTGCATTATTATTATGAATGCCCAGATTTCCAACATTGGTGTTGTTTCCTAGAGGTTCCTAATTATTACTATAAGCATCGTATTCTTCCTCTTCATTGCCCATTACTTCTTGTTCAAGTACAACAAGACAATCTCTTGTGTCCAACAAGGCAACAAAAATCTCATCAAGTTTTTGTGTGGTAGCTACCTCTCCACCTGGAGGTAGATTATTTCATAAACACCTCCCTAGGTTCTAAGTATTTTCTATTAACAAGAAATTAATTTTTTATCAGAGATGGACTCAATAGGTCCAAGATTTTCAACCTTAAGCTCTAATACCAAAACATAACATCCACTTTTATGACTTAGAAACAAGGGATTTTTATTACATAATGTTCTTTATTCTAAATTAATTAATTCAAAACACACATTCCATTTCTAGTCCATCTCATAATAGAAAACCATATGCAGTTATAATGACTCGGTGTAACACCGATCTCTCATTTCATGACTCGGTATTAAACCGATCTCTCATGTTTAACTTGTTCTTGTGTATACAATGTATACTTTGGTTCCTTTACCCATTACGGGTCACTCAAGTGTTATGTCTAAGAATCCTATCTAAGTATCTGTTACTGATACTCATATGAAATCTCACAATCTTAGACAAGGTGACATAAGAAAATGTAACCAACACTTTGTGATACTTTGGCCAAAATTTTAAAACATGTTTACCATGTTTTCATTACAAGAAAGAATAATCATAGAAAGGAATATGTATTTTACCCCACTTGATCTCTTATCTAGATTAGTCTTCCTTGACTTTTGTCAACCAAATCTAAGTCAAAGTTTCACACTAAAAGGGAATAAATATAATACACAGTAGTTTTGAAGTCTACTTATGATGACTAAGGATAAGTAGACATACTCGAATCAACTCTCATCAATCCAGTGTATTTATTTACCCTAAGTCAACATGAGTTGACAACTACACTTTTCCATATGCCTATCTCAGTTTATAGTAAAATTGTGAACCAAATTTTCACTTATGATAGTTGAGTTAGATGAACCTAGTGGGATGTTGAAGCATATAGGTTGCTTCACAGTATCCTCGTAATGACTCCCATCATTAAGAGGGTACTCTGCAACAGCATCTATTCTACAACAACCTACTAAGTTCCTTTAATGGAACTGACATACTTAAGATTCATTAAGTTTATTAACCTTCAGCTTATTAATTGGTTTATTTAATTATTGCTCATCATACCTAGGGGTCTACTAGGTTCGAATGATTGATCCATATAGAAAGGATCTAAATGCACTCTTTACATCAGTTCAAAGTATGCAAATAAATTATGTGTTCATTCTTATGAACTCTTTATTTCTTAACCATTATTTCATTGAGCAATAAATCTCATTCTAAATCAAGTAAGTAAGATCATTAAGTCTCTTTACTTTAGTTTAACAATGTAAACAATCTTGATTGAAAGATTGTTAATTAGACTTAGTGTTATCCTAATTTTTAAAACCATCTTACTAATTCTTATAAGCTTTCAAATTACCATTTAACATTCCCATAAAGTAGAGCATACAACCAACCAATAATATGATCTATACTTTATCACAAACATAAGGATAAAATACTTGATTCTTAAATAATGATGATAAGGAAGTATTATCTTCTTCCTAATTAAGGACTAAAGTCTTATTCAAGAATTCGGAAAACATAAAGAGCATAACTTTAACAAGAATTCCACATCCATATTTATAGTATATTATCCTTATTTCTAGTTCTGAATAAGGATTTATATATCATAACATCATATTCTAATCATTACCCCAAGATTAATTGATTCAGAAATATATAGTTCCTTATCCAAGCATCAATCTATACCTTAGATAACTATTAAGCCACACATGTTAATATTTAAGAATATTAATCAAATTTGAGTCATATATGATTCATAAATAAACCAGTCATCACAAACCATTATGCAATAATTCATTTATCAGAAAAATAATTCACTTCATTCAAAGCTTAATAAATATTTCATAAGATTATAAATAAAACATTTCTCAGTAGTACAAAAATAATTTGATACACCCTCATAGTTTTTCCAATAAGTTCCTTTCAAGATCATTTCAATACATGAGGCATCTGAATGACAAAAATGACTTTGTTAATAAAATAGATGAAACGTTCTAAGAGTATTTCTCCCTTCACTTTTCATGAATTCCATCCGAAAAATTGTTAGCATGAGTCAGTTCACAAGAACTGAGCATGATAAACAATATGACATTAAAACAATGTGCTTTTATCTAACCAATTAGAAAAAGGAACACTGCTGAATATGAAAATATTCCAAGAATCCAAAATAAGAACAATTAAAAATTCTGCCCCAAAAGCCACAATGTCAGAAATAGAAAAGAATTCATTTAAGTATCTTTAGGAACCAATTGTCCATAAAAGAAGTTAAGTAAACCAGAAAATTAATTCCATCTATGTTACATTCATGAGAATCATTTCAAATATGATAACATTTAAAACTGCAACCAACTATTAAAGAAGGGAATTAATAAAAATTTATGATTAATCCTCATCAATATCGAATTAAATCACCAAGCCATAATTTTCCACTTTATTACTAACCAATTCCCTATCACCAATCCATAAGGGAATACCATTAAAACAAGGACTTGGCATGAACCAATTACAGTCACAATAAATCCCACTAACCAAATCCCTGTCACTATCCCATAGAGGATGCCACTTAAACAAGAAGGACTCAACATGAACCAAAAATATGCATAGTACCTTATAACAGGAGGGTTACTCTATCCCATTTATAATACAATTTGGAACATAAAGCTAAATATCTCAGAAATTTATGTGAAATCATAACGAGAGATCTAAATAAAAATACCAACATAATTTAACTCCACCAATTCGAATGAAAGATTCATATCGGACCATGGACTACATTGGTGCAATCTGATTGAAAATTACTAATCAACTTTTATACCAAAACTTACAAGATAATAAAATTTGAACTGCATAAAAGATCAAATGTGTGTATTACTGACCTTCGCGATTACGATCAATGGTTCTAAACTTAAGGATATAACTCCCTTAAGAACGTTCATAGAAAAATACATAACTTCCAACTCGATAAAGACAAACCTGAAATGTGTGCATAGTCTCTACTGAGATGTTTTGCAAGGAAGATACGATTTGATTAAAGATAAGTTTTAGTCACAAAGGAATATGTCCTCTAGAATCAACAGTTGACCGTATATCCATAGAATCTCCAAATTTTATACAATAATCACTTACAAAAAAATGCCATCAAACCTAAAAACTCATCAAGTATCTAAGCTCAAAAGAGCCTTTAAAAGAATAGCCAAAAGTTACAATCAAAATTACCTGGGATGAACGATGCCCCAAAATAAGTCTAGTTTCAAGTGAACCTGAAGGGTAATAACAAAACAATAAACCACTAAAGAAAAGGGGCAAGAAACTATACCAATCACCCTTTCTAATACAAGCTGACCCGATAAGGGTGAATAACCAAACAAACATAACTAAAAAGGGAGACATGAAACTTTACCAATCACCCTCTCTATTAAGCATGTAGATAAGAGCTCAAGATATCCCTTTTGAGAGTACCCAAAATGATTCAAATCTCGTCACACCAAATTATAACAAAAGAGAAGTAAATATTTCAAGCCATAAATGATTGATCACTAAACCAAAGCAAAATCTTGAACTACACATTAATATGTCAACAAAAACAACTATTTTCTCAACACCCAGTTACACAAGTAGCTAAATCACCAACAAAATTCTAGGAAGGATTCAACCTGGAGCCCAGTGATATAACCAAACACCATAATATTGAAAAATACAACGAGATATATCAATAATAGCATAGATAATACAATATTCACTTAAACAATCATTTATAGTTTCATATCTTACAAAAACAGTCATTCACAAACCGTTTAAAACCCAGTCTCAATGTATAATAAACTTCAAACAATAAAGTGTTGTTTCTAACAACTAGAACCCAATAAATTTCATGAAAACCATAGAAGTAGGGAAAAGCAAAACAACACACAAAACATGAAACCAAATCTTCTGAAATTTTTTCACAAATAGCAGAATTATTTTTATGAAATCATTAAATAAAGCATTATATTGTAAAGAGATAGATCCTATCATGCCTAGTAGTGCTCTTGGTTTCTTTTCCACACTTCAAACCTTTATGTAAAGCTTCCACTAAAATATTTCCACAAAAAATCCAACCAAATCCTCTGAAAATTCCCCCATCTTTCCTTTATAGTTTCCACAATACATTTTTTCCATTATTTCCACCATGCAATGACAATCTTTAATTTGTAACAGAATCGAACTGATAGTTTGAAAAATGAAAATACTACATGTAGAGCCATGGAGCTTGAAAAATATGAATGCACAATAAAACCAAACCATTCCTTTTTCCCCAAACCCATCTTGCTAATTCCTAGGCAGTTTTCACTCAAAAGTCGAGGCTCATTAATACCATCTAGACTATCAATGGCCCAAAAATTTCCACAAATTCTTTCCCATTGTTAGTTACAACTAATAGTTAAAATTCATTCACTAAAACTTAGTAAAGTTTTATTTTTAGCAAATTCCATCATAACCATGCCTCAACCAAAATTGGTGGCAACAAAACATTTATTGATCCATTTAAATATCCCATACTCCTTTGGAATGGTGCCACTACCCATTCCCTACCTTGTCATCTAAGCCAACCATAGTTTCCTTTGGTTAGTTCGATGCCATCTAGGTTAGGATTCCTTAGCATTAATTTTAACCATAGCTTAGGACCTTAGAAAATTCCATTATAGCTTAGGAAAATTAATATCAAAAGAACTAGGATAATCCTTTAGGATTTAATATCCTTTCAATACATTCACCTTAAGTTAGCTTAAGGTAAAGTAAATAATAAAATGCATTTAGATTGTTTAGGTTCCTTACAAAATCATATGACATTACCTTAAGTAATGTTATCAAAACAAGGTAATTATATCACATAGAAGGATACATCCTTAATATGCTATAGGACTCCCTTGTGATCCCCAAAATACAATCCCGAGTATTAAGACATCTTAGCAATAGAATATGCTTACAAACTTAACAAAATGATCGAAACATCATAGATTCATAGGCATTCCTTGGATCACTACAATTGATCCAAGTTATGGTTATTCATGTATTAGCTATGAAATTAAGCGATAAGTAGTTCTATATTGTAAATTAGGCAATGAACTGGAATATTCTTATAAGACTGAATTTATTTCCTTCACTAGTATACAAAATGTATTTCAAAGTTCAACATGAAGAGTATATGAAATACCTCAATATCAATTCAGAATTGCCATAGTATGATTGTATCCAATTTTTAGAAGATAAAACATATCATCTATAAAAACATGATTTATCAGTTTTAAAGAGTACACCATCTTCGAAACAAAAATCAACTATCAATGTTTGTAATTTTAGTTACGAAGCAAGAAAGCATTTCAACCTTGGCGCAGAGGCATTACGTTGTTCACAATGTTACCCTTTAAAAATCACAAGTTGTGTGTGCAGATTTCAGTATATATTCCTTGATGGGATTGACTTTACCCAAATCCATTACCCTCAGATCTTGACTGGGAAGCTGGGAACAAAATATTGAATTTGAGAACTTCCCTAAAAATGTGAGAAATTTCAAGGATGGGGGCATGCAAATAAATAGTGTAAAATGATGGTTTCAAAGGTCTATAAGGAGAATCCAACAAAGGAACAAGCTAAAGGTAAGGAAGTTGTTACTTCGGAACATAATGTTGCTAAGAATCCAAATCCAAATAAAGGCATTATTATTAATGAGAATAATGGAGATGTGTTAAATAAAAATCAAGTTCAAACTCCAAAGTTAACTGATGATGGTTTTATAGAAGTAAGGAATAAGAAGAATCAAAGGAAATCCTTGTCTGAACCACATTTCTAGGTGGCCAAGTCCCATGTTCAGGTTGAGAAACTCCTACCCTCTAAAAATATAGATGCTCTTTTAAAGGAAGTTGCTAATAAGGAACAATTTCCACGAAAAAAACAAGGGGAATTGAGTCTTGAAGAAACCCTGGGACCTTTTACTAATCCTTTTGACAATATTCTGGGGTTTGAAGAGAATGAAATAATGTTATCGATAGGAAATGAAGATCAGATGGAAGCTAGTAAAATCCAAAGGATCATTCAGGATACTTTATCTCCATTGAAGAAAAATCTAATAATCCAAAACAAAATAGTTGAAGGGTATTCTAGCAAGGCAAAAAATGAAATCTCTATGAAAGCCCCAGCTAAAATAGAGGAGTCTTCAGAAGCCACACCTAAGGAGAAGAAAACTTGATCAGGGAGACCTACTAAGAAAACTGAAAAAAAAATCAAAGTGAAAGGGATATTGATGATGGAACTTAGTATAAAATTGATTTATGGAGCTTTAGAAGAACCAACAATCAAGTGTTTAAATGAATATAATCGATGGAATTCTCAAGGTTTGAATAACCCATCTAAATGGAGATTAATTAAAGAACTGGAATCTAAACGCATACCTGATATCATGGTCTTACAGGAAACTAAAATGGAGGAAGGAAATTTTTGGAGGTTAAAAGGACATGAGGTAAGAATTATGAAGGATTTGTTGTTAGTTCAAAAGGAACTACGGGAGGAATAGTTGTCATCTGGAATGAGGAAAAACTCAAAGGTACAAATCTTCTTAAAATAAGTAATCATATGGCTATGTTGTTTCAAGATAAGAAATCTAAAGAATTTTGGGTGTTGTCTAACATTTATGCTCCAATATTAAAGGAGAAAGAAAAAAATTGGTCTGAACTTTCCAAATTCCAAAACATCATAAAAGGAACTGAATGGCTGATTTTGGGAGACTTCAACACTCCTTTGAGTCCGGGGAAAAAAGGGTGGCAACATTGATTTAACTGAAAGTATGGAAGATCTCCAGGATTTTATCATGCAAAATAGTCTCATGGATATTGAGTTGAAGGAAGAAAATTTACTTGGTCTAATAGGAGAAAAGGGGATCAATTGATTCAAGTCAAACTTGACAAGGCTCTGACTTCTTGGGGCTAGTTGAATAAATATGCTTGTCTCTTTTCTCTTCCTAGGATTGGTTTAGACCACAACCCGCTTCTTTTCCAAATAAAATATAAAGAGAGGAGAAGAACTCCCTTTAGGTTTGAGAAGATGTGGTTACAAAATGAGGAAATATTTGACCTCATGAAATATTGGTGGAATGTGAAAATTAAAGGAACTGCTATGTTTAGAATTACTAAAAAACTTGTTCATGTTAAGAACAATCTAAAAGGATGGAACAAAAAAATTTTGGTAACATTTTTTAGAAGAAGAAGTCCCTAGAAAATATTTATCTTACCTACAAGAATCTTTGGAAATTCTTAATGGTGACAGTATTCAGGAAGGTCAACAAAAAGAGAGAGAATTATTAGTAGATTACCATAACATCCTTCTAAAAGAGGAGACTTTCTGGAGATAGAAATCCAGGGTGTAATGGCTTAAAAAAGATGACAAAAATACATAAATTTTCCACATTTCAACCCTTAAAAGGATAATTACAAATAGATTTTGAGTATTTCAGGGGAAGATGGAGAGATGTTAAATGATACCAATGATATTCAAATTCTTGTAACTTCCTTTTTAGTAGACTCCTTTCTCCAACCAAAACATCCAACATCAGTAAGGAAGGCTATTTTTTGGAATGCTTTCCTCAGCTGGTTACTAAGATTGATAACAACATTCTCACTAATATTCCTACTATATAAGAAATAGAATTTATGCTAAATACTATGAGCCCAGACAAAGCTCTGGGACTAGAAGTATTTTGGCTCTCTTTTTCAACTTTTTGGGATATTTTCAAGGATGATACATGTAAATCTATTCAAGATTTTTTTAAGAATAAAAATATGCTCCATGAATTAAACAACACTTTTCTTTCTTTAGTTCCTAAAAATCACAATCCTACTAATTTTAGGAATTTTAGACCTATCAGTCTTTATAACTATATTTACAAAATGTGTTCTAAAATTTTTGCTTTAAGATTTAAACTTCTTCTTCCTTCCATTATCTTTGATCAGCAGGGGGTTTGTGATGGGAATAAAAATCCAAGATGGTATAGTTACTATCTAAGAGACTCTTCATATTGCCAAGAAAAATAAAAAAGAAGTTATGTTCATTAAAATTGACATGGAGAAATCCTAAGACCATGTCTCCTGGCCCTTTCTTCAAAAAGTCTTAACCAAGTTTGGGTTTGATAAATATTTTATGATTTTCATACAGACTGCATTTCTATAGCTAAATTCTATGTTTTGATCATTGGTACTCTCTGTGGTTTTTTCAATAGCTCTAGAGGATTAAGAGAAGGAGACCCTATTTCTCCTTTTCTGTTTATTATTATGGCATAAACTCTCAGTAGAGCTCTCAATAAGGATAATATTGAAGGAATAATTAAAGGCATCTCCCCTATTGTTAATAGTGACAATGTTGTCCATCAAAATTTTGTTGATGACACAATTATGGTTGGAGAGGCTACTATTCCTAAGGCTATAGAGTTCAAACATCTGGTGGTTGATTATGAGGAAGCTTTTGACCAACTAGTAAATTTTGGTAAAAGATCGGTCTATTTTATCAATTTCTGAAAGAATATGTGTTAATATAGTTGGTATTCTTGGATGTGAGATTAAAAATTTTCCCACTAGGTATCTTGGAATGAATATTGGAAGATTCCTCAAGAAATTGGTTATTCTCCTCAAATTCTCAATTCAAAATTTACTAGTGTATTCTATGTCTATCTATATATTACCTTCCACAATTGCTAATAAAATGGAGAGTATCCAAAAAGGATTTCTTTAGAGTGACTTTGAACAAAAATAAAAATTCCACTCCTTGCTTGGGAGAAATTTTGTAAGCCTAAGAGACTTGGGGGTCTTGGTATTAGAGATTGGGTTAAAATGAATAAAGCTATGTTGTCAAAAATGATTTGGAGATTGGTTAAGGAAGACAATGTATGGACTTCTATCATAAGGCACAAGTACTGGATAAATCTTCAAGCTAATGAATGGTGCTTTAGAAATGCTGACTTTAATGGATCAACCTTATGGAAATCTATAAATTGGGCTAAACACATTGTTTCTAATGGAAACAAATGGATGATAGGGAATGGGAGCTTGGTTAATTTCTGGGAGGACAAATGGTTAGGTGAAAAACCTCTTAAAGAAAGCTATCCTAATCTCTATAAGGATGTTGTGGATAAATATGGTACTAAGGTAAGAGATTACTTCAATCTTGAGGATTCCTTGTGTCAATGGAAAATAATAGATTTGGTTAGACATAACAACAATGAGATCAATTCTATTAACATAAAATTAAGTGGAGTTATTGTTAATAAAAAGAGTTTAGAGGATGATAGTTTATACTGGTCTAGGGAGGAAAGTGGAATCTTCTCGGTTAAAAGTTCCTATAATGTTTTTTTCTTAGAGGAAGAAGATCCTGATAGCTTTAAATGGGAAAGTGTGTGGGTCAAAGAAGTTACTCCCAAGGTCAACATGTTTTGGTGGTTGGTCCTCCATGATAAAATCCTTACTATGGGAAATCTAAATAAGAGGAATTATCATATGGTAAACATGTGTGTTCTTTGTGAAAAATATATTGAAGACTCTTTACACCTATTCCTTCAATGCCCCTTTTTGGAAACGGTCAGAAACACCCTTATTAATCTATTTGAGATAAAGTGGAATTTCCCATGCTCCATTAAACAACTATGGTCCCAATGGTTCATTCCTTTCAAGAGTCAAGGACTCAAACATCTTTGGACCCTAACCATTATGCACCTGGCATGGGAAATTTGGAAAGAGAGAAATAGGTGAATTTTTAAAGGGAATAAGGAATCGAAAAAGAGAGTTGGGGCTCATTGTTTTAATGCTATCAATGAAAAATTTTCTACTATTTCCCCACATAAGAAAAAAATACTCTAGATTGAGAGTAATTTATCTAAGAATTGGGGTTTAAGTCCCAATAAAATGAACCTTCCAATACCAAATCCTAGGCTTCAAGTTTGGGTAAAACCTAACAAAGATTGGATAAAGTTAAATTTTTATGGTGCATCCAAATGAAACCCCGAAAAATCTGGTTATGGAGGGGTATTCCTTGATTATCAAGGAAAATTAATTCTCGGGTATCATTGCAACCTTGGAATTCAATTGAATCATGTCAGTTGAAGTGGTTTCTACCTATTGGGGTGTCTCTATAGCTTGTCAAAAAAATTGTTAGATTGGAAGTGGAAGGTGATTCTCTCAACATTATTAACAACATTACTGGAAAAGGTACTACTTCTACCTCTATTCAAAACTCTATAACTAGCATAAAAGGAATGTCAAATATGTTTGAAGAAATCACTTTTAAACATGTCTATAGAGAGGAAAATTGTATTACGGATTATTTCACCAATAAGGGGGTTACATGTCATGGTATGACATTAATCACCAATGAGGAAGCTATAGATACTAAGGTGCGAGCACACCTCAAAAGGAACAACATGGACATATCACCACTAGATAATTATTACAGGTCATGGAGTCTCTTGCCGTATAACATGGATTTGATGAATAAGAGTTGTAAGACATGTGATTATAAGTTGGGGTTATGTGAAGCTTTGGGATTGGGTTCACTCATGCTACTTCATTATCATTATTTCCTCCTATTCTTGTAAATTTGACATTGTTGGGATTGTTAATAACAATATGGTTAACCTAAATCTGGGAATTTATATGAATTGGTGCTTGAATAATCAGATGGGGGCTGATCTTGTGTGAAATGAACCGTATGAACTAGGAGTTAAGCCTGAGGCTATGGAATTTTTTGAGAGAATGGGGATTTTTCCTTTTCTAAAAAAAATTGAGGGTCATTACGAAAATCTGAGTAAGGATTTTCTAGATCCCGAAATTCAACTAAAAAAGGTGGAGTTGTGGACCTAAAAGGAGTGCACATATAGATTACCATTAAGACTATGGGTAACATTATGGGATTATTGTTTGAAGGGCGAGAGGTGTACAAGCCAAAAAAGGAGACTACTGATGAAGTGAAGCTCTTCCTACAAGGTAATGAAAAAATTACCACCCATTTTGTTGGTTTCTTATGCTCATCCTTACCCCGCCCTTTTGATGAAGTGGCCTTAACCCTCATTTAGTTTCTTACCCTTGAAGGCCATCAAAAATGCATCTATGCTTACCATTTTCCTATGCTTAATTATCTTAGACATGGCCATAGTTTTAGCTTTCCATATTTTCTATTTCGCTCTCTGTGTGCATCAATTGCCTAGTTTAAAAATAACAAAGTTGATGTCCCCTTCACTAAGGTTTTATTCTAGCCCTGGTCAAAAAGAGTAGCTCTCGACATTGATAAAAATGGTACTCTTACTAAGGCCCTTGAGGATTATGTTGAGGAAGAGGAATCATACTCGGAGGAGGAGGAGTCTAGTGAAGAATTGGAGTCTCGGGAAGGTGATGCTTCTGGGGATGAAAAGGATGTGGTGTAAATTGATGAAGCTTAGAGTCTTAGCAAGCTTAAGTAGAAGAATGTTCAAATTTTTATGTTAATATGAAAGGGAATTCAAGCATGCAGGGGAATCAGGTTCTGTGAATGCCCAATTGGAGCAAGCAGATTGAAGTGTTGGGTCGAATGGGACCTAAGAAGGGAGATAATCATCTTGCAAAAATGGTGATGAACATTGAAGAATTGAAAGGAGACATGAGGCTAATTAATATCTTTGTTCATTTTCTCTTTAATGACTGACAATCTATTAAAATGGAGGTTGAAGATGTGGCCAGAATCACTAGTGGGGGTAGTGTTAAAATTATGAAAGCTAATTGTAATAACCTCTCCAATGAGGTGGATAATATTAGAGTCATATTACACAGCTATATGGAATGGATTATTATTACTATGAGATCCACTCTATAAAATATTTAAACCTTTGTTTAGCTAGGTAATGCGTATAGGCAAGTGGACGAGCATGACAATCTAAAGAAAAGGAAAGGGGAAGCTGTTGAATGTGACTTGGCTTCGTTGGGTGCCAACATTGAGTCTCTGTCAAAGGAATGAGCTAAATTTTTAGACAGTCTAGGAAAAGCTAAAAAGTAATGTTTTTCTAGGTGGTTGTTTGTTTACTATGTTGTTATTTTACTTTGTTGTTAGTAAGACTTTGGTTTAGTTGGTGTTGTTATTACTCTTTTTGTTGTGTTTTGTATTGGATTATATGCTCATAGAGGAGCTCGGATGTAATAGACCTTCTATATGTATATTTTTTATTCTTTGTATCATTTTTATTTGCTCTCTTTAGAGCTTTGTAATGTAAGGGGTATGGTCCCTCAACCATTTTTTTCCTACTTTAAAAAAATACAAAACTTGATGGATTTTACATTTTAATTCCCCCCCTAAACTAGTAAAAAATATTATTTTCTTCGTTGGAAAGGATCTTGATCTTTCATTTAGAGCGGGAATGCACTTTTTATAGCTGCAAAGATCCTATTTTTAGTTATTACTTGGAGTCAGGTTTTTTCCTTTCTATTACATATGTAAAGAAGTTAGTTTGTATTGCCATATGTAATTATATCTTTTCCACCTTGTCACAATCACCCATGTATCTTGTCACCATTGTTTTCCTCTTGACATCATTTCTTTACTTGATTTTATTCCTACCTTTTTGAAAAGTATTATTTTTAATTTGGAATGATTACAAGTAATCATCTGTAATATCTTATTCATTTAAAACATCAAATCAAATCAATGAAACGTCTTTCACTTGATATCTTCTTTCTCATTTCTCCAACTTGTGTTGATAATTTAAGTAAATACTACATTTAATTCTATGATGATACTTTGCACATGCCTCTTTGGGATTTATCTGCCTATAAATTAATACTTACTCCTTATGGACTTGCAAGCTATTTATGGGATTGCAAGAAGAATTTTTGTTAGTGAAGTGGTTTCATTATTTTCTTGGAAAAAATAGCAGGACATAGAATTGGATATTTATCTTCAAAAATTTGCACTTGATGTTTAATCTTTCAGGTCCCAATGAGGATTTTATCTAGATGTTGTTTTTATTGAAGATCAAAAGGAACCTATGGGGAAATTGAATCTTTTTGTGGTATGTCTAGATTTGATGAGAAAACTTTCCGAGAATGACACCCTTATTCTCACTTTTCTATATTTTTGTGTCATAATTTGTTCCATCTAGACAACCATGTAGTTATCGAGTAATTAAGAATGTTTCGGTACTTTTTTAGGTTGGTGATCACTCACGAACACCATATGATTCTCCCTTCATTCTTTATTGAGGAGATGGAAAAAAGAGAAATTCCAGTTGATGCTATAATAATACCTGATTCAAATACTCAAGAGGATTTTTCATATCTTTCTTGCAGAGTAACCGATTTTGCAAAAATGCTCACTATCCTAGAGAAGGATTCTAGGAAGCCTTATTCTAAAAACGTTTCTAGCATGCACTCTCCTCTAATGAATCCTGCAACACCTTCATCTTCAATGAATCATGTCATGTCTTAACCTCTACTTAAAATATGTAAGAATGCACCATTATCTATTTTTATTGTGCCCAATATTGTTCTTATACAACTAACTGATGTTTCCAAGACATCTTCATCTTTGAAATAAGGTGTTCATCAAGGAAAAAGACATATTTGAAAGGAGGTACTAACCTTCTTGAATGGGATTCTTCTTACCAAAAGAAAGTAGAATTAGTTAAGATTTTAGAAGGCCCAAGGGCAGGAATATAAGATCTCATGGATAAGGGTATGTAACTTAATCTTGAATGAGATATAAAGTATGTATATGGAGCAAAAGATCGTAAGGAATTTGAATATAGAAAAAAATACTTCTCATTTGTGTTCCTACTTATAGGGAAGATTGTGTAGTCATTACTTGAACATATAATAATTAAAAATCTTTTGAAATATGTATAAAAAATTACTAATATAAATTCCAATGGTAGAGGCATCTATAGAATCCCCTTTTTGTACTTAATATACACATATTTTACAAGTTTCCTATAAAATATGTTATGCAGCTTCTACCTCAATTGTTGCATCTTTAGTTGATTCACTCATCTTCTCCTTGTATATATTATATATTTTGAACATTTGAATAGGAACTCATGTGGTCAGTATGAAACAAAAATGCAATTCCCCGCCTTCTTAATACTTCATCGAAATTACTTATTGCACTATTGTTTTTCTTTATCTTCTTTGCTAATTTAGCTATCTTTTACTCCAAGTGAACAAATCTTTGAATGATGTCATAATTGAAACTTGAAGTAAATGCACATAGTCCTCCATTAATATGTTGATGAAAATATTGTATCAATTCATCTGAACTCAAATCTCCATATGTCAACCGGTCTTGGATAGATACTATTTCTCCAAGTCTATTGTCAAGGTCATCAATGTACTCTACTATTTTATCTTTCCCTGGTGTGAGTTGTTTGATAATTTGATTTAGGGTCTTCATCCTTAATTTGATATAACCCTCATAAGTGTGTTGTTCTCCTCTATCCTCAGTTGGGACAATCCATTATTTTTCCACCAATTGATCATCTAGATGATCTATTGATTCAAGTTTGGGTAGGAGTTCATCCTAATAATGCAATTCATCTTGGAACTTTTCAATATGGTATTTTTCCTCACTCGGATACTCATATATTTTCTTGTAGCATTCCATAGTGTCTTCTATGGTTTTATTTGATTTCTTGGATAAATCTTCCTTTCAATTTTCTACAACATCAATTATTTCTTTTGATCTATCATCAAATGCTAAGGCTTATGGAGTTATGGTAGTAGAAATTTCTTTCCCTTTAGCAAAAGGTTGTATCCATTTTTGCACATAAGTTTTCAGGATATCAAAATTTTCTATAAGTGCTTCTTAGTCTCCTTATCCTTGTAAATTTTTAGATAAGGCCCCCAAGGGCCATTGTAGCCTCTTGATTCAAATTTTATGTAGTTTTTTTCCCCAACTGAATATGTGTGACTTAGTAGTCACTCATTGTAATTTCATTTTTAGTTTATCTACTTGTGGGGTAACAACCTCCAAGATCCTATATCCTTGAGGGTTAACATGGGTTTTGGAAAATATTTTGGCCTTCTTGGGGGCCCTCGTGGGTCTTGAAAACACAATGTTTTCAATGTCAATAGTCTCCACTTGAGCTACTTATTTATCTTTCCTTGGTAGGATTTTTCCCAACCATATTGTTTGTGGGGGCATTTCCCCTCTTGATGCATGTGGTCCATGCTATGGCGTGCTTGATTAGATCACCACTTCTTTAGAAAAATATTGAGGAATCTTTGAAAATTATACTTGTGTATGTGGGACTTCAGCTCCCACTTTTAGCTCATTTAGTTCAATTTGAAGAACACTTGTTCCTTCTTGATCTATTTTATACTTATCAACTTCAGGTTCCTTAGTCACCATTATTGTAGTTGTTGATTTTTGGTCCTTATCACTAGTTGGTACCTTTTCCTTTCCCTTAACCACTTCATGAATTATAATTTTCTTAGTGACATCTTCTAGTGTTTCCTTTACAAATCTTACAATAACATCTGATTTTTCTAATGTTGTGATACCTACCTTCTCTTGAGGTTGTAATTCTATGAAAAAAACCATTTATTTTGATGATTCCCCTACAATTCCTTGATCAACAGGCTTCATTTAAATTGTTTATATTGCAACTTTAATTTGTACACTTTGAATTTCCATACTTGTTTCTTCATTATCAAATTTTAGAGCTTCTAAAAATTGGTTTTCCAATGAGGAAGTTCTTATTTTATGGTTACCAATCCCAGTAAAAGGTTAGTGAGTACTAGTGCATGGGTCTCCTTTCTTTCATCTACACATATTATCTCAACTGGTGTATTTACTCCCTCTTGAGTTATTGTGGTGATAATAGCCTCTTGATCCTTCCTTGGTGGAATTGGTTGGATTACCTTGGGTTCTTTTTTTCCACATTCTTATGAGGTTTTTAGGAGGTGACCATCCAAAGTAGTATTGTATACCTCATTTTTGTTTCTAATCATTGTACTTAGTAGGGTCTAGTGTTGCAAAAAGGTTTTGTTTACCTTGTATAATGAGAAATAATAATTGTATGGAGTGGGATTTAGTAGATGTGAAAGATCACACATGTGAGAATTATCATCCTAACTATGACCATATTAACACCCATGATCCTCACACAGGTGGCTGGGCTCTTAAAAAATGGGACAAACATAAGGAAGATAAAGATTCAAATGAGGGTTTTGAGAAAAAAATTGTAGGAATAGCAAGGAGGAGAAGAAAATGGGAGATGCCCCATGCCAACTGGAGCCCTGAAATGATCTGGCCTGGAAGAACAATGAGGAGCTATGAAACCTCTTACACAAGGATGGAATTTCCAATTTTATAGAATGCATTCAGGGACATGATCAGAATATTTCAGTTCATTTCACAATGGAATGGAAGGACAGAAAGGTGAAATATGGTGGTCACCATGTTACTATTAATGAAGATTTGATTGTTGAGGATATAGGCCTTGAGTTGGAGGGATATCATTTTTTCAAAGCAAAAGGATTGACAGTGTCCTGGGCTAAGAAATTATCTGATGAGGGAGTGGAGCTCAAATTTGTTTCTATAGGTATCGGGTAAGTTCTATCCCCAAGAAATTTGATGAAGTAACAAATATGATGGTTAGGTATATTTCTTTGGAAGGGCGATACAAAATTGTCCTTGTTAAGCACCTGGTCTTTCTTAATCACTTTAGAAGGCAATTTTGGTCTGCTTCTTGCATTACCTATTAAATTCCCTTCAGCACTCCATTTTGGACTTTCAGAAGCACTCACGTGCTATCTCTCTCCACCAGGGCCTCATTTTCCTACTTCATAAGCTCTATGTCTCCAAATTCCCACTTCCCAACCACTCCCCGATCCACACATCAATGCCTCCACTACTCACACTCCCATACTGGACACCTCTTCCAAACCCAAGACTAAGAACCCAAAGCTTCCAAAAACCGACATCAATCACTCTTCCCAGGTTCTTGGAAGTGCCAAAGAGCTAGAAGTTGCACAAAATTTGTTACATATTAGCAATGCTAGACTAGATACAACCCTACATCAGGAGGGGAATAATATACCTCATAGGTTGGATTATTTGGAGAAAGAGATGAAGCGATTAAATAAATACCTATAGCACATGGACAAGCAAAAAGGAAAAAGAAAAATTGATGATGATAATGACATTGGGAAGGATTAGATTGCTGAAATTTATAAGAAACTAAACTCTCTAGATAGTAGATTGGGGAGAGAAAAAGACAAGCATGATCACAACATGGCTATCTTCAATGCCATTAGTGACTTCTTAGAGTAGCATGTTTGAAGCATTACCATGCTTAGTGGGATCCCTAACACTATTTGGGGGAATGAAAAAGAGAGAAGTCAGACCATCTCGAAGTTGAACACAACTGACCCAACACACATCACCACATTGGCGTTGTTCACCTCACTATAAAATATCTAATCCAAAATTGATAGAGCATCCAAGAAGTAATCCTCAGGCTGGCGGGCATCGTTTTAGTCGTTGCTCTTTTTGGTCTTTTTGTTGTTTCTATGTTACTTTTGTGTTGTATTGTTGCAGTTTATGTTCTATTTTGTTTCTTGCTTGTAACTATCTTTTGGTTACTATTGGACATAGTGTTTTATCTAGATTTTGATCCTCTTTTGTTGTTCCTTTATAGCTATATTTGGTTGTTGATCCCTTTTTGTAACAAGGTATAGTCCCTTTAAAACTATTTACCAATAATAAAAAAATGAGACTAGATCACTCACTTTAACTTTTGAATTTGTTATTTCTTGATCCATTGTTGTAATAAGAGTATTTTGAACCTCATCTAATGGAAGTAGATCAATGATATTTTTCCTTTAATTTATTTCCTATGCCCTTTCATGGCCAAGATGTCTTTAGCCTCTAAGGTCTTAGTGTCCCATTCCAAAGGATATACAACTTTGGACCTTTTAGTTATCTCAAAACACTTAAGACTAGAATTCTTCTTCTCTTCAATACTTTGTAGGCTGAGTTGTGGTTCAATATCAAGTAGGGATCCCCTCATTATTTTACATATGTTGGATGATACTAGCAAAGATAATACTGGATTTTTAGGCCTTGATGCACCTACCCCTTTGACCTGTAATGGGACTGCCTAGGTAATGGGGGCATACTTCATGGTCTTCATCAACATTTCTTCATATTTCTGGGTTATGAGGGAAATGGAGGTTCTTGTTTTACTTTTTGCTATAGTCCATTCCTCTATGATCCCAGTGGTTGGATTTTTGGAAGGAAGATGAGGTGATTTCCCTTCCAATGCATTTATTTGGTCTACTCCTTCCTTCAAAGCAAGAAGATATTCGTCGAGGATTAATTTGGATCTATATTCTTGCAATACCATAGTATTCTATAATGATAGATCGATACCATTTACTATTAACCATGAAAATGTCCTCCTCATCACATGTGTTGTTCTAATATGCATTCTTGTTGTTTTTTTATCATTACATTCCAATGGTGTAATTGGTTGTGATGCTAAATTCATCTGAGCATAGTATGGGATAACTATTTATTTATCATCAATAAATCCTTGGAGCACAAGTGTAATATTTTAATCAATAACTTGTTGTAAGGTCATTCTAGAAAAATATCTTAATCTGACCTCTTTCTCATCTCTGCAGTTCATCCAAAAATCTTTGTAACGGGGCTCATGTTCCTAGGAGCTCCCTAGGATCGAGCTCACTACCCATCTAATATCATAGTTTTTCTTGGGATGAAACTTTTCCATCTTTAATCTATCCATCTCCTCTTCTAAAATATTGGATTTTATGACAATTGAGTAGGTGTATCTCCCTATTGAGATAGGGAACTTGATGTTGGTCTTATTCTTTCCATATATTAGCTTATGTACTTATTCTAATTTCCTTGAGAGTTCTAAGAGTACCCATTTTTCATCTAGGTATCTGGGAAGCATGAAAGGATGTCCTCAAAACCACTTACACTTATATAACTAAGGAAACTAAATTGGATAAATTAGCATCCATATTGATTTATTGCTTTCTTAGCGAGATCCATATATTCTATATTGCTCTTATTTTGTCTTGAAGATGCATATAAGCGATGAAAAGAAAACATTATTTATCCTTCTACGAAATTTCCCCTTCATATTTAGCTAAGGATATATATCATATACCTTGTGAGAGGTTAAATACTTCATCAAATCTGGATATGAGGGAGATATTTGTGACCTACATCATTGTAGACAAGGCATGCCATCATATATAAATCACACGAAAGTTGTGCCCTCTCGATTTGCACAAAAATTTTAATGAGCTTCTCATGGATGGATGTAGCTATGAATGTGGCCCAAAAAACCTTATAAGTGCTATTTATGATTATCTAAATGTAACTACACATCCATTCCTAGAAATCATAAGATGATTTCAATCCCGCAATCCTACTTAGTTCGGTAATGATATCCTTAACTAATTCCATAAAGTGTGACTTAGTTATCTTCTTTGGGACCCTTGAAGAAGAACCTATGTAATTTATCAACCACTGAGTGTTCATAATCTTATAAAATTCATTATGTTTGGAAGCCCATAAGCCTTATGCCTTGTGTATATCAAATTTTATTGGCTTTTCTACCTAGGGAAATCCCAATATCAATGGCAATGCCTCAAGTGTCAAAGAGAGGACCTTGGTACCACTTCCATCTAACACCTCCCTAGCCTCTAGGTTGTAATTTTTAGCACAAGCCCATACTAATTCTAGGAAATGTATAGAGAGGGTGGAAAAGTGGAAACTAAAGCAATACCATTGACATCAATTACTTCCATGTAATTACTTTTTCATAGGCACATAATATTTTCTGAAATTCTATTAGGTATGCATTCCCTAGATTAGTGTCTCATCACATCATCCAAATTACTCATGATATGAAAAGTAACAAGGGTTCAAGTTTCGTTTATCTTCATTTTGTTTAGTATACTATTTGTGATTTCTTATCCAAACAATATAGTGATCATGGGAATAACCAGGTGTAGGAGAAGAACTATAAACTACGAGAGATTATTTTAATCCCTTTTATGCAAATGAAAAATCAAGTAATTTTCTAGTTTTCAAAGGAACTTACCCATTTTAATGTGTTTCTTCAAATTACCAGTCACATATACATGCTAACTACTTTAATTTTCTCAAACACCATTCTATGTAAAAAAATTCCTTAATCTAACAATCTAAATTCACAGCTCTAGGATTCCTGAAGGCTTGATTTATTCTCAAAAAGGTAGGAATGTAGAATACATAGTGAAAATTTAAACCTTTGATTCCTTCATGTGAACAATATTAATGGCGAAAGCCATAAATGCATTATATTCAACCTCATTCATTTGATCTTCACCTTTTCTTATTTGAATAAGAACTGTCCATGTGCCCTTTTGGTAGGGAACAAAGATCAAGGTGTACTTTGTATTTGTGTATTTAACTGAAAAATGCAAAACTGGAAAGTTGACCAATGTGCTTAATACTAATTTTCTTTAATACGATGACTCGTATCCTTCGTTAGGCCCCGAGGGTTTGAAAAAAGTTTACATTTTTTCCTAAAGTGCAATATTGTAAAGTGCAAGTATTTATGAGATTCCCGACATTTCCGTGTGTCATCTTTATGACATGTGTCATAATTAGGGCACATGGATATGAGTGTAATTTATATTTTTTCATATGATACACACATTGTAAAAGTGAAACTTTGTTAAGAGACCCTGATACTTATTTAGAAGATTTCGTGTTATATTCCCATGTCCGAGATTAGGGACATGTTTGCATTTTTCATTTTTATAAAAATTGCAAACATACTTGAAATTTTCACTGATGCATAATCTCCCAAGAGTACCACATCATCGGGTGATGGGGAAGAAATTACACTCTATAGATATGAAGAAAAAATAGATCCTTGCGAAGGAAAGAAACTTTTTTTAAAGGTATATTCATCTATTATCAATTCATTTGAGTTTTAGGCCCGTTTAATTCAAACTAGAAGGATCATTAATATTTCAAAGATCATGTGAACTTCACACAAGAATTCACATAGGAATATCATTACAACTTTTACTTGACACATGCTCATTCTAATTTTGAGAAACTAGTTCGAAGGAGAATATTTTGAATTACAAACTTATGTAAAGAAGATTTTGATGAACATGGGAAAATTTTGGGAGGAGTCATTTTAGTTCAAGATGTAAGCTCAAAATGAGCACCAATAGTCCTATTTATCTAACATCTTCTATCTAAATGTATTTGTTTACGGAGTATCTTCACTTGGCGAAAGGACGGGCATTTTTTTCACTATCTACTTTCTATCATCCCAACATTGTGAATATTTGTGTAGGTATTAGTAAACCCTATTATTTTTTAGTTTTAAGTACTTTTAGAATTTTATAGCACTAAGTAAAACCTACCTAATAAAAGTACATTTATAAAAACTCCTTGTCCTCTTCGAAAGGGACTTCTCCATCATACTTTTAAATTATCGGAGCTGTAAGATACTTGAAATTATGACTAAGTAATTAAAATTAATGAGCCATATCAATATCAACATTAAATTCAAGAGGAAGATAACACTCCATGTTTACACATGCCCAAAAATCATCTACAATATTAGCACATAAAAGATCACTAGAAGTAGTACTTTGTTTGAAGTTTACTTGATGATAAAGAGCACATGCATCATTGAAGTTTGATCTAGTATCATCCTCAGCTAAGATATGCTATTAACACGGATCATGAGGCAACAAATTTTTATCACACCAATCAATGGCATGTTATTCTTCAATCGTAGAAAAATTTCCCCCTAATGGATTAGGGACCAATCTATTATCTTTGAATGCATGTTACCTATCATTCGACTCATGAGTTTCTTCCCTCTATCATCATTTCTATGATCTCCTCTAAATTTATTCATATTTAGACTTTTATTTTGATGTTGATTTTGGGGTCTAGAAGATAATCCCTTCTTGGACCATACTAGTTTGTAGGAAATTTCCTTTATTACTCTTACGAGGGTCTTGACCACATCTTCCAGATCGGAAGATTTACTTGCTTTTGGTTTCTTATGGTGAAAACTTTTACCCCTTCCCTTTTTAGAGGTTTACTAGTAACCTTGATGTTATTTTAAATTTGGATTCCCATGGTAACATCTTGTCTCGAATGAAAATATTTTTACCCCTAAAATAATAGGTTGCTTTATTGTCAAATACGTCAAAATATTTGATTAAATAACATTCATCATTGGGTTTCAAACTAGTTTGAAACCTTGTCAAAGTATTGTTGAATATTGTGTTGAAATCTTGCAGACACTCATTTAAATTATTCTTTATATTTTCAAATTCAAACAATAGAAACCTATATGTACCTATTTTTTAACTTTTCATATTTTCTAGCTATTACAAACAATTTCCTTTGCGTAGATATGGGTCATTGATGCATCTATTTCTAGAGAAGATCTATTAAGGGGCCTTTAAGAAATGGGGAATGGTTATTCATGTAAAAATCATGGGTTAGAGACTATTTGGTTCCAGCCTTAGTTTTCCTTGAATTATTCATTAATGTCCCTTTAGGTCTAATGCACATTGCATTCATGACACTTTTTTACATCCCATCATCTTGGAACCTTGTTCATCTAACTAGTTGATCCACGTCACCTATTTTTATCTCAAAATTCAGTTTATCATCCATGGCCTATAGAATCACATGCGATTGATTATGTCGACATTTTATTTTCCTCTGCACAACACAATCACCAACGAATGATTGTGGCATCTATATACATATACATTATATTTGAAATTCATAGAGAAATGAGGCTAGAATAATTTGAACTACCATTTTTTATGCTCTTTTACGTCATCTTCACATCTGCTCACATAGATCTTGGTTTATATTTCATCTTGCTTGGATTGAATTGGATATACTTCTTATTGGATGGATACTTGCACTATGAGGTGACCTATAATGAGTATAAGACAAGAATGGTCTTCCCCTTCTCAACCAAATAGTGACTCTCTTTTATTCTGTTGCTTCTCTAGAGAGATAAATGCATCAGTGACCACCCTACAGTGTACAAGGTGAGTGATCTAACCATCTCTTATTATTTTACATAGATAAGTTTGTCTCCTTCCCCATCGTCCTATGATATATTAGTATTAAACATGTTGGGATGTTAGATTATTATAGTACTCTTATTCATTATTATATCCTTAGCTATCATCACTTTAATTTCATTTATATCATGCATATTTGTTTTAGTTATTGTTGATTTATACCTCTCCAAAACCAACTAATGATATCTCAAGAGGATTTCTTCCTCTATCTTGACTATGGGACTTGGAAACCCTATGTTGACCTACTGTAGGTATTACTACCCTCTAGATATATGACCTTAACAATATTTGTATCCCTTTTAAATATACCTATTATATGCTAATACATGTGTTCTTCCTACGCATTGCCTCGATACCCTTGTAGAATAGATGATTTAGGAGTGTAAGTTATTGAGACACATTATTTTCTCACATAAAACTATTTTGAACCTAACATGAAACCTACGAGACCTCAAGATTGAACATGGCTCACTACAAACATCAATATCCAAATTTTACCTCTTATAAATACAGAAAAACCCACAAAACCTCAAAACTCTACTTGTATAGAGACCATCACCTCTAAGATATCTTGACTTTTTCTATTTCCTCACATCCGAATGTATTTGGACACTATGCATGCCTATTTTCACTTTGTCGATCTATTCTATTTTCAAATATTTTTCCTAGATTCCATACACCCATGTGTATACCCTTATGTACATTTGATTATATCGTATTCCAAACTTTCAAACCTTTTCTCGACCAAATCATCACTCCATCATGTAGTGTCCCCCATTTCTGGGTCCTTTGACTCTTTTTATAGACATTTTTATATTATATCATCCTAAAGCCAAGTTCCCCCTTTTCATGGACTATTATGTCATAGGTGTACCTAGAAAGTATCCTTCTACCCACCGTAATGGCCCACTCAAGGATGTATAAGGGGCCAATAAAAATTATGATAATTTTAATCATCCTCTTAATATTTAGAATTTTTTATCTTAGTTTCCTCAATACAAAAATGAATCAGAAGACATTTTTATCCAGCATCTGCTTGATTTCATTTCTAAAATATTTAAACATAGGGCAGAAAAGGGGAAAACTGCTAAAATGGATTCATTTGAAAATACCTTCGATTCGACCCTACCAGCCTCATTCTCCAACTCATTTAAAAGATGAGCCAATAATAATCTGCCATTACAAATCAATTTATCTAAATGTAATCCAACATGGATCAATTATTCAACCTCCCCATATCAAACTATTAGGATACCACACTCCCTCCATCACCAAATGGGGCTAATGGGGTGCCCATCACACAACCCCAATCTAAAACAAATGTTTACATGTAGTCCAATAAGAAGCTTTAACACATTATATAGCTTGCATGGATATTGTTTTCATTTCTCCTTTTATCACTTACGACAAGTCTACTAATCCCACCCTTCATATAAATGCATTTGGTAATCTTTATAAGGAGTGGATCAGAACCAATTCATATTACACCACCAAACTCCTAGAGGAAACACACACGGGGAGATGTTTTTTTGGTACCATACTTTTCCTCATAATTCTATAGTTGTGTTGGAGTCCCTAGTGAAATCCCTAGCAAGAAAATTCTAGTATCATGATCTACCTAAGAAAAATATCAATGCGTTCATAAATTTTAGACAATCTGAAAATGAATTAGTCCATTATTTCATCAAGAATTTGAAGACTATGTCTACACAATTAGAACATAATATGCCTAATGATAGCCTCTTCCAAATTTTCTTACGATCTCTTGAACCCCACCTTCAATGCAAAATGGGGTCCTTTTCTCTGTAGACACAAATTTATGCACTTGGGTACATTTATAGGCCCTAACGAATACTAATGTATACATGATTCCTAAGAAAGAAAACTAGTGGTTGATAAATCCTTTTGGCCTTTTGATTTCTTTATCTATTGCACTTTACTAGCTTTACACATCTTATAACTAAGTCAAAAATTGACTTATTTATCTTTTGATGACCTAAGATGCTAGCTCCTAACTACGATAGAAGCTTCCAAGTTTTTCTTTCCCTCTGGGTGCTCATATACTTCTTTATATTTTTCTTACTTTTTGGGTCTTTTTTTCCTTTTGGTCACCTTTTAACACTTTGGGTCAGCCTTTCAGTTGTCAATTACAAAATTAAAACAAGGGAATCATATATATTTACTTAGTTAATTCTACTAAATAATGGACTAAACATTATAAGCATTATCTATCACCACATAAGCTTGCACAAAGGCACAAGAGCATTACAAGGCATACATCTAGCACATCCATACAAGGGACAAGGGTTGTATTGATCTAAATACACTACATACGAGGGGAGTTAATTCTATTCCATTACACACATTCTTCATGCTCGGAAAATCTAGATATAACATGATATCATTCATTCTACTTGAACAAGGGCATACTAGGACACCGGATACGAGATACATAGCTCATATCACTTCCAGATCCACTAAAACTAGATAAATAGTATTTCCCTCTCATTTTCTTATGGATTTACATCTTTGTACACTTATTTATTATGCATTATTGTACTTAATTACCGAATATCATTTATTAGAGTAGTTAATTTGAAATTAAGGTGTAAATATATTTAGATTAAATCATTTAGTGAACCCATTCACTTAAACAATACCTTCCATGGTTGATATTGAACCATTTACTGACTTAGAACTCCATGATCTCAATGCTCATATTTGTAAACAATCTCAAGACCTAGATATTTTATTATTCGTTACCCATGATGAGGGCAAGTAGTTAGCTGAGCTCAACCCCCTGGTATCCAATACCATTCTTATTGCGACACTTACACCTCCTCCCGCCACCACTCTTCCACATACTTCTACTATATTTGTTTCTATGACTACCCCTACAACCCACTTAACCCACCCCACTACTTATCATACACAACATGGCTCCTCTTCCAGCACCCAAGACCTATCCTCCTTGTACCATGATTTATAAGCCCAAATCTGCTAGCTACAACAAGCCTCCTCATCCTTCTTTCCATCTCTAGATTCTTCACTCCTCCTTCATATCCCTTTTACACTGTCATATCTTCTTATCCATTGCCTCCTAAATTAATTCCACTTAAGTTACCTACCTTCGGTGACCATGGAAATCCCGAAACACCTTTGCTCATTTCATATTGCATTTCTTAACTATGTTGATGGCCTTACATTACTCAAAACATTGTTTCCTTGAAGCCTACATGATTATGTTATGTTATGGTTTTATGATATACATGTCCATTTAGTAACATACTATAAATATTTAGCTAATGAATTCCTTTCTAATTTCTCTATGAATATCGACACCAACATATCTGTTATGATCCTCATGTGTGGATTTCACTAATGCCTTGAGGTTTTGGTGTAACGGTTTATTACATTTGGTATCAGAGCGACCACCCAGGTTCGAGTCCCGGCATGGGTAGCTACGTCGACATTGCAGTGTTCACTCGGGGCTCGTATAGGGCAGGGTGTGGTCCCGCTATACGGGTGCAAATCTAGCTCGAGGTCCAGGCTACGAAGCGTGGTGGGATGTTATGATCCTCATGTGTGGATTTCACTAATGCCTCAAGGTTTTGGTGTAATGGTTCATTACATATCCTATGCATAAATAGCTAAAATTAAATAAGGATATAATGAATATATTGTGGATTATGTCTTATCGTATAAAAATTACCTTGCTGAAATGACCAATGTTCTAGCTAATTTGGAATTATAAGATCTATTCATTCAAAGTATTTTTCCTCAACTCTAAGAGAGTGCCATATTTGAGACTTCTCTTTATTTTGATCAATTGTGTCACACGCTCAAGTTGCACGAAACCAAATTGATATCTATGGCAAAATTAAAATATTATGATCTTTGCTTCCACTTCATCTTCGAACAAGTTTTAAGACAAGTCCATATTTAAACCATCCACTAAGCCTACTGAATTTTAATTTAATGTCAACGTTATTTCTATACCATCCACACTTTAATTTCTCTCGACAATGCACACTTTTACTATCCTACCTTACATAGCTTGCCTCATATTACCACTGACTCATCGAAAGAAATATAATTACTATTCCTCCATCGGACAATCTCAATCCTTTTCGACCATGTGTATGTAGTTACAATGAAAAAACACAATATTATTATCACCAATACAATGAGAATTCTACTAATCATTGTTTTAAGATCAAACATCTCATTCTACATCTTATCAAAAAAATGCAAATGAGATTCCCGATACATCTACCTCTAAACCAAGTATCGACAAAAATATGACAAGACAACTATGGATTCCTCAATAAATCATGTATATCATGTTATGCATTCCCCTTCATCGGGGACACTTTTTTCTCATTGCTTATTGTTGACATGTTAGTGGTTAAAATAAACTTATAACAATTAACATGTTTCTCATTGAATCAAAGTCATTTAATTATAAAACTAGGGGACATAAACTTGAAACATTTATAGTGTTGTATACACAGTTATAATAGATTGAGGAGGTTTGAAATAAATAATTATCAAAACAATGCTTGAAAGGGAAATAAAGCTGATAACTAGAAATTAATGGTTTCTAAATGTTAGTACTAAGACATATCTATAAATTCGAGAACGTAGATACAGAAAGTAGATAGTTCCTAGGTAATGATACATGAAATGAAACAAGACAACAATAAAGGGGTTTATTATACCGTAAGTGGGCCCTGAATTAGGTGTTAATCCCTCATAAATTCTGAAACTAGAGACTAATAAAAAAAACATATCCTTATTGAATTTTCATGAATATTACATCAAATAACAAAGCAATATACTTTATGATTTTCTCAAATAATGAATCTATGAACCAACCCTTGTTACCAACACTAACCCTTTCTTTAATAATTCTCATCGATAGAAATACGTTAGAGGGATAAGAGTTAAACAAGTAGTTTTAACAATCTAAGTGAAATATCTTCAATAGGATAAGTGAAAGATCATTAATAGAACAACAAGAGATTCACAACATGTTATGGAAATTTAATAGGTGTTTAATTAATCTTTTGTTAATCAACTAGTTCCTTAAATCACATGTTAACTCAATCGATCAGTTCTTAAATAGTTTGAAATAAATGATCAAATCAAAGATTGAGTAATCTCTCAGTTCTACATGTTTGATTGTAACCGCTCCTTGATGACACAAAAATACTTGAGTGTCGTTCTTCATGCCTTCCAAAAGATCTTCATAACATGGGCTCTCTGATGTAGATGATATCCTTTGGCTGCAGACGGGTTCTTTATGGACAAGTTATTTTGCTACATACAAGATTCGCATATAGAAAATTGCTTACAACCAAGAGTGGCATCACACATATCATCATTAAAACAACTTATTGGAATAATAAGAATAAATGCACACAAAATACCACAAAATAAAGATAACTAGATATAACTATATTAATCAATAATTATGCCATAAGTTCAAGGTTATGATGATAATGTTTAGTAGATTACTTGGGAAAATATATGGACATAGCTACAATGGCTTGATAAAAAATATAAGATGAGTTGTTTATATAGGCAATTATCAAAACTTATCACACCCATAGGATTAATCTCTTAAATGTCCTAATTCGAGGAATTCATATTTTTGTTGTCAAAAATAACATTCACGCTTGAAATAAATTGGGGTATCTGTTTCTTCTTCCTTTGACAAGAAATAACCACCATTCCTCATGAATCTGCTCCAAACTCTCTTATGTATCCTCTCATTGAAGCTGTAATTCTCCTATCCATGGTGGTATCATAAAATGAAATATTGGTGGGTGGTATCCTATAGGAAACCAATTCTCTTCACATTCATTAGCAATCTCAATGTATGTGTTCACTCTTTTCAAATTTGGCATTATGTTGGGG
Organism: Taxus wallichiana var. yunnanensis; assembly: GCA_018340775.1. NCBI lineage: Eukaryota > Viridiplantae > Streptophyta > Pinopsida > Cupressales > Taxaceae > Taxus > Taxus wallichiana. The sequence continues at coordinate 133,695,982 of CM031239.1, read as the reverse complement.
TAAGAGTGCATCTATTTCCTTTGTAGTTTAGGAGATCATTCCATCTCATTTTGCATGCTTGTACTACCTGAATCCCATGTTCCCGATCACTTTGCTCTACATTACATGTGGCATCGATCCTCATTTGCAACACTCTCTTCCTGATAACCTTCTTTTTGATATCCCTGTCATATTATTTTACAACCTCTTTCAATGGTCGAACTTCTCCAAATGTCTATACTCTTCCATCTACCTTTCTCTGTCTAACTCATTTGAAAAATAAGAGCATAGGGATTTATGTTAGAACTATAATATTAAGTGCATCATAATATTTAGTTTATAGTTAAATAATATAGAATAGTTTATATTCTTATTATTTAAATATAAAATTTATATTAGGTTTGTTAATTATTAATTAACTAATTATTTATTAAATCGGGGTGTACAGTCACTTAATATGGACATAACCCTTCAGGTTATTTAAATTTGACTATAGTTCATATTCATATTATCACGTGAATCATGTTGGATTCCGAATAAATATAGGGAGTAGAAGGATGGAGAAGTTCTTTGGAATGAGATGTAAATGTTTCTCTATAGTGGATTATTCTTTCGTGGTTTCTTTACCTATTTATGGGTTTTCCGCGTTAAATTCTATGTCCCTATGTTCATATTCTTTACTTTGTTTTATTTCATTCTTATTAAGTTGGTTATAATGTTTATGTTAATTGTTATTTCAATTTTATATCTCGGCCCTAACAAGGTATCAAAGAGAGATAATTAAAATTAATTTAACCTATTAAATGAAAGGGTGTAACCATTGGGAAGTTAGGTAGTTTGGTTGAAATATTATATAACCCCTCTCTCTTCCCTCTTCAAATGTTTGTTGCAAAAGTGGAAGTTATTTGGATTCCAAAGTGAAAAATCATTCAAATTACCCGACTGCAAAATCAAGGTAAGAACTATTAAATATTTTGTATAGTTTATATGGCTTGCAAGAATTCAAGAAATCAAAGTAAAAATGTCCAAGTGAAATAGAGTTTTTTTTATTTTTCCTATTGGCCATGTAAAATTTTGTAACTTAAGGTTATTTTTTAACTTATGTATATGTGGACCCATTTTATTTCAATTACTTAGGTTTAAATAAACCTATATTTGTATTAGATAGTTTATATAATATAAACTTAAAAACCCTTTCCTAAACATTTTATACTTACTCTAAAATATTAAAACTTAGAGTTTAGTTAAAAATAATAATAGTAATAATTCCACTCTACACGTGGATTCCTTTCCTTTTTTAGACCACATATAATAAAACTTTAAAAAGTGGCAAATGTTTTATTTAAAACATGAAAAGAAAGTTAATCCCTTACCTTTCTAAATTCGAGACCATTTTTAAAGTATCTTGGTATATTTAAAGTTCATAACATAAACCTAACCATTGTTCTAACACTTCATTAGACATAAATGGTTTCATTTCTATATAGTGACCAAAGGGGAGCAATATAGGCAAAAGGAAGAAATAAAAGTTATGTTTTGGGGAGTGAGCCACTGACTGACCACTCCTAAGCCGGGCTCACCAACCATCTCTCCCCACACTCATTAATTTTTAAACTAAAAGTGGACATTAGTTTTATATTGTTCATGTCTGGTTTGTCGGCGGTGGTTGTGTTGAAAGTTTAATGCATTAACACTATTGAATATAAATTACAAAGTTGAAATTTGGTAATATGGTTTAGAATAGATAATAGCTTGCTGAGTTAATTATCTAACCAAAAGGGAAAGAGCCCAATTAATATATATATATATATATATATATATATATATATATATATATATATATATATATATATATATATATTATGGAATTATGGAAAAATAATTTGTTTATCTTTTCAATATATAGACAAATTATAATTTTTTTATATATACCTATATAACGACATATTTTTTGTTGTAATTTGTTCATAAACTAAAAACCTATTCACTCACATTTCAATTCAAATTTTTGATATCATTCTATTTTTTGTGTATAGATTCTTTTATATACAGGATCTTCTTTTGTGACGTAAAAGTAATCGGGATCGATTACGAGGATTAAAATATGACAGGGGGATTTTTCTATCAAACTCTTATTTTAATCCTTGTTTGTTAATCATTTTTACGCACAAATGGGGTCTAATCAATTTTCAATTGAAAAATCTCAGATGTTGAATGGAAACAACTACAACATTTGGAAAATTCGATTGAAAGCAGAATTCATGGCTCACAAACCGTGTGTAATTGTAAATGGCAGAGAGAGCTCTTCTTGGAAGACTTTGCAACTATTGATAATGTTGCCACATATCAACAAAAAGTATAATAGGCAATGTCGATCATCTTGCGAAGTATACCGATGATGATTTCTACCATAATTGGAGTCGATTCACGAAGGTATGCCTTTATCAAAAATTATTAAATTAATTTTAGAGCTTATGACAACTCCCATGAAGGAGATGAAAACATGATTAATTATCTAGCAAAAATAAAAATATTAAGTCACATCTAGATGGATGTGGCAAGTAATTTGATTCATGATAAATTTCTCTATTTTATTATCCAATTAAATATTTGTGAAAAATTTAGAAATTTCATATTAATTTTGAATTCAAAATATCGATCCGAACAAGACATTCCAAATTTTCAAACTCTTAGCTCTCCTAGTTCAAGAAGAGTAGATTTTGACTAATTTTGATTCAAAAGAATTTTTCACATAAGAACTTCTTGCTCGGAAAGAAAAAGGTAAACCTTATAGGATTAATAAGAATAAAAAATCAACTTTCAAAACTTCTAATAAAAACAAGAAACCCATAAACTTAAAAGTTAGTTTTGATGGTAAATGTCATAACTATGGAAAATTTGGACATAAGAAAGAGGATTGTAAATTTTAAAAAGAAGTCAAATTTCAAAAATTAGAAATGGAATAAATCATATCAAAATCAAGATAATGATGATGATAATGAGAATAATCATAGTGTTAATATAATAGCTTTATAAATTACTTTTAAATGAAAAGTATAGTTTCTATTTGTATACTGTTGAAAAAGGAGTTGTTTTTCCATAATTAAAATCAGATAAACTAAAAGTAACTACAACTGAAAACATACTCAAATAGCTTATATGTGTTTTTGCTTTTTTTTGATAGTTTATTAAAATAGAACTATTATTCATCTTTTGGCATGAAAAATTGATCATATATGATATGTATAGGCTTAAATTTTTGAAATGTGATGTAGCCTAAAATTTACCGGTAAAAACTCAAAGCGCATTGGCACATCACTTAGTCTAGCGAGCACTCATCCGAAGCGTGCAAAGGTACCAGGCCCCTCTTTAGGGTTGTTGCAAGATGTTAGCATGATGAAGACTTAATGCATTCAGATCCATAATTAATATAACATTCTACAAAGCATGTCTAGATCTAGATCTAAAGAGTAATAGATTTAAATAATATCCATAATGAATTCAATCATGCAAGAACCAATTATACTCATGATTAATACTCTGATTCATCCAATACACTCCATTATATTAAACACAATAAATACACAGAAGCTTATTACAACAAGTAATACCACAAGCTAATGCACGCATCATATCTAACAACATAATCTCACAACAATTCAATTCTCACATCATCCTCCTATACTACGTAGATCACTACATATTTATAAGGGTGGGGACTTTCCCTTCACCACTTGCATAACTCCCAAAATAGGTTGCATGCTGAAAATAACCATGCACCTTTACAATAATAGCCACACATGCAAGTGCGCTAACAATATACCTCTTCTAGTTAACTGGTAGTAGCAATTCTATTATTAGTCTAAACCCATGTAAAGTGCTTAGTAGTTGCTCTTCCAAAAATAGTTGATGCATGTCGTGTAAGTATTTATCCGGTTTGTGTGCTCTGCACGCTATCTCCAAAAATATCTTGTACATGTGAAAACAGCTAAGTCCTAAATATTCCCTTTTCTTTTGCACATGTTTCATTCCCTATCCTTTTGTGCCTTTCACCGCACCCTATTCTCACATGTGAACCTCTTGTGTGCCTTCTGATAAGTATCACACTTTGTCTTCTCAACAAAATGTATTGAAAAGTGCTTACATGATCATTGTTTGAAGAAAAATCCATGGGAAGTATCCACATTTACTAGATTAGGTTTTCACTGAATACTATGATTATTCTTATATAACTTGATTATCTGATCTGTTAACAAGTCTTATCTCATTTGTAAAGGCTTACAATAAGATAATGAAGATATATGTGTTTTTTTATAAAAAGAAATTAGTATGTGAAACTAAAATATTAGTATATGCATATCAAAATGACACAGGAATGCCTTTGCGTTTGTATTGGAGGCGACCAATACCGATTGCATCTAATACATATTTTACAAGAATAATATGTTGAAATATTTCAACATATTTTTTAACATGGTTAGTTGTTAATCATATTTTTTTTTATTATTGGTAAATAGTTTTAAAGGGACTATACCCTGTTACAAAAAGGGCTCAACAGCCAAATATAGCTATAAAGGAACAACAAAAGAGGATCAAAATCTAGATAAAAACTATGTCCACAGTAACCAAAAGATAGTTACAAGAAAGAACCAAAATAGAACATAAACTGCAACAATACAACACAAAAATAGAATAGAAACAACAAAAAGACCAAAAAAGAGCAGCGACCAAAATGATGCCGACAGCCCAAGTGAGTTTACTTCTTGGACGCTTTGTCGATTCTAGACTGGATAGTTTGCAGTGAGGTGAACAATGCCAATGTGGTGATGTGTTTTGGTTCAGTTGTGTTTAGCTGCAAGATGGTCTGACTTCTCTCTTTTTCATTCCCCTAAATAGTGTCAAGGATCCCGCTAAACATGGTAATGCTTCGAACATGCTGCTCTAAGAAGTTATTAATGGCATTGAAGATAGCCATGTTGTGATCATGCCTGTATTTTTCTCTCCCCAATCTACTGTCCAGAGAGTTAAGATTCTTATAAATGTCAGCAATCTGATCCTTCCCAATGTCATTATCATCATCAATTTTTCTTTTGCCTTTCTTCTTGTCCATGTGTTGCAGGTCCTTCTTAAGTTGCTTCATATCTTTCTCCAAATACTCCAATCTAGGAGGCACGTTATCCCCCTCTTGATCCAAGGCCATATCTAGGCCAAAATTGCTGATATGTAGCAAATTTTGTGTAACTTCCAGCTCTTTGGTGCTTTTGAGAACCCGGGCATAGTTAGGGGTGTCAGTTTTTGGAAGCTTGGGGTTCTTGGTCTTGGGTTTTGAAGGGGTGTCCAATATGGGAGTGGGAGCAGTGGAGGTAGTGATGTATGGATCAATTTGGGAGTGGTCGGGAAGCCGGGAATTTGGAGACACAAAGCTTATGGAGCAGGAAGATGAGGCCCTGGTGGAGAGGGATAGCATGGGAGTGCTTTTAAAAGTCCAAAATGGAGTGCTAAAGGGAATTTAGTAGGTAGTGTGGGAACCAGACTGCAAATTGCCTTCTAAAATGATTTAGAAAGACCAGTGTTTAATAGGGACAATTTTGTATCACCCTTCCAGAGAAATATACCTAACCATCATATTTGTTACTTCATCAAATGGCTTGGGAATAGAACTTACCCTAATGCCCACAGAAACAAATTCAAGCTCCTCTCCCTCATCAAAGAATTTCTTAGCCTCGGTGACCTGTCAATCCTTTTGCTGAAAAAATGATAACCCTCTAGCTCGAGGCCTACAGCCTAGCAATCAACTCTTCATTAATAGTCGGATGATGGCCACCATATTTCACATTTATTTCCTTTCAGTCCATTGTGAAATGAACGAAATATTTTGATCGTGACCCTAAATGCATTCTATAAAATTAGAAATGCAACCCTTGTGTAAGAGGTTCCATAACTCCTCGTTGTTCTTCTAGTCCAGATCAACTGCAGGGCTCTAATTGGCACGGGGCACCTCCCATTTTGTTAGTTTTTATACAACCAAAATTTAAATTTTATATATGGTTAAAAGTGAAATCAATCATGATTTATATGCTTATTATGTCTATATCGATATTATGACTCTAACCATGCCGATGTTGTGTTGAATATAATATACACTATGTATTTTTCAAGTTGTTTGGTGCAGGAACCATTACTTAGAACAACTAAAAGCAACAAATGGTCTCCATTTATTCTACTAAGGAAGAGAAGTATAATGGAAGTAGAAATAAATTCATGTGGCTGAAGCGGCAGTTGGAAGAGATGAACATGGAAGTAGATAAATTATTATTATTCTATATGGTGGTCAAAGTTTTATTACTCTTGATACAAAATCCAATTCAACAACATAACATGAAGTATATTCATATGTATTTTATCTGAGAGAAGGTTCTATGTGGTGATATATATCTCTAATTTTGTCAGACTGAAGATTATATTGCAGATATGTTTATGAGCCATTGTTTGTTGTAAAATATTGTAAGTGTGTGCAATGATTGGCATTTTAGAGTTACCATTGAGGGGGAGTTTGCATGAAATTTCACCTCCTAATGGATGACGAGTTGATTGAATCCTCTTCCTCTATGATTCTATTCTAGTTTAAAAGCATTGTAAAAAGATCTTGTATGATCTAAAAGTAAATTGATAGAGTTTAGATGTAAACTGATAACATTTATGGAAAATATAGTCTAGTGTGTGCATCTATTTGTAAAGGATGTCCTTATGTTATAAAAATCTCTTAGAGATGCATTGTAAGAATATTTTCATGAGAAACAATGAGATGTAGTCTCACAAATCATTCTTAGCCTAAATCATGTCTCCTTTATGTATTCCAAATCCTTTTATACAAAAATTTAATTTTAACATGATGAAGGTGTTGTAGATCCTATAAAAGTACATGTGCTAGCCTAAACCTTTAGGAATTATGGATTTGTAAATCCTATTGTACAAATAGGTAACGTTGGTATATGGATCCCCACTTAATTTTAAGGGGCAGTGTTAGAACTATAATATTAAGTGCATCATAATATTTAGTTTATAGTTAAATAATATAGAATATTTAATATTCTTATTATTTAAATATAAACTTTATATTAGGGTTTTTAGTCATTAATTAACTAATTATTTATTAAATCAAGGTGTGCCCTGTCACTTATTATGAACATAACCATTCATGTTATTTAAATATGACTATAGGTAATATTCATATTATCACATGAATCATGTTGAATTCAGGTAAATACAGGGAGTAGAAGGAGGGAGGAGTTATTGGAGTTAGATGTAAATGTTTCTCTATAGTGGATTATTCTTCCATGGTTTTTTACCCATTTACAGGTTTTCCACATTAAATTTTGTGTCACTGTGTTCATATTCTCTAATTTGTTTTATTTCATTATTATAAAGTTGGTTATAATTTTTATGTTAATTGTTATTTCAATTTTATATCTTGGCCTTGAAAATTTAACTTGAACATCTCCAATGTATAGAATTGGAATCCAATCCCTGTCATATTCAAGGGCATAGTTGTGTAAATAAATCTCACATAATAAGAGTTGGAGTTCATGTGTACTATTCTAATATAATGTAAAGAATATCCTAGCTGATTTGATATCATATATCATGTCATAATTAATGTAGGTAAATTTATGTTTCACCATATTCTCTTTCAATAAGATAGCATAAACATTTGATGGGGGCCTAAATATAAATATTTCACGTGATAATTGAACTATTTATTCTTGTTTCTTCTTCATCCTCTTATCTCTCTATCTTTTTCTTCTAGTTATTCATTATGCTTAGAGATGAGGGATTCTTTCTCCTTTTCCATTTTTTCCTTGAGCTTGTTAACATAGGTTTCTAACTGCAACATCAAATAGTCAATATCTGGTCCCATAGTCTATGTTTCCATCTCCTTACAAGGTGGTTTTACAGGTTCCCTTATAATTTCTTGAATAACAATTTGGGGCTTAACTAGTGTTACATTTACATGTTTCACATTAGCACGTAGTGCTTTCTCAACCACTTTCTCAATTAATTTCAATATTTGTAGGAATTTATTCTTGTTTTTTCTTGTGGCTTGATGGCTTGATCAAGTATCATAGGCATATTTAGTTATTCAATTTCTTATACCTATTGCTCAATAACTTGATCAACAACTAAAATAATATGTTCTTTTTAGTTTCTCCTCTAACTTCCTCTTCCTTTCTCTCCTCATGACCTTCGACTACATGAACTGCATCTTCCTTATGAGTTCTCTCTTCTTTCTCTTCCATGGGCTACTAAGGGTAATCTCTCTCAAGAAGCTGTGGCATCAATATCTTCTTGCTCTATCTCTATTGGTTGAGGCTTAAAGTTCCCTTCTATAGCTTCCAAATCATTGTCTAGTGAGATGGGCTATGATTGTGTTGGTTCATAGGTTTTTCCCTTTTTAAAGCCTAAAGGAGTGCCTAAGAGGTGTAAGAGTGGTATGAGAAGACTTTTGTTTACCCTTAGAAGTAGAGGTTTCAATAGTAGAGAACTCCAAGATAGTTTCAACTATGAAAATTATTATAGGAGAGATGGGTGGTTCTCTTGTAGGAGGAAAACATTCATAAATTAGGGGTTCTCGAGGCTAGGAAGTGGATGCTGCAACTTAGTTACATATGCACAAGAGCTCTCGAGTGCTTCCCATTCTATTTCTCATATTTCCCATCAATGTCTCACTATTGTTTTCCCTCATAAATTCTTCTCATTGTATATGTGGATGATCTCTTTCGGGTGTGTTTAACAACTATAGTTATAAGAAAATGATGTGATAGTGTTTCCACTACCGTATGTACTTTCTAACTCATTTTCTTCAACATTTCATGCAAGAATTTTTGTACATTCACTTGATGGGTATTCTTTAGATGATTCAAAAATTTAAAATGCATTTTATTTAATCTAGAATACCATTCTTCACAAGTAAATTATTGAATAAAAAATGTGTAAGCTTGTTCCCACAAGGTTTTAAAATAGGTTTTAAATATACCTTGTCTATTTGAAACAATCTCATCATAACCATATGCAAAACTCTCTCATTGTTGCTTTTAGATTGGCCTTTTCGGGAATAATTCTCTTTTTCTAGTAGACCAAAGAACTTCAACAAAAATTTCATCATTGAGACTAACTACTAAGCCTTTGACCCTTGCCTCTCTGTTCTTTAGCGTGTCAAAAATTCTATGTCAAAAATTCTATGACAATTACCTCATCAAAACCCTGAAACTTATTAATATAATCCATCCAACCATGGTTTTGAAAATACTACATAATCTAAGGGTGCCTCGAAAGTGAAAAATGCATAATGGGATCTTTCCTTATTAAGTCACCTCCATGACGGACATGTAGATTCCTCTAGATTCAATACACAACAAAGACAATTATGTTTTGAAATCACTTTACACAATTGAGTTATATTGTCATTTTTCATCTTTTTGAAAATTTTGTTACCGAGAGGACAAGTGACATGGATAATAATTAATCATTCATTAATATATGTGAAAATGTGGAGCATATGAAACAAGATGATGTGACAACATTGGTTTATGTGGAGGGTGTAAAGTAGACACATCATTGTTTGAAAGGTAGCTTGATCTTTAAATTTTGCATGTACATGATGAATTGGCATAACTGCTAATTAAATATAATTAAATACATTATAATTTATTGAAGTGATAGGATGAGTGCACTTATCTCATTGTTTACGTGCAATGATGATTGTGTATGCTTATATGGACTTGAGTCTTAGTTGCATAAAAATTGTTTTGGATGCTTTGGATATGAGTTAACTATTTTTAGAACTACTTCTATGCAACAAATAATTCCTAGAGAGGGAAATACAATCAATTGGGGGTGTCAATAATTGTTTGTTCATTACCCACATGTGCATGCATACATTATTTCTCTCATGAAACCAATCATGAGTTTTTCCAATCGCAAAAGACAAAATAGGGGATTGTGTTACGTGGCTGCAAGTGGAAGTTCAACTATCATTGCACTTTATCCTTGTGACAAAGATCATGCCCTCATGCAATCATTTGACACCAATCCATGAAAAAGAAAAACTTATAAATTAAATGTTAGTAGAGTCTTTGCGGATCACCATAAGGTAGATTATAACACTATTATTTGTCTTTAAAATATTTAGCAAGCTGAATACACCAAGGCCATTAAAATATCTTCAATGCTCTGAAATATCGAAAGGTGAGCTAATAGGTTAAACCTATGAGGTTAATTCATATGTCCTTACTTCCATTCCTATTTGACCTCCTTTGAATAGATGCAAGAATGAATCTTTGTCAAATGTATTTTTATACAATCTCATCCTCGGTCATTTACCGATAGATTGAACTTCAAAGGATATATGGTAGTGAGCTTTACTACTCCATGAGAGAATATCTTCTCAATTTCATAGGGGCCTAGCCACCTTGTCTTGATATTTCCTATATGATTCACATATTTTTAATCAAACAAGAGTGTTAGTCATCTTACTAGAATTGTCTTATCTTGATGTACCGGTCATGCCATTTGATTCTTTGCTTATGCACCACCTTTGTGTTATGTAATTTGTATCTTATCAATTCATCTAGATTATTGAGTTGGAGAATTATTTTTCTTTGATCTTCTGATAAATATATGCCTAGATCAAGTGCAGTCCTCAATGTTTTGTGCTCAAATTCAATTGGAAAAACAAAATTCTTTCCATATAGAAGTTCAAACATTGTAAAATGAGTTGTGGTCTTCCATATTATGTTGAATTCCCATACTGCTTATGGAAGCCTATTTTCCTACTCTTTCATGTGGAGTACAATGGTCTTGGTCAATATGGCCTCTATCTCTCTATTTGTAACCTCTACTTGGCCATTAGATTGGGGATGATACGGTGTGGAATTCTTATGCCTGATTTAATATTCTTTAACTAGATCAAAAATTACATCAACATTAAAATGTGTACCTTGGTCTGTAAAAATATCCCTTGGGACTCCATACCTGGTGAAGATGTGATCATATAGGAACTTGGCTACTTTTTCACTTTTCTAATTTTGCAATACCTTCAACTTTGTCTACTTGGTTAAGCAATCTTTGGATATAATGATGTATTCCTTCTACTAAGATGGAGGTTATATTGGAAAAATAAAATACAAACCCCAATTGTCAAAAGGAAGAAAGGCCAATTGAGAGTTTCATATAATTACATCAGATTTGGTTGGATTACCTATTATTTTACATTTATCACATTTCTTGGTATATAATATTGCATTATTGTGTAGTGTGGGACAATAATAACTAGTAGTCAATACCTACGATGTTCTTTTTCAATAAATTTCCCTCCACAAGGTTCACTGTGGCAGGCTCTAAGGACATAAAATATATCCTCATCATCTATACACCTTCTCATTATTTGATATTGTCCCTTATGAAATAGAAATCCATATATCCAAGAAAAATGTAAAAAATTTTCAACTATATATTTATTCTCAGAGTAGAAGTAATGTGGAGGTGTTTTACCTGAGACCAAATAGTTGGCTATGTCTCGTATACCATAGTGTTGTTGTAGATATAGAAAATAAGTGCTCATTTGGAAAGGAATTATCAACTACTTTCTCTTCACTATTCATCTCCATCCTTGAAAGGAAATCAGCTACCACATTATCCTTGTCAGGATTGTCCACTATGGTGACATCAAATTCTTGTAAGAGGAGTAGCCACCTTGTGCTTTTACTACTTGCTATTGGATTTTTGATCAGATATTTGATTGCTATAACTACCAAGAACTCCTTCTCTATTACTGTGTAATTTAATTTTGCATGGTAAAAGTTCTTACTAATATAATAAAGTACATAGCATAAAACTCCATCTTTTTTAGGAAAGCTCCAATAACATGGTCTAATGAATCTATGTGGATGTGAAAAGGCGAGGTTCTAGTCGGATCCTCTCAATACGGGAGAAGAAGTTAACATCTATTTTAAGGTTTGAAAATAACCTTCACAACACTTAGTCCATAAAAAAATCATCAAATTCTTTCCGAGTAATGTAAAAATTGGCACTAGAATCTTGTTAAAATCTTAAATGAACCTTATATAATATCTAAAATTACCTAGAAATATTCTAACATCCTTTTCTTTCCTTGGTGTTGGTAGCTTTATTATAATAGATACCTTTGTTGGATCAACTTGAATTCCTTCTTATGAAAGGTAGTGTCCTAGAACTATACCTTTAGACATCATCATGTAGCACTTTTCATTACTCAAGGACAATTATGATATTTACATATTTTCAAGACCTTATCCATATTTTACATATATTCTTCGAAGTGCTTCCATGTACTATGAATTCATCCATATAGACTTCCATGCAGTAATTTCTTAAATCTAAAAAGATACTCAAGACTGCCCTTTGGAATGTAGCAGGTGCATTCCACAAGCTAAATGTAAGAAATGAATAAGAAAATTTTCCCCATTTACATGTGAAGGTAGTTTTTTCTTGGTCCTCTGGTGCTATCTAAATCTTATTATAGCCATTATAACCATAAAGAAAATATAAGTATTTCTTACAGCTATATTATCAATCACTTGATCAATGAAGGGCGATGTGAAGTGACCTTTATTTGTTCCTACATTCACCTCCTTGTAATTTACGTAGATCATCCATTGCCCATTTTTCTTTAGCACAACAATAAGATGTGATCTACCCACTGAATTTTCCATATGGGGTAAATGAATATAGCATCCAACAAAATTTATAATTCATCCTTTACAATATCTCTTCTATTGGGTTCATCCACCTTTGAGGTTGTCTAATTGGTTTACAATATTCTTTGATGTATATTTTTAAGTGAAAATCCTAGGATGAATCCCATGCATATCACCATAATCCCAAGAAAATGTTGTTTTATGTTTTTGAAGAAGATAAATCAACAATTGCTCTTATTGTTTATCAAGCATCTTGCTTACGTTGAGTGACATCACGGCGTTATTTATACTTGTTTGGAGAGGTCCATCATTGAACATGTGTATTTGTCAACATAATTTAGTATGAAATCATATGGAATAAGTTTATGAAGAATATAATTCTTATTTGGAATATCATGGTACTTTGTTGTGGTAGATTTTTGTTCAAGGGATAACTTAAGAACCTTAATCTATCATCTACTTCTTCATTTCTTCCATAGTTTTTCTGCAAGACATTAGAAAGAACAACATATTCTTAATTTTCTTCAATTGTATAATACTTTTATAAAATCATGAGTTGTTGTACAAAGATTTGATCAGATTCTGGTTCTTCAACACAAGTTTTTGATCTTCATCATTTAATGGTCTAGTAGGAGGATAGAGCATAAGATTCTTGGTACCATTTCTATTTGAGATAATCATGTTGCTATACTTTAAACATATAAATGCATCAGTAATGGCCAACCATGGTATTCCTAACATAAAATTATAACCTCCTAAGCTTACTTTTGGTTAAAGAACATTGAAGTCAACGGGGTATTCCTAAGAGTCTATCACCACAAAAATTTCCTCAAGGGCTCCAATAGGTCTCACTATTGATCTTTATTCTAGTTGTAAGACTATAGTTATTGGCCTTAGTACTTCCAATTTTAGGTCATCCATGATTTTCTTAGTCATGAATTTTCCTTAAGTCAATCAAATTATTCTTGATTGTAGTTCTATTGATAGTAATGTTAACCAAGGGATTGTCTAGATCTATGTACTTAGGTAAAACTGAATTTCTAAGCATAATATCAGCCAACTATCCAATAACCTATACAGTGGATGGAACTTTGCTTTTTCTTCCTGGATTTTTATTTCTTAGATCCTTAACTAGATTATTATACATGGGCACATCCTTAATGGCTTGAATAAGTGGAATCTTCATGTAAATATCCTTCAGCTAATTGACAAAATCAAAATCAAAATAGGATTTAGGGTTAGTCCTTTTTCTTGTAATCTCTCTAGAAATGGGGGTTCATTAACTTGTGTCTTATCCTTGTAACTTTGTTCATGTTGTTGCAGATCATCTTATAGCATTTTTTGGCTTTGCTTCAGATCAACTTAAAGTTTTTTTAGATTTTCTATAGATTAGTATGCAACAATTGTGGTTCATTTGTAATCTCTGTGATGGTGGGTTGGTAGGAGAAGTGCTCTTCCTAAGTGAATATGGATATTATTGACATCAACTGAATAGGTAGAGTATTGGTTTCATTCAGTGGTATAGGCTAGCTAAGTAGATTTATTATTGGCGTTAGGTGCTGGTTGAGTTGGAAGTTGGGTAGCCTTTGGTTGAGTGTCAAATTGGGGGTTTGGCATATAATCCTTTAGTTTTGGGTAAGTAGGTTGTTGGTATGGTTGTTAGGATTTAAGAGGTTGATTAATCCATTGCTGACCTCCTCTCTAAGAATGCTTCCATGAAAAAGGGGGTTATTTTCATTGTTAGCCTTAGAACTAAGGTTTCCATGGTTTTTGGTATTGGCTAGGGTATGGAGCCCAACCTTGTTGATTATTATCCCAAGGTGGGGGTTACATAAATGAATTACTAGCTCAATTTTAAAAAGATGAAATTGGATCTTGTGATATAGCTCCTTATCTTGGAGTAAAAGGATTTCTTTAAAAATGTAGAAGACTTGTCCATCCTCCATTTCTATCATCTTGAATTTTGGTGAAGCCTCCTTTTCTTATGCAATGCTAACCAATCCTCTACATCTATAATCAACTTTTTTCCTTCGTAAGAGTGGAGAAAATCCATAAGTGTTTCCTCTACATCTTCTCTTTTCTTCCTTCCATGTAGATGATTAAGCTAGGTGGTCCGACTATTTCCTATTTCATGTTCTTGAACATGTTTACAATCTCTGATTTAGATATGTCTTCAATTTCTTTGGTAGTAGATCCACCATTTTATCTAGCCTTTCTTATTATATTTATGGTTTCTCTAGAATAGTTCTGTAGGCCTAAAAATATCCTCAAAGGTAGATTTTAATATGTTTCCAACTCTTATTAGGTCTAAAGCATTTGTATCCTCCTCAATGAGTCCTTTAAAGAAAATTAACTTGAGAGAACTAGGAGGTAACCTTGAGTGTCTTGACTTATGAATGTAAAATAGGAATATTTAGAGGTAATATTCTATTTGATCACCTTCGTTTTGTGCCATCCTAAAGAGTTCATCTCCTCCTCTGCAACTTGGCCTACAATAGTCTTAGCACTTGGTTAAAAAAATCCTTCATGTTATGCCATGTAGTAATTGTATGTCTTCCTAGCCCTTAAGCGATCTCAAGGATACATCCTTGAGTGTAGAAGGGAACAAATTCATCTTGTGTGCATCCATTGTGTAATCTTAAATTTTGCTCAAAACATCAAACTAAAACAATGAAGTGTCTACGTCTTCAGTTATAGATCCATGAAAGTTAGGAAGGGTTTAGGGAGAAATGTTATTCATTACAACAGCATGATTGTTATTGGATATTGGCAACTCAAATGTAGTTGCCCCTTCTTCAAAATTTTGATTCACATCTTCTACCATGATTGGTGATTAGGAACAAACTTAGAAGTCTCACTTGGAGGGGGTTTTCTAATAGAAAACCTTTGATAGAGAGGAATGTGTGTCTTATTTAGAATCGAAGCAATTTATGATATTTGAAGATTGGGTAATAATCTACCATGGGCATCTCTTAGATGGTGCATGCATCAACTGAATCAAGTCAATCAATCATTATTTAGTGGGGCGGTTTTGGAGGTGGAATTTCTATAATCTAAACTACTCTAAGAATTTCAAAGATGCAAAAACCACAAAAATTCCTATAACTTGGAAATATTCTTGGAAATGAAACCAAAAATGGTGGTGTAAATCAACTTGTAGAAATTAATATGTTGTTAAGTGAATCAGATTCATTTAATTATCAAACTAGGGGACGTAAACTTAAAACATTATCAGTGTTGTATACACAGTTACAATAGATCTAGGAGGTTGGAAATAAATTATTTTCATAACAACACTTGAAAGGTAAACAAAAATGATAACTGGAAATGAATGGTTTCTAAATGATAGTACTAAGACAAAGCAATAACTTCATAATGCAGATATAGAAAGTAAATAGTTCGTAGATAATCATACATGTAATGAAACAAGACAATAGTGGAGGGGTTTATTAGAACACAAGTGGGTCTTGACATGGGTGCTAATCACTCATAAATTATGCAACTAGAGACTAATAAACATAACTCATATCTTTATTAAATTTTCATGAATATTACATCAAGGAACAAAGCAATCTCCTCTATGAATTTCTCGGATAATGAATCTATGAATGAACCTTTGTTATCGAACTAACCCTTTCTTTTATACTTCTCATCTTACAACAAGATGTTAGAAGAAGAAGAGTTAAACAAGGAGTTTCAATAATCTAAGTGAAAGATATTCAATAAGATAAGTGAAATATCATTAATAGAACAACAAGAGATTTAACACATGCTACGGAAATTAAATATGTGCTCATTTAATCTTCATTTAATCAACCAGTTCCTTCAATCACGTGTTAACTCAATCGATCAATTCTTTAATAGTTTACAATAAACTATCAGATCAAATATTGAGTTATCTCCCATTTCTACATGTTCCAATTCAGAATGATCCTTTAGTGATAAATACATATTTGAGTGTCGTTCTTCATGCCTTCTAAAAGATCTTCATAAAGCAAAATCTTTTCTATAGATGATTTCCTTTGGTTGCAGCAGACGGGGGTTTATCAGAGCGAGTGTTCTTTCATTACATACACATTTCTACACATGAAAAATACTTACACCCAAGAGTGGCATCATACATATCATCATTAAAACAACTTATTGGAATAATAATAATAAATGCACACAAAATACCACAAAATAAAGATAACTAGATATAAATATATTACTCTTTGTAATTATGTCATAAGTTCAAGTTTATAATTATAATGTTCACCAAAGTACATAGGAAAATAAATGGACAGCTACAATGGATTGATCGAATATAAAAGATGATTTTTTATAAAGGCAATTAACACAACTCATCACATTTCACCACCCATTATTACATTTTCAGATTGCAATCACCATGCCACATTTTCCTACGATGAGATACATATTGATGCTTATATTGGTACTCATACATTCAATAATACTATGGTATATCCTTTAGCCCTTTCAATGCATGATATTTGACCCTCTTACTAGATATCAATTTTCTAATTTCTAAAATCACATTTCCAATTCCTAATTCTTATAGATTTGTTGTCCTTCTCATTATTGTTGGGTCCCTTACCATATCAACATAATTCCTCATTAAATATAAAAGCAAACATTATGACATGGTATTAGTCCTCCCTTGTCTTAGGGCTTCTTGAGTTATCCCTTACTTTCTTCACTTATGTCTTAAGTTCATTCATAACAAGAAATTTGTCACCATTCAAGGTATTCCACCACATACACCATTACCTAGGCCCATTATCACCTCTTTTTCAGCCCTAGTCATGGCATCTAGGCCTCATTTACCTCTTAAATATATATTTGCACCTAGCTCTCTAAGCCTTACATGAACCACATCATGACCCCATCATCCTCGTCGGTCCATTAGTCCACCTCTTCATCATAAGTACCCTACCTATAACACCCATTCCTATAAGTCTTCCACCTCATTTACCACATCAATCTCCCTCACATACACATATTTAATCTCCTACACCATCGGTCCTAGACCATGGTCACATCTCATATCCTTCTTAGATACCAAATAAGGGGTTTTCGCTCTTCACCGTCATTGGATAAATTTCTGCCACTCACAAACTTGGGGGCATCACACTTTCTTCCTCCCTCCATCACTATTGGTTGTCTCTATCATCTTCTCATAGATAATCTACTACACCTCACACTTTATTCTTCACAATAAATATTTCCTAGCATCTAATCTCTATCACATACAATATCGTCATTACCCAATGACACACTCATGTTCTACAATTAGTACTTGATTGTTGAGGGAGAAAATCTTAAATAAACTACACGTTACACACATCCATTAGGGGGAAATGCGGGTCCTCCCATTTAAACATCATACATATCATAATACACCATCACATTCACATAGCATTTTCATCTGCACATCTTGGTTGTATTTACTCTTTTTAGCTTATACTACTTACATGTTACACGTTGTTTGCTATGTTGGCCACATACTAAGAATGTCATTTTTTCTATACACACATGCGCGTTCACATGGTATCTAGAGATGATTGCAGGAATTTAAAAAATATTACACGATACATGATGTTTAATGTCATTCTTTACCACTCCCACTAAGGCTTATGGGGAGTCTATCTTTGTTACTCTCATACTCCACACATCACATGTTTTATTGTTACAATACTTACTACTTTTGATAACTAGCACTTAATTTTCACGATATATATACATATTGTAGATACCTAAAATCCACTTTCGCATTCGATTTCTTAGAGCACAATAATTACCCTCATTCTCACCATTTCCATTATAATTAGTGATTTCCTCTAATTAACTAACTTTTTACCCATTTATGGTTAATTAACGATGCTTTGTTCATTACCTAACCTCTTTCACATTCAAGATGCCAATTTATGACACATCGTAAGTCATAATCCTCTTTTGAACAAATAATTAGTGATTATTAGCTAATTAAGCCTAATTACCCTTGTTTTAATAAATAAACCCTATTATTGGCTCAAACCCCTCCTGCAACCATTCAAACTCACTCCTTTTCTATCCAAGACATCTTAAAAGGCTTAATTTTTTTTATCATAGCCTTTGAATTGACCCTAAGTGGTCAATTAAGGATCCTTACATGATAATCAATTATTAATTCACTAATCATGATTAACAAGCCTTAATTTACTTTATCCTTTTAATCCCACATGCACCAAGATGTCATTTTTCATCAAATATAAAACTATAAAAAAGACTAAGCACTTACCTTCATACTTTACACCATACTTTTATTAGTATATCATATAAAAATATGATTAAGATCCTTTCTTCTTGGATTAGCTTGCTCAATCTTTGCATCCAATCTTCATGTTGGTTATTTGACTGGTATATAATATGGCCTTGTAGCCATTGTTAGAGAGACACTCTCACCATCGTGGAGTAGAAAAAACCATAATTTGATTTCCTTAGATCTTATTAGGTCTATGTTAATAGTAGTAAGGATGCTTGTAGATTACATGTTTGATTTAATTTAGTTTTCATTAAGGCATGCTTTAATATTTGATCATGATGTTTTATTCTTAAGCTTAAGCTTGGCTCTAGGATATTATGGTGTTAGCCTTTATTAGTTAGTCATATTGAAAATTTTTAGGGTGTTATCATTTGGCACGCCGGTGGGAGACCTTCAATTGTCCTTTATATTCAATTTGAAGTTTTCTAGAATAGTTTCAATATTTTTAGAGCATATTTCAAGTTTTGTAGATTAATTTCAAATTTTGATAGTTATTTAAACTAGGTTAGTGGTATTTGTTTTGTTTTTATGTTCTTTGCAGGATCAAAGGAGGTAAAGTGCTATCAAAATTGCATCAGAATGTCAAAGATTTGAGCTTTATCATATTTTTCTTCTCAAAAGCCATGTTTTGACCATTTCTTGGAAGGGACACACTAGTGATACTCTTCCATGCGCTGGTGTTACAAAGGGGCATGATAGCATCTCTCTAGACATAGTAGAGTTAATAAGGGTATGCTGGTGTTAAAAGGGGAACATTGGTATTAAAATTGGCGATATGGTGTTAAAAAGGGCATGTCAGTGTTAATAGGGGCATGCTAGTGTTACACTATGTGTATAACCTATCTTAGGAGGCCATAACTTTGTCTCCTAACCTTAAACAAATCCATTTTTTTGTGTTGGAAAGGTATTGAATAAAAATACACAATGATAACATAAATTTAGGATTGAGAGTTACCAAAAGTTTATGGTTTTTATTTTTAGAAAACTAGTAATTTTCTAACATGTCTAATGCTTTAATAAGTGCTTTTATTTTCATGCTTTTTTATGAGTTTGGGATAAAATTTTGTGTATGTTCTTCTCTTACACCTTGTGTGATCTTGAGAATCAAAAGCAACTTTAAACCTTCTTTTTCTAACATTAGAGTAAGTGGGAAATTTCATTATTCATTTTTATGCTTAAGGGAATGAACTTTTCATTTGGCATGTGTATGATCCTTTAGTTTAAGAGATTTTCATTTGATAAACAACCAAGCTAAAGCTTGTGTATGCTCTTCTCTTACACCTTATGTGATCTTCATAAACAAAAAAATAGTTTTTGCTAAAAGGTACTTAGATTAATTGGGAATGAATGTTGATTTACAAAGTGTTATGGTCGTTATTTGATTTACAAGTTTTTCATTGTCATCTATTTAGATTACTTGTTGTGTATTGTAGTTATTTTTATGTACTCTTAATAGAACTCTCTAATCCCATGTGTGTCATCCTATCACCTAGCGGGTGTTGGGTGCTCACCGAGGCATGCACGAGCACCAAGCCCCTCTTTTATGTGATCATTGTGAGAAGAACTTGACATTATTAGAGGATTAGTTATGAAGAAGTGAATATGCATGTAAAGACACAACAAGAGCTATCATATCCTTATACCAAAGCCTTTAATAATAAGAGAAACATCATGGCATGAAATAAAAAGAACATATTTGTCATTAAATATAAGGAAATAATACTAGGGTTTACACCCCTAACCAGATATTCAAAATAGAGTTATATATTCATATTGATCACTGTATCAGTAACCACATTACACTCAAAAGGGTCATAACAGACCATACATAAAAAAATACTTCAAACTTATCTCCTGTAGATCCTCCCTAGTGTGATATTCTAAAAATACATCCTAGTTCATCACTTATTACATATTCTAACACCATATAGAGGCCTATTACATCCATTATACCACTTAACACTAATGATCTAAATCCTAGCGTTACTGTCAGCATCATACTCAGATGTATTCCCTTATGATCTCACACCTACTAACTTTCAACTCATTCTTCATTCAATAATGTCTTCCTTGATCTAGAGCATATCTATAAATAGGTTTAGCACCCACCACCATGCCTTCCTCTAAAATCATATCACTTGCCAAGTGTCTCGTGTGGTCCTCAATGGAGCATGTTAATCTGTTTGAGCTCTCCACTTTTTGTAATGATGTATTTCAAAAACTTCTGTGTGGAATATTATTTTCTTGACAACTAAGTCTCCAGGCTAACACCTTATCCATTTAGCATGCCTAGTTGGGTCATGTTTATCCTCAAGTGCCTTTAGAACACTGAATATGGGTAAGTCCTTAGATTCTGTTGTCATGCCTTACATGCATGCCTTGGTTTCTCCTAAACCCTTCTTAAACCCTTGTCCTACATTTTTTTCCCTTGTGCACCCTTATTTTACCTAGCCCCACATGTACACTCAGAATTTGGCACTTATCCAATATTTTGAGGCCCAATATCACCCCACACTAAGATTATTATCTATCCTCATAAACATACTAATCCTCCAAAGAATAAATAATGGCAAGAATTAGAAAATTTGAATAAAGAATGAAGGAATGAAGAATGAGAAACGTAATAATGAAGAATGAAGAATGTTGTTATTATTGTAAAAGGAGTGGGAAATCCTTCCTCATTGTTTCCTTGATTTTCTCCCAAGAATTTACTTCACCCTACACCTGCTAGAGTAGGTCACCCACTAGAGTGCTCACCTCTTCAAAACTCAGTTCATCTCCCTTAGCATTTGACGTATCAAAAATCCCCTTCAGCTGCTTGCTAAGGTCATCAAGTGCATCTATTCTTTGTGTGACCTGGGGGTAAAGCTCCTTGAGATGATTCTTAACCAAACCTCGCAAGTTTTTAATTTATTTCACCTTCTTTTCAACCTTGACCAAGATCTTATCCCGCTCTTCCCTGTTTCCTTTGTTATTTTCTTAGAATTCTTTCAGATCTACCTCATGTGTAGCAACTAATATACTTAATACTCTATCCCTATCAGCATAGTTATCATACACAACCTCATCCAAGAATGCAACGGCATACGGTGGTAAGGAGTTTGAATATTGAGTATTTGTCTCCCGATCTTCTTCTTATCTTCTTCCTTCTAGTGTGCCAAAATATCCTTTGTTGATTCTAATCCAAGAATCTTCCTTTCCATGGTGATGATTTGTGTTAAGTCTTCCAAGAATTGCAATGTTGAATCGTATTTCTACTCAAGCGGTGCTAGGTCTAGGTGTTTTAGGATAATGACATCTATGATCATTTTAATTTTCTTGTACACCTCTCGCACCTTCACCTTTTCCTCCCTTAGTTTGTGCCTTAACTGTGCACTGATCAACTCTTCCTACTTTAGATCCTTTCTCTTCTTAATGAGTTCCTCCTCCTTCTCTAGTTCTTCCTCTAAGAACCTTACCATGTCATTCCTTCTAAACATCCTTACCTCAACCTCAATTGATACCTTGTTGAGGGCATTGCAGACTTTCTCATCTGATAACTATTGATAATTTACTATTGGGTTTATTCCTTTGTTCTCAAGTACCTTCATCAACACTCCCTGACTAACCTTGAACTTGGTCTCATCAACATGGGACTCAAAATCCCAAGATAACATCTTCCTCGTTCATGGGTATGTGCCTTCTTATTTGAAGGAAGACCATATAAGGAGTTATTTTGTGGGCACAATACTCTAGAAGTGTGTGCAGTAACTTAGATCATTTATATAACTCATACCCTGCTCCTGCGTCATTACTACACTCTTCCCTCCTATGCATGCTGACTTTGGAAAGCTTACTGCTAAGCTAGGATCTCTGGTCATGCTCTCATACTCTTTTCTTATGCTTTCCTCCTCTATTTATTTGAGTTTCTCATCAGCACTTCACTCTACTTCTGCTCCACTAACTCCTTTATTATTCCCTGCTAATTATCTTTCCACGACATCTTCTATCTACTCCTTGGTGAGGTTTGGGGTCCTTTGATCCTTAGTATTCAATTCTTCACTCTCCCATTTTCCATGACTCGCCTTCCTCTTCTCCATCATTTTCTTCATTTAATTCATCTTCAGAGTCGTGCACATTGTATAACAGATGGTCTTGAGCCTCTTCATACTCGTCATCATCCCTTTCACCTCTGTAGGCCTCCAGGATCTCCATTTCTTCTGAGTTAACCTTCTCTGCTACCTTCTACTTCTTCCTAACTGGTGATTCTAGTATAGAAGACTCTTCCTTCTCTTCTTCCTTAGCATGAGACTCCTTTCTTGGCGATTCTTCTTATGTAGGAGGATCTTATTTTTGAAGCCTCTTCCTCAAGCGATTTCAAATTTTCCTTACTGGGGGACTTCTTCCTCTCTGCATATGTACTTGGCTTGGCACTGACTCAAGTGCGCCCACAGATTGTGTTGGCTGCACACTTGGTGCTTTCTTCTCTAGAGCCTCTTCCATCACCCTCTTTCTTAGAGCAACCTTATTTCTTTCGGTGGGGTCTTCTGGGATGGAAACTTCACTCTTTAAGTAGGTTCCCTTCTCATACTTTGGCTTGATCCACAAGTATACCCTCATTGCATTCCTTCAAGAAATTGGTAGAGTCACCATTTTTTTCATGTGCGAGATCATGAGAGACATACTTCTCTACATAAGTGCGCTTCTTGGGGTATACTAGCTTCCTTCGTAGCTCGTGGTGGTCTTGGTCCACCTTGCGTTGAGGTCAAACCTTAGTATTTTTTCTTCTTTAAAGTGATTGACCCCTACTTGAAAGTATATTGCGGTGAAAGAGAAAGGAAGTTTGCACCATGGACTCTTGGTCCCATCTATCAATGTGAATCTACAAATAAATTTTGGTATATAGAAAAATCATCCTCTCCTTGTACTAGCACTAGAAATTGTTTAGGTATCCTCCATTCAACTCCGAACACATCGTGCACCCTCTTGTACCATTTCTTTAGGTGCGCCTTATGGGTGGTCATGGTGTCACAAGTGTACTTTTTAAATCTTTTCATAGGGGAAGGGTCTTCATCTAGATACTCCCATACAAAAATATTTGGCCCATAGAGAAATCCAGGTCTACGAGAAGATGTTGGTGAGGAGGACATTCCCAAAAATGATCTTCTCTCCTTCATGTGCAGAACTGATGATTTATTTTGTAATGAAGGAAAAAATGTTATAGATGGTTCCTTCTGAAATCATTTGACACACATTCAACAAAGGATTTTTTATATGTGTCCACCTCTCTTGCCCATTTATCTTGGATACCAAGTGTGCAGCCATCCTCATTACTAGGTAGGAGGTATATGAAATATCAAAGTAGCGTAAACCCTTCTTATAGTCATAAGCATGGACTATCTCCTTAATGGATTCCTTATCCTCCAAGTCATCATCTAGTGGCTCTATTTTGTAGAAAAGGCCAATAAAATTAGAGATTAGTTAAGGGGTTATGCACATTATATGACCTGTGAAGTAGAAATGGTCCTCATTCACACGTGACATCAACCATTTTGTGACCTATGAAGTAGAAATGGTCACTTAGATTTTCCAAAGTAGGGAAACTCATAAATTTGCAGCAACCTTGACCTTCTCTAACTTTATCTTCACTGTTGTATATATCTACCCCCGGGTAAATAAAAACTCGACACAAGGAAAATATGTCGGAGAAGTTCAAAAACCTAACACAAGGAAAATATGTCAG
Organism: Taxus wallichiana var. yunnanensis; assembly: GCA_018340775.1. Taxonomy (NCBI): domain Eukaryota; kingdom Viridiplantae; phylum Streptophyta; class Pinopsida; order Cupressales; family Taxaceae; genus Taxus; species Taxus wallichiana. The sequence continues at coordinate 133,671,243 of CM031239.1, read as the reverse complement.
AGAAGTTCAAAAACCCGACACAAGGAAAATATGCCGGAGAAGTTCAAAAACCCGACACAAGGAAAATATGCCAGAGAAGTTCAAAAACCCAACACAAGGAAAATATGCCGGAGAAGTTCAAAACCTAACACAAGGAAAATATGTTGGAGAAGTTCAAAAACTCGTGCAAGGAAAATAATATGTCGAGAAGTTCAAAAACGACACCTGTGAATTCGGGTTTCGGAAACATGAGACATGAAGCATGAAAATCGCAAGGCATGTCCCGATGCTTGGGAGTTCGAAAACCTGAAACACTACCTAGGAAAATCAGGTTTTGGAGTCAGGAAAGCATGGGGTGAACACATGTCGAGGCATCCTCCAAACCTGATGCAAATGCAAAGGAGAATCCCGAACCCGACTGGAAATAGACCCTGACTTGGGGAATATTCAAATGGCCATAACTTTTCACAAGGAGCTCAGATTCATGCAAGGTTGGACTTTTCAGGAAAGCTTACAAGGTCCTCTATCCAACTATGACTGGATATATTTAATTGGGTGAGGACAAGTTCTTCAAAAATTCAAAATACAATTCGCCATTTTTTGGGTTTGCTAGGGTTCTCACCTACCGCCATAATGAGATGAATTAAATGCAACCTATAGGTGGTTGGGGTAGATTTGGATTTCCTCTCTCTTACCTCTTTCATTCTTCCTATAAATTTTAAGGAGGGGCTTCTTTCTAAAGGTTGGAAACTCTTGTTTTGCCCCTCCCTTCTTCTCTTTGGCAGGTGAATTTGTGGAATTAAAACCTCCCATTCAAAACTGTAATGAAACTTTGCCTCTTGGAATTTTGTAGTGTATTGTATCAATATTTGGAGCAAGTAATGCATGTCTGTGGATGATTCTAAACTCTCTCAGTGTTCATTTGCATCCTCTTGATCCTTCACTGCAAATTTTTTTATCTGTGCATGATCTTGCATTACATTTTTATGGTTTGTGTTTATTGGCAAGACAGTGTTCTTCATTCCTCGGTGCATCACCTTTGTTAGTTTAGGTTTATTTTTATGCATCTTCTTACCCTGTCTCCTTGGTAAGTTAGATTAGGTTTTTGAGTAAACCCTCTACATTTTTATGTGTGCATCTGAACAGAGGAATAGGAACCGGCCTTAATCCGGAGAGCTTTTTCTATTTTCACAAGGTCCCACACTTGGGAAAAGCTCCATGTTATGCAATCACACTGAGAGTCTCAACCCATTGAGTTGAAAACATTCAAGGGTGCTGTGATTCGCCATCAACATTCACCTTATCATCATAGATTGACATTCCTTCTAGTGTCCTTTTATCTATCGGGTGAACCAATTCTAATGCCATCTCCTTCTCGGTGGTGCTTATGTGATGGTTGTAATCACTCACCACCATCTTCCTTACATGGGATACCCATTCCTTTCCAAGTAACACTCCATTTGGGTATTGCATCTCCGCATACCACTCTTCGTTGAAACTGGTGGTGGTATTTTGTTTCCCCTTGCCCTTGCCATTCTTTGGTGAGATTGTTTCCTTCTTTGGTGTCATTTTCTTGTCAAGTTAAAAACAAATTCTTCCTTTCTCCTCTTCCTTATCCTGCTCAAATATTTGGCTCAACTTTGTGAAGAATTCCTTTACTCCCATGCCCTAGCTGTAGAACCCTAAATTAGACAACCCTTTCACAAGATAGCGTACTTTTCTGAACCCTTTTTCCCTATGCATGTGTACTCCTTCCACTCTGGTTCACAAATTACACTAGTCACACATTTAGATTTTCACAATTCCACCTTTGCATAAATCTTTTTGTGGATGCCCTAGTTCACAAAATCTCTTCAATATTGTAATAGCAAGGTAAACAATAATGTACCTGAACTTCAACTTATATCTTTTTTCTCATCTCTTGCGATAAATACCATTCCAGCTACCAATGTACTTAGCATTAAATGTGGATTTTTCCACTAAATCCAATCTTAAGTGCTCTTACACATGCACTCAATCATGCAAAAAAAATCTCTACAACCTTCTAGCATGAAAAAATCCTTACTGACCGAAGATTCTTATGCACACGCTTGTAGTGGCGAAGGCACTTATTCTCGCTCTTGACCTGATTTTTTTCCTACCCTACCTCATGTTTTTCCTGCAATTCTCATCCTTTATACATGGTCTTTGTAAAGCTATTGTGACACCAAAATTCCTTTTCCACCTTTTCTACGCACGCTCTCCTAACTTACGCACTTTTTATCCTTCAATCCAAAGCCATCGAAATACAATTACTACCAACTTCCGGTTTACTTCATATTACTCCACCATACATAAAAATAGATGCACAAGTGGTTACTAGTGCACAAGGTGTGCAAAAAAACACAAAGAAAGGAACAATTTATGAGAAAGGAAACACAAGGAAAGGAATTCCATAAAAGGAAATCCTAGGCTAAATGGAAATACTACCTTATTTATAAACACAAGGAAGACTTATTTATACTAGGGATTCATCCTACTCCCATTGAAATGTCTTGGTAACCTCATCTCATCCAAAGTGCTTGTAACTAGTATGTGCCCAAATCAATGATGTATGAGATGATGTATGGGTCCAACCAATGGAATTTCAATTTCCTAGGATGGCACATAAATTTAGAGTCATATATCAAAACCATCTGTCTAACCTTGAATTGTTTGTTTTTAATATGGCGATCATGCCATGATTTTTTTCATGCCTTTTCAATCTTCTAATTCCATCTAGCAAGTGATCACCTTTCATCTAACTGTATTAATTTTTCTAGCCTTTCCCAAATTTCTTGTTTATCGCCTAACCCTCATGCGCATGCAATACACAACGATGGTAACATGAATTAAACTTGCAAAACAACCTCCATGCCAAACACCAATTAAAATGGTGTGGCCTTTTTCAACCTCTTATAGGTTGTCATGTATGCCCATAGAATAATTGATACCTTATCATCCCAATCTTGTCTTCCCACATTGAAAATTTTTGTCACGTGTGACTCAAATTTTTTTAAATGCCTCAGTAGTTCCATTAGCTTGTGGGTGATATGGGGTAGTCTTATGATGGGCCACCATGAACTCTGCCAAAAAAATCCTGATTGTTTCATTCAAAAAATGTGTACCCTTATCACTAGTCAAGCTTAAAGGACATCCATACATGTTAATTATGTTCTCCCATAAGAATCTAACATTCACTACTATACAGTCCCTTGTAGGCACTACCTCCACCCACCTTGTTAAGTAATCAGTGCAAGTGATGATATTGCGTGATTGAGTCCTTCACTCAGTAGGTGAAATTGGTCTTACAAAGTCAATTTCCCATTTTTTATATGGTTATGCACTCGGCGGCTATACATCTCAAGGGCATGTCCTCCCTTTTTCCTAGCTTTCCAAGGAACTGGAAATGGTCACAGGCTTTACAAAACTCAATGCAATTCTAGTATATACTTTTTCACTAAAGACCTGCTAAAAGGATCTTCTCGCACTTTGTGGCACTTCTAGTATAGTGGACTCTGCAATCCCACCATGTGCTTCTTCCATGATTACAACACACTCATGTTCTAACACACATCAATGCAAAACCTCATCATGACCTAACTTGTATAAGTCTCCACTAATTAGCATGTAGGGCATGACACATATAGCTAATTGTTTCCTTTCCAAAGTTTTCATTCCTTTTGACACCACACCCATTTTGAGAAACACAACAATATCTTCTAATTCAAAGGGTACGTGCCACAACCTAAATAGTTGTGCATTTGACATAACATCCTCAATGCTCTACGCATCCTCCCCTGAGTCAATTCTTGACAAATGGTCAGGCCCTGAGTTACTCTTTCCTAGTTTTCAACAACTGTAAACTCAAATTCTTGAAATAATAGGACCCACCGACATATGCACCCTTGCAAAATGGGCTTGTTCACCAAGTACTTCAAGGCCATGTGATCTATGTAAAATATGAAGGGTGTTGCTAGTAGATACTGCTAGAACTTATACAATGCATAGATCATTGAAAGTTCTTTGTGCTCGTAGTGGTATAGTTTTTCTCTGTTGGTGTCAACTTCCTACTTGCAAAACAAAGGGGGTGATCAAAAATCCCTTCTCTAGGTTGTGCTAGGATTGCTCCAATGGTTGTCCCTAAGGAATCAACATACATGTGGAAAGGTTTATCCCAAGAGGGAAACTATAATATGGGTGCAGTGACAAGTCTATCCTTTAAAGTGTCAAACATCGTTGTTGTGCCTCTCCCCAATGAAATGCACTCTTATGTTTTAGTAACTTCTCCAATGGTGTAGAGATTTTCACATATCCCTTGATTAACTTTGGTAGTATCTCGTATGCCCAAGGAATTTGTGCACTATGCTTTTTGTTAGGCTCCTCCAACCCTAAAAATAACAACTTTAGCGGGATCCACCAGCAAACCTTCCTTACATATGATATGCCCTAACGAGAATCCCAAATGGAGTAGAAAAACACATTTCTTAATGTTGAGGGATATCCTCAAATGCCAACATCTCTCAAACATTAGCCTCAAATTATCACAATGGTATTTCACTAGTCCATACATCGTCCAGTCATCAAGGTAGACTTTCAGAAACTTATGGATAAAATCCTAAAATGCCTGGACCACTATGTGTGAAAACATTACCGACATGTTCTTTAGTCCAAAAGGCATGACCGTATAGGAAAAAATTCCCCATTTAGTGGTGAAAGTTGTCTTCTCTTGGTCTTCTTTAGCAATTCTAACTTGATGGTATCCTAAGAATCCATCCGTGAAGGAATAGATTTCATGATCAAATACTCCTTCCAGGATTTATTCAGTGAAGGGGGTTGGAAATGGGTCAATGACACACATTGTATTCAGTCCGATAGTCAACATAGATCCTTATCCTTCCATCCTTTTAATACTGATGACTATGGGGCTTACCCATTCTAATTCCTCCACAACTTCAATGATGCCCAAAGTGATCATTTTATCTATCTCCTCCTTAACCTTGATGTGAAGATTTAGATTCATTCAATAAGGCCTCTTTTAGATTGGGCTCTAACCTTCTTTTAACTTGATTTTCATTTCCCCAAGGAGTGGTGAATGCCTTTAAGCTCATGGTACCCACGTAGAAATAAATCTTGAAAATCATGTAATAGATAAATGATCTTCGAGAGTTCATTTTCCAACCAAAAGTCTCCAATAGTGGCCTCCTTAGGTTCAACCTCTGAGCCAATGTTAACCTTCTTTGTTTTCGGGGTTCATGGTAGGCACGTTCTTTCTCATCAAGCATTATTAACCACATCGCGTGTACCTTCGGTATGATTAATATATAAACTCTCCATCTCTTTTCCATCTATCACATAGACCATCTTTCCCTTTTCTTTCTCCATCTATGCACACTCAAGTTACTTCTCTTCCGACTCTTCCTCATCAAATCATGGTTCAAAACTAGGTTCACCCAACAACTCCCTGTATTATATGTTCTTCCATGGCACTATTTCCCATCGTTAGGAACTTAACAACCTATAACGCCCTATCCACCGATGGTTTAGTACTGATACTCGAAGGTTTGAAGGAACTCAGTTGTTAACTCCTACCAATTTCCTATCTGACGGTGCATCTCATAGTGAATATACCATGTGCACGTGTAACCTTGTAAGGTGGAATATAAATTATTCACCCATAAAGAAGGTGACAAGGCCTCCATACCTCCCATCCATGCTTTCTCACATGTTTGGATGTGAAATGAGGTGGGCTCCTTCCCATGGTAGTATTGAATTGCAGTGGGGGCATTGATTTAAGAGAATGTAACAGAGAATATGATTCTCACCTTATGCCACTCTAGATGGATATTGCGGTGTGTTACCCACCAACGCGTTGTGGTCCCAAGCAAGTTATAGCTGAGCATCCCTCTTCTTTTGATCTCATTTTTCCATTGAGCCTCCATTTCTCATAAGAAATCATCAGGGTTGGCTCCTCCAAAATAACTTGGTAACTTCTTCCCTCCTAGGCACTTGACTAAGCACACCTTCATTACCCTTGTCATAGAGCCTCTTAACTATTTCCCAATTAACTCATAAGTCTCATGCACCCAATTGTCACACACCACACTAGTTGTATCACTCATGGACTAAGCATATTCAAACTAGATAAATCCCTCTGTAGGGTGAATAACCTCAGGGTCCCTAATAGAATGCACATAGATCCCGTCAATAATTTCTTCTCCCAAGGGCTCAGTATATGGTCTTTATTTTCCATTGGTTAAGGGGATGATGACCCATTCCTCGTTTTTAAATCTTATGTATCCCTTATTGAACCTTAGGTCAACATTAATCTTGTAACAATAGGGGTTACCAAGTAATGCTGAAAATTTGTCTGCCTCACTAGCACGGGACTTTGAAATCCCCAGTGAATGTTTCCCCTTGGATAGTGATAACAACGTCCTTCAAGACACCAATGGGAATTTCCTTTGTCTTGTTATCCATATACAACACATTCGAAGATGGCTGTAATGGGGGCCTTCCCATTTGATGTCATGCATCTAGGGTGAGAACATTGACCTCCATGCCCATGTCAATCAAAATATTTCTTAAAAGCCACCCATCTATAACAACATTCAAGGTAATCTCCTTGTCATAATCAAGGCTATGGGGAGGAAGGTTGGCATGTAGAACCTACCTCTCACACCCTCCTCTAACACGTGGTACCTTCTCTCATAACCACTCTCCTAGAAAGGGGATGATATTATCTTGCCTCAACATCTTACATACTTCTCTAACCTCATCCAGATCCTTCGTGGAGCCTCAACATTATTTCTTTTCCCTAATTGTCTTAACTGCTCTTTTAGTTACTAGATCTCTCTCAAAAGGCTTGAATCACATCCATGGTTTTTTGATACACCTCCTTTTTATGATTAGGGTCCAGATACTTCTAATGTACCACCTCTTATGTAGCAACTAGTGTTCTTTTCCTTGGTACTTCCCTCATGTGTGTAGCTTTAGCTCATTTCGTAACTACTACCGGTTCTAGTTCTAACTCACACACCACTCTTGGCATCCATTGTGAATCAACCTTCATCATGCTTACCATCCCGATGCCTTTTTTTCTGGTGCTGGTAGCTCATGTGCTCAAATGAATCTGGGCACACCTCATACTTGTGCTTCTTTCCACACCACATTGTAGAAAGTTTAGGGAAATCACATTTTTAGTGCTCCGCGGATCCATATTTGTAACACATCCCATGTGGGAACTCACTTCTTCCTCATCAATGGTTTCCATGACCATGAAATTCTCCTCAGAAACCTCTTCCACGGTTCCTTCCATCAGCGCGCCCTTCATAGTGAAGACCATTATCCTTGGAATTACTTGTGAGGCTAGTTTGGCACACACTAATATCAATGACATCATGTATCTATTCAATCAATCTATAATCCTTAGTGTTATGGGTAGTGAAGGTGTAGATCTTGCAATACCAAGACACATTAGTAAGGATTGTGTGCCACATGGTAGTGGGCATCTACTTACATCATGATCTTCATGGAAAATTTCATAGTCCATAGTCATTATACATACTGATCTCCTAAGGAAACTATCCTTTGTATGCCCTCTACCTCACAATCTATGCACCATAGACCAATGAGAATCTCATGAACTGAGTTCACAAATAACTTCTCTAAATACTTTGCCATTGTAGAAATATAAGCCTCAAAGAATGGCCTAACACTATTATCCACACTTTAGACAACCTCAAAGCATGCAGGAGGCATCCAAGGCCTTACGTGGGTCTCTGTAAGTCTTGTGTTAAATTTCTCTCCTAAACAGTGTTATCAATCCTCCAACAAACCACTGAGTATGCTGAGAGGCATGAATATCATAGGATAACTTTGATAAGAGAGTATTGAAATTTGTATCATACTACCACACACTCTCTGACATTCCTTATTGAATCTCCTTCGATCACCGATGCTCTTTTTCTCAAACTCATGAAATTCAGCCAAGAAGGATTTCCATAGTGCGCTTTAATCTTCCACTGCTCGATGGGGTCATACTTCCGGTACCAACTATGCATGCTTCCTTGCAACATTGTTACAAACTGAATTTCCTTCCACTATGGGGTAGTGATCCCCTTCTCGTGCCATAGTAGTTCACACTTGTGTATATCCTCTGTAACATCCTCAACACCCTTGTAGTTTGGTAGGTTCAAAGACATCTCAAAAATATTTGCTTTGAGGTGGTTGAGGTACTTTTTCATCTTATCCGTAACCTTGATTCCCTTCAATGTTTCCTCCACCACCAAAGACACTAGATACACTAGGTCTTGTTCCTCCTGACCCACTAGATCCTCCATATCTACCAATTCCACCAGGTTCTCTAGCTCCTATACCACCAGATCCACCTCTTGTAGCCAGTAAATGGCCTAAAGTTGGCATGCCTAGCGTTCCCAACATCCCACTAAACTACGCGCCAATAGTTTGTGATACTACACTACTACTAGATGTGTGTCCCATACCACTCCTATACATGTAACCTAATATTTTTGTACTGAATTTTCCCAAACATCATTCTAGAAAATATTCCTCCAAACACAAGAAATGATTGTGCAACCATAGATGTACCAAACAAGAAATTATATCTCCTAGGTGTAGATCGATTACTCCCACTAATACCAACTAGGTTAGCAATACTTATCTCTTGATTTGGAAGACTAAGCACCAAGGGTTGGTCACAAGGTAGATTCATATGCACACCAATGGCTCTCCTTTCTCCAAGCGATGAAATCTCATTAGAAGCCAAAGGGATCTCTCTCCCATGCTTAACGAGATGGGGTAAGACTGATTGTTTGGGATCCACATCCTCCATGTGAACCTCAATTCCTTCCTATAACATCTACCTCCATAAATCCATCACTCCCGCAACCTCACATTGTCTAGCCAACTCCCTTTCACACACTTTGTTATACTTGAGTCATCTCTCCTCTCTTTCTTTTTCATCTGCAATTTCTTCCATCTTCCTCCACCCTAGCTTCCTCACCCAACACTCAAAGAATCTTATCCGGCCATAAGGAATGCTTCCAAACTTAGTGTAATGAGTAGGATATTCATGGCTAAAGGGATAACATGTAAAAATGATCCTCTAGGTTCCTTTAAGAACTCAAACTCAGCAACCTCAGGACAAGAATACATAGAAATAACATATTCTAGGGTATAACTAGTTAGCACTCTCTTCCACCAATGATCAACAACACACATCCAAGTTAGATTAACATCCTGCAGCCTTTGATATTCATCTTGGGTCCAAATGTAAGATCTATAGTACCAACTTGATCTAGATGCATATGTTGAAATCCATTCATACAACTCTACTAGAACAAAACATAATGTCTCATAGAGCTCATGATACAGATGCTTTGATACCCATTTACATGCATCAAACCTAGGTCCGATACTAAATATCTAAGAAAAATCATCCTTCGTGCTCTTAAACCATGCCTTGACATTGTCTAAGGTCAAGCACTCTGTCATCACACATCATTCTCACAATAAATTTGAAAAAGATCTCAAAGCAATGGAACCAAGATGTAGTCATTTTTATGTACTATTAATACAAATCTCTAATCCAATGCACGTGGTCCTATCACCCCCGGTGGGTGTTGGGCACTCACCCGAGGCATGCGCGAGTGTCAAGCCCCTCCTTTATGTGAGCATTATGAGAAGATATTGCCATTATTAGAGGATTAGTTGTGGAGAAGTGAATATTCATGTAAAATCACAACATGAGATATCATATCCTTATACCCAAGCATTTAATAACAAGAGAAACATCATGGAATGAAATACAAAGAAAATATTTGTCATAAAATATAAGGAAATAACACTAGGGTTTGCACCCCTAAACCAGATATTCATAATAAAGCCATATATTCATATTGATCATAGTATCAGTAACCACATTACATTCAAAAGGGTCATAATAGACCATACATAACAAAAGACTTTAGACTTATCTCCTATAGATCCTCCTTGGTGTGATATTCTAACTAAGCCCTCCTAGTTCATCCCTTATTACATATTCTAATGCCATACAGAGGCCTATTACATCCATTATACCCCTTAGCACTAATGCTCTAAATCCTAGCCTTACTACAACATCATAATCAAGATGCATTTCCTTATGATCTCATACATGCTAATTATCTACTTCTTCTTCATTCAGGTTTGTCTTCCTTTCTCTAGAGCATCTCTATAAATAGGTTTAGCACCCACCACCATGCCTTCCTCCAAGAGCAGATCAATTGTCAAGTGTCTGGGTGGTCCTCCAATGGAGCATGCTAATCTTGTTCTAAGCTGTCCACTTTCTGCAATGATGTCTTTTGAGAACCTTCCATGCATGGAATATTCTTTTCTTGACCACTAAGTATCCAGGATGTCACGTTATCCATTCAGCACACCTAGTCGAGTCACATTTTTCCTCAAGTGCCTTTGGAATGTTGGATATGGCTAAGTCCTTAGATCCTAAATTGTTCTACCTTGTACTCATGCCCTGGTTTCTCCTAAACTCTTCTTAAACCCTTATCCTACATGTTTTTCCCCGCGCACCCGTTGGTACTTAGTCAATATTTTGATACCCAACATGTATGCTCTTCTCTCACATCCTTGAATGATCTTGAGGGCCAAAAGTAACATTTAATCCTCTTTTTATGATATTATACATATTTTTTGATAACGACTAGCTATTTGTATGTAGGACCTAACGATTTATAAAGAAACAAGAATATAAAAAAACCTCTAATTACACATGTGTTGTAGGTTACCAATGGTGGTATAAACCAAATTTATTAATCCAAAAGATAAGGAAACATGCAATAATTTTATTCATCACATTGTATTGCAGGTTTCGGTTAAGAGCTAAGGATCATCAGATTTGAACTAGGAGAAAATCCCTTTGGCATAAGCCTTAAGATAACAAGAGGGATGCTCCTAGGAACCCTAAATTAGTTCACAAAAGAGGGAACCTTGTGAATGAAACATGAAATTTCTCCACTACCCAATTGATTAGTACACCTTGGAGAGATTAGATTCAAAATTATCTTCATGCAACCCATTGAGATATAACTAAAAAAATTATTTCTCATTATATTGAAGGGGTAAAGTAAATCTAGGATACTCTAAGATTAATTCAGTGCAACTTTCTTGGAAAACTGTGCTCGCAGAAATAGTTTGTGACACCTAGAAAGTGAACCAATAGGAAGCATGTGTCTTAGAAGCAATTTGACTTAGACATCATGTTTCAAAGAGCTATCACAACATGACAAATTTTTTGGATTCAAAACCTTGTTATTCAAACAAGGGGAGGTCCACTAAAGTTAAAACCGGGAGTTACGATGTGTTACTTTTTCCTATTTTTTCACTTGTCGTAAGAAAAGTTGAGACACTACCAAAGTTATGCCAAGTATTTCTCATCACCACTTGGTTTACACATTTTTTTTCTTGTTTCCCATGTTTCAACTCGATTCTTAGACATTTCTTTGAAAATGACAAAACAAATAAAGGTAATCTTGAGAGCTTCCTTTTTATTGGAGGAACTACACGAAATGGAATGCAAGACCACCGAATAAAATCTAAACAATATATGTAGTAGACTGCCTAGCGTGTGCTAGATCCGAGAAGTGTGATACTTCCTGACATGGGTTGTCAATCCACCGTTTAAAACAACTTAATGCTGGTAATAAAGTAAATCCTCGTAGTAAAAAGGATTTAGGTATCTCATTCGTTACAATAAGAAAATTCGTTCACAATAGGATAGGATATGATTGAATCTAAAGGTCAAGGTCACTGTCGGGATATCTTGTTATTGGTTAGGGTAAGATTTCTAAGCAGTTTAGGGTATTTGGTGGTAGTTTCAGCTCGATCTAGGTTTTTGATAAAAGACACGAGACCGATGTTGGTTTAGATTAACCTGGCGAAGGTTATGGGTGACCGGAGTCGGTGTGGTCGGGGTACATGAAACCCAATAAAACTTGGCTAGGTGATAGATCCGGGGTTAGATGAAGGTGGAAGGGCAATGGCGAGGTTCATATGAATCTTGGAGGTACACAGGAATGATGAAAATCTAGGTATGAATAGTCCAATAGTGTGGGTAAAGAGGTGGTTGATTTTGCATGGAGATAAAATGATGGGAATGGAAATGAAAGCGAAGCTAATAAAAATGTAAAAGGATCTACTCAAATGACAAGGAACCAATGTAGGTTAACAGACTTACTGTTTGTATGAGCTTGGTGCTTGGTTGGTAATGGTGGGTGAACAAATGGACTTAGTGTAGTGCTGGATCTTCTCTGGATGCTCCCATGAAGACAAGTGGTTATGTGATTGCTTTGATCTTGGATATGGGTGTTCGATCTTTGGTACAAATGCTATTTTTGCTTGTATGCAACTCTAGTTTAGTCACTTGTTCTCAAAATATCTCTCTCTCAAAATGTGCCAACCTCCAAAATTGCGTGACAAACTCAAAATAAGGTTTTTTTGGGAGTTAAATGGTAATTGATGGTGGTTCTAGCTTAACGGTGGTGGTTAAGGGTAACTTAGGCATCGGTTAGGGTGGGATTTCCTAGGTTTACTAAATTGGGCGATTCCCTTGATTTTTGGGATCTTGTTTTGTTTACCCGCGGATTAGACTGGAAGCTTCCTTCTAACATGCAGGAATGTGGTTAGATGGAATGTAGGTATTGATTTTTAGGGTTTGGGTAAGTCTTAATTAGTTATGGAAACTTACTAAGAATAGGTCTTAGGATGAGGTGGTTGGATGAGGTGGATATGTGGGAATTATCTCAATTAGGATATTTTAAATAATAAATATGGTGAGGATAATGAATTAATTTAATTAAATTAATATTAAAGTGGGGTGAAGGGGGCCATGGTTAGGAGGATGTGTTCAATGTATTTATTTAACGAGGGACCAAGGGGAGTGTGACCCAATTTTGGTGTCTACATTTTTTCCCTTTTTATTGCGTATCTTGTATTGGTAAGCGAAGCTGAAAAAAATAATATGTGGTTGCCCCATGTGTGGGTGAAGGTGATCCGCCTCAATCCAGAAAGTAACGAGTTAGAAGGAAGAATCGGTGAGTGGTTTGATAAAATGTGAATGTTAGGAAGAGGAAGGTGGGTATTGGGGAAAAAGAAAAAGGTCTACTTAGGTAATCTAGGTAATGGGTCAGGGTAAAAGGTAGTAATAGTCAAATGCACGCACACGTATAAAATGTAGTATAGTACCAAGTTGAAGAGCAGGAAAACTCTACATTGTCTAAGGTCGATAGGTTTATCCAAACAAGGTTGAAGTGATTCCGGTATCCAAGGTATAGGATATGGTCAGGAAACATGACATAGGTTAGGTGTAGGAATGTTTAGGTATGTTTTGGTACACCAAAGGTAGGGTTAGGATAAACGGTCATGGCAAGAGGCAAGGTAAGGTCATTAGGTCAATCAACATAGGTAATAGTGCCACAAGGTATAACAAACACATGAGGTCAAAGGTCACTAGTGATGTTCCAGGTCCAAGAATCTAGGTCATGGCACGAGGTAGGGCTAAGGTGTGGGTAAAAGAACGAGTCCCCAAATGAGGAAGAGGGTAGGTAGTAAATGATGAGGTCAGGAGGGTAAGGTAAATGGTCAGGGTAAAGGTTGGGTGTGGAAAAAAGTGATGGGTAGGGTAATAGGGTGAAATTGGGGGCAATGTGTAAGAGAGGGTGACCGATGCCGGTATAGGGTAACCAATCATGGTAAGGTATGGCACATGAATGATGTTGGTGAAGGTAAAACCAGCATCGGTTAGGTTGGGGATATTATAAAAACAAAAATCCAAACTTTTTGCAATTCATTTGTCTGCTTACAAATTGGGAAAGTGACACAAGAGAGAGAGAAAGGGAAAAAGTTTCTAGATGGAACAGAGAGATGAGTTAGCAAGTTGAGAACAAAGGTGATTGGTAGTTGAGAGGTGGGTCCATGGGATCAGATTGTGTGATTTGATTGGTTGGAGGCATGGGTAGCGATTGGTGATGGCGAGAGGCCGGAGAGGGATCGGGTAGGCCACTAGTGTAGTGGCCAAATGTGCCACCATGGCGATGATAACATGATGAGGTAAGCATCACACCCTTGTTGTGTTTTGTTAGATAGATTAGGGGATAAGTTGGGGTGTGACAAATTGGGTTTTTTGTTTTCTTGTTTTTTTGTTTTTTTGAAATGTGGGTGGGTGAATTGGGAAAATAGGAGCGAGGAAATAGTAAAATAGGAGAATATGGGGTGGGAGGAGGTTAAGGAGAGGTATAGGGGAGGATGGGTGGGTAGAAGAGGAAGGAAAGGGAAGTTTTGGAGAGGAGAGGGTTTTGGGGGTCATGGGTTTTGGCTGTGATAGTGACCGGCGTCGGTCGGGTTTAGCCGGCATTGGTAGAGTCAAACCGGGAGAAATCAAAAACACATGACCGATGCCGGTTTAGGGGTGATTGAGTTTAGTTAGAGATAAGCGCACTGGTCGGGTTTTGGAGAATAAGGAGCCAAAAGGGCCCTAGGTCGAGTGGGTGAGATAGGGAAGGGTAGAATAGGGTGCGTTGTTGAAAAACCTAGATTAGGTAAGGGGAAAAATGGGTTTGGGGAAATGATAGTGGGTGAGTATGGGTATGATGAATGTGGATTAATTTTTTGTTTGTATTAGATGCAGGGGAGAGATCAGCTGCGGATGAGAGACAGGGTGCCACCTCTACTCTTGAGAGTGTGAGGCACAACGACCTGGCCGAGAAGTGGCAGCACGTGGAGGTGGGCCTGAGTGGGGTCTGATGCTATCGGCATGTAGTTTAGAAGCGGAGTTTGATGGTCACTCTTATTGATAGATGGGATTCAGTGACCAACATGTTCCACCTACTGATGGGTGAGATGACAGTCACCCTAGAGGATGTGTTTAGGATCCTGCAGCTACCGATACTGGGTACGTAGGTGTATTCGATCTCCTCTAAGGCCTCAGAGGAGTTGATGCCGCTAGTGTTTGGAGAGGGACTGACAGACATGACATTTCATAGTTCCAGTCTAAGCTATGGATGGATGTACACAACCCATCTAGATGAGATGGGGCTCGTTGTTTTATTGATGGAGGCAGTGTGTTGTTTTGCACTGCCAGGATGCAGAGGGAGGGAGATTTCCCTACTCATTGATGGGGGTACTTCATGACATGATGATAGATTAGACTCGCTTTTCCTAGGTGCCAATATTCCTAGTGCAGCTATACAAAGAGTTGTGGGCATATAAGTGTGCACTTGCAGAGTTTGCTTTGTGTTGTACCTTTTACTACATTCTTTGGGCCTATGAGCACATAGTTTGTGTGTGTCCAGTAGGGATGCCCCAAGTAGATGTATTTCCACCAAGATTGGTGCAGGTGGGGTATAGGCGATGGGTACCTGTGATTGAAGAGCGGAAATCGAGAAAAGGTAAAACATGATGTGGCCTATTACAGGCATTTATTGGAGGGGTTATCTGGAGTGGACATCATATGAAGACCGTATATGGGTTATCCCTCATTTAGGCGGATGCATGAGGAGCTAGATGTTCTTAGTTGGTGAGATGGATAGTGGGGCACCATGTTAGGGAGCATGAGATGATCCTAGTGGAAAACTTAGATGGAAGTTTGGACTACCACATGACATACCTCCACCCTTCCCGTAGTATAGGAGGGATGACGTGGAGAGGCCATTACCTCTACCATAGCCAACAGTGCCCACAGGGTAGGAGGAGCAGGTGGTAGACCGGTGGATTGATGATGTCGGGGTTACAGATAGATACAGATAGTGGTGGGCAACTCATTTATGAGTAGTACCACCCATGCCAGGTAGCAGGACTTAGTCACCATTACGGTGCAGAGGGATGCCTTACAGGGGGTAGGTGGTGACCCTGATTACCCAGTTGGGTATGGTGAAGGCACAACTTGCTAGCTCAGAGGTGGAGATGGCTGAGTTACATGTACATGTGGCTATTCTTCTAGCTCAGATGGCCTAGAGTGGGGATGGAGATGGAGATGGGGATGATGGTTAGGTGGCTTCCCTACGAGGCATATGTGTGACAGGGTTACGGGGTTAGTTGGCCAAAACAAAGGCACAAATGGGGCGTTATAGGCCCGAGATATAGGTATAGGGGTAGGGGCCGATGGAACCACCACAGGAACTAGGAAAGGGTCCCAGTTTATAGGTAGGGGTGGGACAGATATAGGGTCAGAGGCTGATGGGGCCACCGCAGATAGTGCCCATATCTAGGCTACGGGAGGCGAGAGAGGAGGCCAGGTACTATTAAGACTAGCTAATGGTGTCTGGGATAGATTGTTTATCATTAACCGAGTACAAGGCCCAACAAGCTTCTAGCAAGAGGACCAGATCATGCACCCATATTTAGAGAGACATGGGGCCCAGCGAGCCCCAAGACATGGTCAAGGTGAGGCCATAAGTTCCTAGAGGCTAGTTTTGATTGGTGCACTAGTAGGGACCCAACCACCACCTATGATGGGTGGGGAGATGTTAACAGTCACCGGAGACAGGGGGACGAGGAGGTAGAGGGGATAGGTGATACTGGTATGGAGGATGTCCACCGAGATGTCTGATATATGGCTCCTGATTTTGACATAGTTTTGATTTTTGATTTTGGATATATATCGGCATACATGCCAATGAGAGTGAGGATGTGCAAGAGTTTTGTATTAGTGAGCATATACCGCCTACGTGACAAAGAGATTTTGTATTGTTTATTATTTCATTATATATGATACCGGCTTGCGTGCAATGATTTTAAGAGATGGACATGATTGGATATCTCGTATATATTTTATAGAGACACACATATTTGTTTATATGATGAGATGGATGCTATTTTGATGATGTGTAGATGTTTTATAAGAATTTTAATTTTTGTCGTGATATGGATAGAAACTAGGTGAGTGAGGCATGATGCGATTAGGTTGGCTTAGGCATAGATTGAGTCAAGTCATAGGCATGGATCAAGTTAGGTCGTAAGCATGGATCGAGTCAGGTTTTAGGCATGGATTGAGTTAGGTCTTAGGCATGGATCGAGTTAGGTTTTAGGCATGGATCGAGTCAAGTCATAGGCATGGATTGAGTCAAGTCTTAGGCATGGCTGAGTTAGGTTGTGTGTCTAGGAATCGATTGATTGAGGTCTTAGGCATGGTTGAGTTATGTTTGTGGTCTAGGCATGGATCAAGTTAGGTCATAGGCATGGTTGAGTTAGGTTTGTGGTCTAGGCATGGATCGAGTCTAAATGGGTTGAAGTTGTGATTCATTAATTTATGCAATGAATGATGATATGGGTCATGTTTAAGATGCTTTCGAATACATGTATGATGATGGTAGAGAAATGGTAGTCATATCAAATGTATGTTGTGATGATGATAAAAATGTTAAGCAATGTGTTGTTTGTTTGGTTTAATTTCCAATTTTTGACATAAAAGGAAACTAAGTGGGGTGGAATGTAATTTTAGGAAGATGGAAAATGAATTTTTAGGGTAGAGAGTGGTCGAGCTAACCTCCAAGGGCCCCATGCCCTCGGATCGCTTCCTATATAGTCCTCGCGAAAAGGAACCTCAAAGCCAATGTAGTTCCCCCATAAGCTAGGGAAGAATATGAGGAGGTATGAAAATGAGATGGTAGGTTTTAGGCATGATTTGGGTTTAGGTCTGTTAGGTGTGGGTGGTTTATAGGTAAATTGGTATAGGTGATTTTGATTATGGTAGAAGAATAAGATTACCCCAAAGGTACGCATTAAGGACCAAGTCCTGTATAAGGTAATCAAAACATAAATAAAGAACGTTAAAAGATAAGAGTGGGAAAGAAAGCCACCTAATTGGTTAGGACCATACTGAGTAGGTCATGCCTCAAAGGAGGTGATGAACATAATACCCTAAAGGACATTGCATGATTTATTATTGTAAGGGTGAATAATAGACACATGATCACCAAATTTCATGGTTTCCAAGAGGTCCCTTGAGGCGGTAGGAAAATGGGAGTGTGAATGGTGAAAGGTGGGTAATTTTTATATTATATGTGGTATCATGCTCTTTGGGCAAGAGATCCGAGGTCACAATGGGCAAGTTCATGACTAAAAATCTTCTATTTTGACTTGTATTTGAGATAGATTGATTGATGCGGGAAGTCTATATGGGATGAGGAAATTAACTCCTTGAGGTCTTCGTGAAGCTGATCGATGTGGTAAGCTTCAGTTTCTCTCATTTTTTTGAAAGATCCTTACATAGCTATCCTTCAAGGGAGCAATCTATTTATAGTAGTGATTATCAAGAGGAATATGTCCTTCTGAGGGAGTCATCTTTTTATTAGAAGTTTGACTCAAGGAGTTGGATCCCCTGTAATGGCTTTGGAGTCATGGACAAGACCAAGGTGAAGAGGAAGATTCTTGTTCAGAAAGCAGGGTGAAACAACTATGGGATCTCATCTAAAGGTGGATGAAAAGTATCCATGAGGATCATGCTATATGCAGCGTCATGGTACACATATTCAAGTGAAGATAATAAGTGATGGGTACACACATGATTCTTGTTTAATCATCGGTAAGGTTTAAGAAGTGGATAACACTCAAGGGACAAGCATGGAAAGAGGCAAAAAGTGATGTAGGGCTAAAATTAAACAATAGAATGGTCAAAGATGACAAGTGTTAAGGGCTCAGGTTTGGGTTTACCATCAAGTAAAGATAAATGATAAGCACCTGATCCATAAGTGTGAGTCACGATGTATGTTAGAAGTTTGACTCAAGGAGTTGGATCCCCTGTAATGGATTTGGAGTCATGGACAAGACCAAGGTGAAGAGGAAGATTCTTGTTCGTAAAGTAGGGTGAAACAACTATGGGATCTCATCTAAAGGTGGACGAAAAGTATCCATGAGGATCATGCTATATGCAGCGTCATGGTACACATGTTCAAGTGAAGATAATAAGTGATGGGTACACACATGATTCTTGTTTAATCATCGGTAAGGTTTAAGAAGTGGATAACACTCAAGGGACAAGCATGGAAAGAGGCAAAAAGTGATGTAGGGCTAAAATTAAACAATAGAATGGTCAAAGATGACAAGTGTTAAGGGGCTCAGTTTGGGTTTACCATCAAGTAAAGATAAATGATAAGCACCTGATCCATAAGTGTGAGTCACAATGTATGGTACAAGACAATTAGGATAAAATTTACCCCGTTTAATTTTTTCTGCTTTGGTTACATGTTGATTTTCTTTCAAGACAAGGTCACCGACTTGGAAGCTCTGTTCATGGACACATTTTTCATAGGCACATTTGATATGTTTTTGATAAACTTAAAGGTGGTAAAGAGCATTAAGATGGCATTCATATAATAACTCAAGTTATGCTAAATGATCCTAGCAAAAGTCATCATCATTGAGCATGTCATGGAGAGAAATGTAGAGTGAGGGAATCTAGACTTTGAGAGGGAGAACAACCTCTATACCATAGACCAGAGAAAAGGGTGTGGCAGCAGTGGAAGTACGTATACTAGTGTGGTATGCCCACAGGGAAAAAAGAATGTGCATATGCCAATATTTCCCAGTATTGTTAACCACTTTCATGAGGATTCTGTTTAAGGTTTTGTTAGTGGATTCAGCTTGGCTGTTGCTTTGTGGGTAATAAGGTGATGAGAAACTTAGCTGAATGCCGAAGGCATCAAAAAGTTTTTACAATGTTTTGTTTTTGAATTGTTTTCCATTATCAGTGATGCGGTGATGAGGAACACCAAAGTGACAAATGATGTGATGATTGATGAACTCACATATTTTATTAGCTTTTGTGGAGATGAGTGGTATGGTTTTAACCCATTTTGTGTAATATTCGGTAGCGGTGATGATCCATTGATGTCGTTGGGAAGAATGGGGTTTGATCTCTCTGATAAGATCTAAACCCCATTGAGAGAAGGGCTAAAGGTCACGGGTGACCTGTAAGGCATGACTAGGTGTATGATGAAGGTTAGTGTGTTGTTGGCATTTGACACAACATTTTACATAGTCGCAAAAATCATGGTTGAGGGTCGGCTAGTAATAGCCTAGGTAGAGAATACACTTAGCAATATCAAGGCCAGTGAAGTGACCTCCACATATGCCATCATGAACTTCCTTAATGGTATAAGGAATTTCAAAACTTGTGAGGCATCGTAAGAGAATACCATCAAATCCATGCTTATAGAGGAGGCCCCCCATGATGATGTAACGAGAGACCTTTTTAAGGAAGGCATGTTGTCCATTACGGGTGAGATCAGGAGGTAAGATGGAGAGAGAAAGATAGTCAGAGTATTATTTATACCAAAGGTCACTCAAGTTAGGGGTAGCGGTTCCAATGGAGTAAACTTCGCGAGGTAAATAATAAGGTGATTGGAGTCATTGTATGGTGACAAAGATTTTAGAATCGGTGGGAAAAGTGGGTATTTGAGAAGCCAAGCAGGCCATGGTATCTACAAATTTGTTGGTTGAACGAGGGACGGTTTGAAGGGTGTAACGGTCAAAGGTGGTCAAAATTATGTCTACATGATGTTTATACTTTTGAAGTATCTCATTACGACATTGGTATATACCATTGACTTAGTTTATAACCAATTGAGAATCACCAAAGATATTAATTGATTTGAGATCTAGGGTGTAGGTGGCTTGGAGACCTAATACGAGTGCTTCGTATTCAACAATATTGTTTGTACAATAAAAATTGAGTTTGAAAGACAAAGGCATGGGTTCACCATCAAGTGGAATGAGGATAATACCAGCCCCATGCTAACACTTGGAACCATCGAAGAAGAGTGTCATTTGGTAAGTGTGCTCGTCCAGGGAAAGAGTAGCAATTGAGTCATCTAGAAAGTCAAAATTAGAGGGTTGATCCCCAGAAATAGGTGCGTCAGCCAATTGGCTGACGATAGCTTGTCCCTTGATGGAATTTTGATGAATTAATTTGAGGTTGAGGTTAGCTAAAAGCATAACCCATCGTGCGACACACTGATTTTGATAAGGTTTAGCATACATGAAGTGTAAGGGGTAGGTTTTGGTCACAACATATGTTTTTGGTTGAGTAGGTAATGGTGGAGTTTTGTGGCAATGAAAACTAAGGCTAAGAAGATTTTTTTCAGGATGGGTGTATCAGGTTTCGTATTCTAAAAGAGTATGGATTATGTAATAAACCGTCTTCTCCCTATGTTTTTATCGCGATGAGTGAGCATGGCCCCTAAGGATTGATCGGTAGTGGTGATGTATAGGTAGAAGGGTTGATCGTCTTTAGGTGGGATAAGTACGGGTTGTTAGAGGAGGTATTATTTTAAGGCCTCAAAATATTTGTGGCATTCATCATCTTATTTAAAGGAGATATCCTTCTTAAGAAGATGATGAAATGGTTGACACCGATCAAATAATTGTGAAATGAAATGGTGAATAGATGCAACTTACCTTGTAGGCTACAAAATTGTCTAAGGTTAGAGGGCAGAGGCATTTCAAGAATGTCCTTGACTTTGGCAGGTCAACTTCTATACCATGTAGGAAATGATAAATCCCCGAGAGATTTCTGAGATAACCATGAATACACACTTCTTAGGTGAAGGTGAATGCAATATTTAATGAGGAAGTCAAAAATAGTTTTGAGGATGGCGAGGGGCTCAGAGAAACATTTAGATTTGGCTAGGAGATCGTCCACATAATCTTCCAATATACGATGCATGATGTCATGGAAGATATAAGTCATAGCTTGCTGATATGTGGTACCAACATTTTTAAGGCCAAAAGGCATGACTCGATAGCAAAAGGTTCCCCAAGGGGTGATGAACACATTTTTGTGCTGATCCTCTGAGGCAAGCAAGATTTGGTTATAACCCGAGAAGCCATCCATGAGTGATAGCATCTCGTGACCAGTGGTAAGGTCAACCAGTTGGTCAATACCAGGTAGAGGGAAGTCATCTTTTGGGCATGCTAGGTTAATGTCATGGAAATTTATGTAGATGCAGAGTCCCCTTCTCGCCTTGGTGACAGGGACAATGTTAGAGATCCGTTGAGGATAGTCAATGGGTAATATGAAAGAAATAGAAAGAAGATGATGAAGTTATTCTTTGACAAGAAGGGAAATGTGAGGGTGCATTTTCCTCAATTTTTGTTTGATGGGTTTGGCATTAGGAATGGTTACGATATTGTGGATCACTATGGTGCATTCAATACTGAGACATGTCCGCATAAGACCAAGTGAAATTGTGGTTATGATCTTTGAGAAAATAAGTGATGGCTTCCTATTTAGCAGCATCTAAAGATTGACCGATCTTTAGGATGTGTGGGTCATCCTGAGTATGAATGTTGATCTCGATAGTCAATTCATTCAACATGGTTTGTGTCTCAGAAGGTAACGACTGATGAATATATGAGTCTTCTGCACCAAGGTAAGTGAGTATAGATTCATCATCCCGACACCGAATGACATTAATTGAAGGTGTATCATCATTGATCATTTTAGGGTATAGGAAGGGGAGAGAGGAATGATCCTTTCCCTCATGTTGGTAAGTCGAGGCCCCAAGGAAATGGTGTTTATGAATTTTTTTATGAGGATGGATTCTAGATCCATCGAATCCATCGGTGATGGTGGTGATGAAGGTGGAGCAGGTGAAGAAGGCGGAGAAAGGCTAATGTCCTCGATGAGTTCAATGTGGGTATTCTTGGTAGGTGGCTTAACAAAGTTGATACCACTATGGTCATTATGTTTATGGGTAGTACATGGAATAAAAGTATGATAGGATGGCTCGTAAAATCCAAAACCAAAACCCTTCACACACATTGGTGGAGGAAGGTGTGGGTGAAATGACGATTAGTGAGTGACTGGAAGTCAGTGGAAAATGGGCTGGTTTGTGATGGTGGTTCGGGTGTCTAAGTGGTAGTATCAAGTCCCCATAGGCGAGGCTAGTACGAAGGTGAAGAGGACCATAAAGGAGGTGTTATCCTATGTGGTGATCATAGCGAGGGTGTTGGTGAATACTTCCATATTCTTGTGGAGTAAGGAATGTGTTGACACTATATAGGAAATACTCCCTAGAGTGAGGCATTGAAAAATGCCCTCCAAGGGATTGGTAGTTAGTATGTGGGTAGTTGAAATAGATGATGTGTCGATTTTTATGTGGAGTTAGAGTTAACGATTGGGAGGTGATGGGTTGGCCATTAAATTTTTGGCGGCATTAGGAATGGAGGAGGTATGTGCGGTTGAGGTAGTGAATGTACTGATAAGCGGAGGTGTAGGTGAAGCAGTAGTGGTCATGGAGGTAGATGTCTTAATGGTTATAAGCATGTCATTGGGTCGGTAAAGCATGTTACATGTTTTAAAAGGTGGTGGATCGGCTAGAATGGTATAGGTGTGTCCTTCATATTCAAACTTTGCACAACGATACAAAGTGGAAGGAACACAACCCATGACACAAATCTAGGGTCTACCAAGTAATAGGTTATCTTGAAATTACCCCTCTGAGATGTAAAATAACTCTGGAACTATGTAGGGGCCCATGCAAACATGGAGGATGACAGTGCCTAGTGTAGAGGTGATAACATTGTTGAATGAATGTAACATGACAAGGTGTTTATGCATGCAACTGTCAGGTATGCACATTTGAGCAAATGCATGAGATGAAATGATGTTAATGCTAGCACCCCCATCGATCATTACGCATCGTACACATATATAATCAATGTGGACAGAGAAGAAGAGAGATGGATCTGGGTCATCCATTTGGTGTAGTGCGATCTCTTCCTCTGAGAAGCTAAGGGAGGCTATTTGGTGAGTAGGGTGAGGTGTGGATAAAGGTGAAAATTTGGTGAGAGAGGCTATGTGATGGGGTGTGATAATGGAGGCTACGGGTGTAGGGTCATTGGGTAAAACCTCAATAGATTAAAGAACCTCCATGAGAGCTTAACGATGGGATTCTAAGGTTTGGATGAGGTCATATAGGGACATTTTGAGGGGAGATTGGTGTAATTGTTTGAGCATGGTGTGATGTGTGACCCCATTAGAAATAGGGTATGTGGGGTCGCGGATAGTAATTTTAGGTGTGGGTATAGATGGTATATTGGGTATAGGATTGGTTGGAAAGTCAGTTGCCTTTTCCTTGCCTTTATCTCTCTGAGAATGAGTAGTGATGTGTATCATGTTGATCTAAGGGGAGTTGTCAAATGGAGAAGGTGTAGGATGAGTGGTATAATGACATGATCGAAAAACCTACCTGGGGAGAAAATCCTCATGAAGTGAGCTGGGAAAAATGACATTTAGGTAATGGTGTGGTGAGTTCTCGATGTGAACCATGTTAATTTTGAATCTTGGGGGTGGCTCTAAGATTTTTGGGGTGGAGGTCATTTTTTTGAGTAGGAAGTGAGGAAGGACCTGTGGGAATGGTTGTTGGTGAAATGGGTTCCTCATCAAGAAGGTCATCATCGTCAAAGTTTGCTTCAGGAGGACACAATTGGATAAGGATGGTTTTCAAAGCCTTGCAGCTTATCCACACCGTGTCCGGCACATGATGGTGGGCACAAATTTTAGTGTCATCAAACCCTTATGGCTTGGGTTTAAGGGGGTAATAAGGTCTGAGTAGTGGTAATGTGATGACAGAAGTCTCAAGGAGGTTGGTTAAGATTTTGGCATAGGACCCTGCTAGTGGGTCGTAATGGGAAGTGAAAGTGGGTTTGGGTGTAGGTGCAGTTGATTATTGAGGAACGGTCCTTGAAGGAGGGGAGTGGTTCAAGCTATGGTTTTGGGTGTGGGTCATGTTTACTTGGTGGGGTATGGTAGATGAATGAGTAGAGAGGGTGTATGGTTGTTTTGACTCTCTTATTGGAGGGTAGCGGATTGTTATCTTTGGGTTGCATCTTCTTGGGTAAAGGTGATATGGGTGTATGATATCTAGAGGAAAAAAACAGATGGGGAAGAGGGCAAGTTACCCATGGGGATAATGGAGGTCTTTGTGAAGGTAGATGATGTAGGTCGTGCGGGGGTGTGAGGGATAGATCGAAGTGTAGTGGGTAGTGAAGAAGTTACAGAGGGTATTGGAGGTATGGGTGGTAAAGATGCTGTAGGTGCGGGTGTAAGCCATGTCAGGTGCCTAGGTATGTTAGAGGTTTGTGAGGAAGGAATGGGCTATTGTGTTTTTGGTTTATTAATGGGTGGAGGTTTCTTAACCATGTGGGGAGGTTGAGGTCCTAAGATGGATGGAAAAGTGAAGGTGATGCAGGTGTGATTGGCGCAGTTGGGGTATGAGCTCTATGGGTTTGGTTCTTCTGTTTGGGTGCCGGAGTAGGTTTGGTGTTGACTATGGAGGATGTAGCTAAATCTAGTTTGATAGGTGGATGAGTAAGGCTGGTGGTTGGGGTGACCCTTAAGGTAGTAATAGGTTTAGGTGAGGAGGAAAATGTGGGTGTGGGTTTGGACCTAGATGTATGTTGGGTTATGGGTGAGGGTGTATGTTGAGATGTGATAGGTTCCATGGAAGAAGTTGTGATAGAGGTGGTTGTGTTTGGCTCAATTGGTTGAAATATCTTTGGGTAGATAGTGGGAGTGTCAACAAGTTACATCTGCATCCGTGTTGGAATAGGAAGTAGAATATGCCCCCACAGTAAGGCTCTGTACACATAATCTAAGCGATCAACCAAACGTGAGAATGACACATCTGTAGGTGAGGTTGATGAGGACTTAATGGCTATTCCCATAAAGTGTGTCATAGAAATGGGGAATTTGATAGCTTCAGCTTCGTGGGTAAGAGAGATCGAAAGTAGGTCTGCGGGATCTTGGGTAGCGATGGAGAATGCTCGCCTAAAGGAAAAGGTATCTCTACTAGATCCTTGATAGGTGGAGTAGAAAATGGGTGCTCCTCTCGTAGGTGGAGGAGATGATGGGTGCTATTATAAAGGTGGAGGATATAAACAAGTATCCTAAATGGACTAAATAATTCTTTGTGGGTGTGACTCTCTTAGTGGAGAATCCAAAGGTGAAATAGCTTTGATATTAGAAAAGGGCTCCTCCATGGGTGATGAAGGAGGTGAAAGGTGTTCCTCTATGGGTGAAGTTATAGGTGAGGTGGTTTCAATATAGAAGGAGGACTTCGAGCTAGAATTTCCTCTATGGAAGGAATATGAGGTAATTGGGAAGTAACGGGTACGTCACTAAAAATAGCGTGGACCTCACAGGTATGGCTATTGTGAGTTGAGGTCTCACCAGTTTGATCAGGAAAAGAGGCATGATTAGGAAATGGTTTCTTAAAGATGTGTAGGTTTTGATTGGTAGGTGCGTTAGGATTATACAAAGTTAACTCACCTTTCTTGAGCATTTCTTGGACATTGTTTTAGAAAGTGATGCAATTTCCGTCACTGTGACCCTTTACTCAATGATAGTTACAGAAATTGTGTTCTTTATACCATGTGGGTGTGGGGCAAGAAGGGTCAAAACCAATGTGTGGTTTTATAGGCGGAAGGGTGATGGCCCCATATTTAATGAGATTTTCTAAGATAGAAGAATAAGGCTCCCCAATTAGGGTGTATTTCCGTTGTTCTCATTTGAATTGAAAAGTCTAAATGGGTGAGAGATTAGATGAGGGATAGCTATATTTGATGAGATGGGCAATGGGATGGATTTAAGTACCATTTCATTAGCAACCCCTTGGCCTTTAAATAATTGTTCTATGGTTTGGAAGAAGAAGAGGTATCATTCGAATTGAATGTCATATTCTTATTACGTAGTTGGATTTTCTTCTCTTCAATTTCCCGAATCTCAAGCTTCCATGCCATGGTGAACACTTCATCAACGGTTTGGAAAGTTTGGACTGTAGGGTCAGCGTGAGATATGCCCTAGCACAAGCCCATGTGAAGATTTTGATAAGTTTAGTTTGCGGTAGTTGGAATGTAAGTTGATTGATCGAGGCTATGCCAGTGAGCAATGAAATCTATCATAGATTCATCATCATACTGACGCGTGGAGTATAGGTCAGTCATGGTAACCTTCTTAACGATATTGATGGAGAAGTGATCCAAGAAGGCTTGGGCTACCTGATTAAATGAAAATATAGAGTGTCTAGGTAACCCACTATACCAATCCAATGCAGGTCTAGTCAGAGACATAGGAAAGGTCCTTAAGAGAAAAGTATCATCATGGGAAATTAGGTAGCACCCATGTTTGAAAGACTACAAATGTTGTTGCGGGTCTTCCTTGCTATTGAAATGGTTGAATTTGGGCATTTCCCAATGCATGGGGTATGGATGAATAAGGATGGATGGGTGTATAGGCTCATTACAAATCTCGTCGTAGGTGAGAGTGTTCCTGGAGCACAAAACTGATGCCTCCAATGTCTGCATATTTTCCATCATTAATTTGATTAGGTCATTGGTCAGTTGCGATGGATGAGTGGGGTGCCTCTTATAGCGTAAGAGGGTTGGTGTTAGGTATATGACAGGGGTGACATTCCAAGTATGTGGTGCAACCACATAGGTGGATTGAGAAGAAGGAAGTGAAAGAGGGGTACATACCGGAATGAATGATAGATGAAACGGGAGGCTACTAGTAGTATGTATATGGAGGTGGAAGGGTCGTGGTAACTCTAGTAGCTATGGGGGCTAAGGACTATGGAATAGAAAGGACAATTCTTTGAAAAGGGGTAGGGGTCACCGACACGGGAGGTGGTTGTGTAGCTACGGGTATATACGAGACAATAGGGGTAGATGAGGTTGTGTTTTGGGTAGTTGGAAAAGGTATAGTGGATGTGGCAAGTGCAACGGATGTAGCAGATGTGGTAATCATAGCGGGTATAGGACCTAACTACGAAACAAATGGGGGTAAGGTAGATGTGGGGAGCGCGTAGTTAGATGGGACTAATGCGGGAGTGGGAACAAGAGTCAGGGGGATAGATATGGGCATGTCGTATATCAACTAACCCGAGGCATCTCAAGTGGATGAGTGGGCAAGATAAAATTGTAAGGCGCAGGATTTTGGTCAGGAGTCATATGAACTCCTCATCTCTGGTAGTGATAGAGATAGGTTGTATAGGTTCCATGACTAGTGATAAAATGGAAGGTGATGAAGGACTAGGTGGAAGTGGTTGATGAATGATGTGGAATACGAGGGCGCTTGCTTATCGACGCGCTTGAGTACCATGTGTAACAGTACTAGCGAGGTTAGCATGAGTAGGATAAATAGGTGGTGGTGGGTGAATTGGGGCTAAAATGGTAGCTGGAAAATGAAATAGGATAACCAATGCCGGTTAAGGTAAACTGACACTAGTCACAGGTAACCACTATTGGTTACTATGTAAAGTGGACAGTTGGTCGAAAAAAAAAAAAATTATAAGGCCAAATTTACGAGATACGCAAAATGCTATTGATATTTACCAGTAAAGTGAATATGATGAGAGTTACAGGGACTCTAAATAGTCAAAGAAGGTGAATATGTGTCCTTTTGGGTAGGTTAACCAAAATGACAGTGAACCAATGCCAGTTGGGTATAACTAATGATGGTTAGAGGGTAACCGATGATGGTTATTGGACCGACACAGTTCTGTGAAATTGAAATAGTGATGAAGAAAATATGGTTGTGAGTTAAAATTTGATGTGGAATCAAACCCAGAATTTTGAGAATGATGAGAATATGGTCTAGGCACACTTAGATGAAGCTGGAATACACCAACTGTGATGAGGAGCGTGCAAGGAGAAAAAGGAAAAATGAAGAATGTGACCTCTCACCTCAAAACGCAAGCCAAGTAGAAACACTAAGAAAAATATGATCCTAAGAGTGCTTTTTCTATTATGTTTGTTTAGCTTATGCTATTTAAGGACTGACTCGTGAACTATAAAATAGAGTTTTTTGGTGAGGATGGCTTCTACGAAAAGGAGATCTACAAGGAGAGGTTTAGGTATGTTATGGTGGGAGCGGGCCTCACTCTGAAGTATGAATCGATAGAGCAGCAAGTTGGGTGCCCACTGTGTCGTGATCATGTGATCACCTATAACTTCTTCTAGGAAATATGTTGTTTAAGAATGTGTATATTTTCAATTTTTTTGTGGTGTTTTGGTAAGACTCGAGAAAGAGAAAGAGAAATAATTTTTTTCTACGATTCGTGTTTTGTCAACCATTAGCCTGGGAATGACTTCCAAAGCATATAGGTTTCCCTCAATTAATGTGAGCTAAATGCAAAAAGTAAAATGAAATGAAATGATTTTTAAGCCCAAATTGAAATGTTGGATTCAATGACACAAGTAGATGAACAGGAGAAGGTATGATCTTTCACTAATGCAATGCAAATGAAATAGAATAAGAGTTCTTTTTCAACACCAAAACACGATTGCTTTGAGACAATAGAAAGAAGAGAAGATTCCAAAGGAGAAATTCAATGTGTGAACCTTTTAGAAAGGAAACAAACATGCAACTTTCACCTAGAAATGAATGAATTCAAGGAACCCTGAATGGGTCCCAAGTGTCGTGCCAAATTTTTCACTTGATTATTAAACATTTCTTTGAAAATAACAAAACAAATAAAGATAATGGGCTAGGAGGAATACATTTTGAAATGTTGTTTGATAGGTTGTTACACGCGTATGACTTATGAATCCTGAGATAATAGTGAGAGCTTACTTTTCTCTTAGAGGAACTACCTAAAATGGAACACAAGATTACCGAATAAAAGTTAAACAATATATGCGGTGGATTGCCTAGTGTGTGCTAGATCGGGAAGTGTGATAATTCTAGACAGGTTGTCAATCCACTATTTAAAACAACTTAATGCTAGTAATAAAGTAAATCCTACTGTAGTAAAAATGATTTATATATCTCATTCATCTACAATAAGCAAATTCATTCACAATAGGATAGGCTACGATTGAATCTGAAGGTCAAGGTCACTGTCAGAATACTATTATAGGCCGGGAGGTAAGGATTTTAGGCGTTTACGGTAGTTGGTGGTAGTTTCGGGCTCGATCCGGGTTTCGATAAAGACACAGAGACCAACATCAGTTAGGTTAACTAACAAAGGTTATGGGTGATGGTGTCGGTATGTTTGGGGTACAAGAAACCCAAAAAAACTTGGCTAGGTGATAGATCCGGGGTTAGATGAAAGTGGAAGGGAAATGGCAAGGTTCGTATGGATCACGGAGGTACACGGGAATGATGAAAATCTAGGTATGAATAGTTTAATGGTGTGGGTAAAGAGGTGGTTGATTTTTCATGGAGATAAAATGATGGGAGTGGAAATGAAATCAAAATCTAATAACAAATGTAAAAGGATCTACTCAAAAGACAAGGAACCAATGCGGGTTAATAGACTTACTTTGTTTGTACAAGCTTGGTGCACGGTTGGTAATGGTGGGTGAAAAAATGGACTTAGTGTATTGTTGGCTTTTCTCCGGATGCTCCCATGAAGATATGCGACGGTGTGTGATTACTTCAAAGTACTAGCTATGGGTGTTCTAATCTTTGGTATGGATGCTGGTTTTACTTGTATGCAACTCTAGTTTAGTCACTTGTTCTAAAAGATCTCTCTCTCTCTCTCTCTCTCTCGAAATGTGCCAACCTTGAAAAAGTTTGCTAACCTTGAAATAAGGTTGTTTTGGGAGTTAAATGGTAAGCGAAAGTGGTTCGACTTAATTGGCAACAGTGTTAAGGGTAACATGTGTCAGTTAGGGCAAGATTTCTTAGGTTTACTAAATTGGGCAGATCCCCTTGATTTTCTTGGATCTTGTTTTGTTTACCAAGTGGATTAGACCTGGAATGTAGGCATTGATATTTAGGGTTTGGGTAAGTCTTAGTTAGTTATGGAAACTTACTAAGAATAGGTCTTAGGATGAGGTGGCTAGATGAGGTGGATATGTGGGCATTATCTCAATTAGGATATTTTAAATAATAAATATTATGAGGATAATGAATTAATTTAATTAAATTAATATTAAAGTAAGGTGAAGGGGCCTTGGTTAGGTGGATGTGTTCAAGGTATTTATTTAACGAGGGACCAAGGGAGTGTTACCCAATTTTGGTGTCTACATCCCATTTGGGATGAAAGAAAACATATCTACGTAGTGTTATTGATTGATTGTGTCCACCACTTTTTCACCCATTTACATTCATCCTTTCTTGAGACCTAGATGTAAATGTTGAAAGTGTGTTGGTATGTCATTATATCTTGGTAGCAATTTCTCGATACCCATAATCGATATTTCATATTGTAGCTAGGTTGTCTCATCACTTGAATTCATTTTAGTTGTTATGTTTCTGTATTAATCCATACAATTGTGATACTTACATCTTGTTTCCATTGTAAAAATTGATCTAAGTCTCTAAATTTAATTGTTATGTTGCTTGCACACATAGTAAATTGGATGGATATGCGTAGGATTAGTTTTAAATTCTAACATTGCCTTTAGTTTTTTAGAGGTTGAGGTTACATTGTTCACATCATGATAATACCATTTTGATACTATAATATTTATTTCTTTCAAATATTTATTAACATGTACAAAATAGTATTGTTACGTTGCTCACATTTGTAAATTCTATTTTTGAAAGACTTAGACTTTGTTAGTGTCTAAAACCTAGTTTTAGTATACCTTGTTGGGGGATCACATCAAAATTTTCTTAGTAGTTAGGTCTTGTTTATTTTAAAACTAGACCTATGTGGTGATATTGTGTTGTCACTATTTGCATTAAACATATCTTGGAAAACATAGGAGTAAACTATTCTTGTGATTGGAGTTAAGTCTTGTCTTAATTGTCTCATCCTAGATACTTGTATATAGAAAATTGTTAGTTTTTCGTTCTTTATTTTGTGGTGTCCTTAGTTTTTATTGATTCTTTGGATTCGTTACCATTTATTATTTGATAATATTTGTGATGATTTGATATCCTTACGCTTCTGGTTTGCCCTAGGTCCCATATTTGTAAAATATCTAGTTGGTTTTCATTATGTTCCTTGAATTTACATAGAAGTTTCTTCACCATAAAGGAGCTTAATCACCAGATAGGTCTAGTAATTTTTACTCAATAATGCCAACCATGAATGATTATCGCATGGGTCCTCACATTTACGAAAATAGGGAACCTAGGTCTCAACATTCACATCAAAGGATTCCCATCAATACTAAGCCTCATTTGGTTTTTCATGTTAGAGAACATGTTCAGCTACCCCATTCCCTACCTTCATATCATATTTGGTTGTATGGTTTGGATGTTTCTAATCCAAAATATTATTCGAGTTCCCATTGGTCTTCTGAGGCTTCCAATCTAAATGATTCTTCTGATTCCTCTCAATATTTTGATGATTTTAATTTGAACTATTATTCAGATTCCTCTTATTCAAATCTTGAGTCGAGGTCCTCCATTTCTCTATAAGACCCCATTTTTCAGTTGCCTTAATGACATCTTCTTCTATTGAAGATCGATGTGACTCAAAGTTCTTCCAATCAAACATCAAATTCAACTCTTGAGTCATGGTCTTCCCTTTCTTTGCAGGACCCCATTTATCAGTCACCTCAAAAATGTCATCCTCCTTTGAAGATTTTTGTGACTCAAGGTTCTTCTAATTAATCATCCAAGTCAACCCCTACGTCACAATACCCTTCTTAGATGACTGATCCTATTGGTCTACCTGCACTATGTTATCTTCTAGGAAAACCTATACCAAGATATTTTAAAGCCACATCTTCTTCCACTCGTGAGACATCCTAATACAAATCTACTTCATCTCTCGAGTCATCTTCTTCTATCAATCAAAATCCAATTCCTCTTTGTCCCCTGAGTCATTTTGATCATGCCTTATTCTATATTCATCAATCTTCTAAAAATCAATGTTTACGTCCATGTCAAACCATTCACAAGAAACGATGTGCTAAGATATATTTTTGACGCACTATCCAATTCCTTTATGGACACAATAAGGTCAAACCTTCCCCTCATCTACATCATCAAACATATTCTAAATATTCCACACTTGTTGGACCTATTTCTTCCAATCAACCTCTTATGGTCAACCAAAACAACACATATCAATTGATTCATTTTAGAATGAAGAAGTGATTGGAGAATTTATAGGGGTACATGAATATATTCCTCTAGAAGGTTGTGAGAAAGAATTATCTTTAGACCTCGATACGTTCACGTATTATGGGGAAGAGGTTGATTCCTTTTATCACAAAATAAAGGAAGACCCTAGGATCATCGCACTTGAACCTCCTCTTATTCTTCCATCTTCACATTCTTCATTGTGTGATGAAATGCCTAGGTATAGCATCGATCCATGACCTATCTTATCATTACTCAAGAATTCTTTATCTATCATGATTCCCTAGTCACAATATCACCTTGGGTCACTAATTGGTAGCCCATCATCTTCTTCTATATGTGGGCCACCTCTAAGAAACCCTTCATCATCTATTTTGGGGTCATGTCCTAGTAGTACTTTATCTTCTATTTTTGGGTCACCTCTGAGTAACCCATCCTCTTCTATACCTGGGCCACATCCTAGTAGTCCTTCATCTTCAATCTATGGGACACCCTGTCAGCCTATCCTCTTCTATACTCGGGCCACATCCTAGTAGTCCTTCATCTTCAATCTATGGGACACCTCCTGGTATCCCATCTTCTTCTATACTTGGGCCACATCCTAGTAGCTCTTCATCCTCAATCTATGGTACACCTCCTGGTATCCCATTCTCTTCAATTATTAGACCATATCCTTTTCATCCATCACATTATCCTTATATCAATGATTTTGGCAAGCCTGTCATCATTTCTCCCATCAAGTTGAAATGTCCACTTTCTTCTCCTACTTCTCGGGATCAAAATGTCCTATATTAGCTTATAGGAAACCCAAACAATTTCTTTATCAAGCTAAGATCAAACCTTTTAAAATCTCTAAAGATCCCAACAATTTAAACAATCATAAAGTTCATAATCAAACAAAATTTAAGAATTCACACCAATGCAACCATCAAGTATGGTGAAAAGTGCATAAAACTTTGGATAGGGAACTCAACCTCCCACATACGAAATCCATGTTTCAAGATAAATTGTAGTCATTTGTTGAGTATGATCTCACTATGATCATCGAAATCAGAGATAATATGACTCTTGATGAAAAACATGCTTAATCTCCCTTATCAAGGAAATTGCTAACATTTTAATTATATCTTATCACTCATATTGATATTGATTGGTCCCAATTTCCCAAAATCTAAAAAAAAAAAATAAAAAAATACAAAAAAATGAGAAAACATTAAAATAGTAAAAAAATAAAAGATACAAAGATCAAACATTGCAATCAGGTATTATATAGACATGGATGTTATTTCTTCCCTTTCTTTCCATCCCTTTGTAATTCATCCACCATTTTCATCCCTTTGATGATATTTTGGTTAGTTTATTCACACACATTTTGTGACATTTATCTCTATGGTATCCATTTGTCCTTGGTCTTTCATCACCTTGGTAAATTAAATTTTGAATGACCTTGTGGATATCTTATCACAATATTCATCTAATAAACATTTTGTGAATAAATTTTGGACGTATTTTTACACTAGCCAATGTTGTCATTGCCATCACTTCCAAATCCTTCCATCAAGCCATAAGTGATTCTTAACCCCTTATCAAAACAATAAAGATAGCTGAAATAAATTTTCAGAAAGAAAAAAATCAATCAATAATAAAAAGAAAAAGAAAATTTATATATAACTTTCTCTTGGGGTATTTCGATAATCTCTACCTGGGCTATGTATGACTAATTGGTAGTAGAGAAATGTTTTGATTATAATAAAATACATCTCCATTAGGGATATGGATGTTTGGCTAGAAGAAAAGAAATATATGGATCTCCTTCCATCATCCATTCACAAATCCACTTTGAAAATAAATCATTCTTACACATTGGCTAGGGTGTGTTCACTTGTTTATCAAATCTTCCCTCTAAGAGGTAATAAATTTCCACATGCACACATTGGATCTCTATGAGTAAAACATGATTAGTATGTTACCAAGTGTCTTTTTGGACCTTGTTCAAACTCTTACTTTAGTCTATATCTTGTCTCATGATTTGTGCCTTTGGATAGTCACCTTTTTCATCATGGGGCTTCTAGCTACACTTTCCATATCCTTTCATAAAAATTCATTATTCTTATACTTCATTCAGAACATCCATGTGTATAAGATTTCCTATTTACTCTGTTTGAGGAGAACTTTATCCCTTGTTTCAATAAAACAAGCTTTTACTTCTTTTATATCACGTGTTTCTTGGCCAACTTACATGGGGGAATGTTTGCTCCTTCTTAGCACTTCATTGACTTGTGTTCATATTCATGTTGAACCTATTCATCTTGGCCCCTGATCCAACTTCTCTGTGTGAATATTTTTCCTTTGTATATTCTTATCTAATCTGGGGAAAACTTTGAATCTTCACCTACTTAGACATATGCGTGGCATTCTTCCTTGTACATCCCATCATCACTGGGGTATCCATGTTTCTTGGTTTCTCCTATTCATAGCTCGAAAAACTCCTAGAAAATTAGAAAATCATTTTATTAACTTTTGAAAATCCCAAAAACATTCAAATATGTTTTGTTGGAAAAATTAAAACAATAAAATATGTCTTTTTAAAAACCTACAAAAATGGTAAAAATCATTAAAAACCCAAAAAAATGGTAAAAATCATTAAAAACCCAAAAATGGTAAAATCATCAAAAATCCAAAATATTGGTAAAAATCATTGAAAATCCAAAAATTCAAATTTCAAAAATTGGTAAATGGCATGCACACAGTTGAATCTCGTATCAAATAAATTTTCCTTGAACATCAAAATTTTTCATGCAAAACACATTTCTTAGGTTCTTTCTTGTTCTTATCTCAAACAATGCATGGACCATTTTGGTCTACCTCCATTAACAATGTTGGTTTGCTTACTATGTTCGTACTCCGTTTAATCATCGAGTTTCTAGATAATGTTTCATAGCAAATGAATTCTTTTCATAGGAATACTTGTTTCCTCCATTATTACCCTCGCATGTATCCTTACTTGGGAACCATTTTTAACCCTTGTCGTTAAAACATGAACATTCGGGAACTAAGGCTTGATAACAAAAACATTAGTACAACTATCTTGAACGTTGTTTGTTTGAGTATGTGTGATTGTACTTGTTTCTATGTTAGGTTAGTTGGTTTACTTTCTCATATTGTATTGCATTATGTATGTTGCAAGGAGGTACACATTTTTAGCAATAAATACATGTTAGTAATATAGCTTTTCATATTATTTTACACTTTTGTTTATTTTAAATAAGTTTCAATGATTTAGGTCATTGGGGAAACATGATGAAACAAAGTTTCTTATTGAAATATTGGATGTACAAGTTATTACTATATTCTTTACTATCATATTATATCACTATTAATTTTTCTTCCAAAAACACACCGGGGTAGTAAAAAAATCATTTAATCCCCACCTTGTTTCTTCTATCCATTTTAATCATATTTTCAATAAATCAATTGACTTCTTCTATCACCCCAATGACACTCGTGGGGCCATCCTTCATTATACTCATTTTTCTTCAAAAATTTACTTTTTTATGCTTGTCTACTATTTTTGGAGTGACGTCCATTACTTCACCTCAAACAAGGGCAAATTTAGACACCTAAAATCCACTTTCACAGTCTTATTGCTCAAAGCACACTAATTACCCTCATTCTTACCATTTCCATTATAATTAGTGATTTTCTCTAATTAACTAACGTTTCACTCTATTGTGGCTATTTAACGATTATTTTTGATTACCTAACCTATTTCACATTCAGGATGCCAATTTATGACACATCATAAGTCATAATCCTCTTCCGAGTAAATAATTAGCAATTATTAGCTAATTAAGCCTATTTACCCTTGTTTTGATCAATAAACCCTATTATTGGCTCAAATCCCCCTTCCAACCATTCACACTCACCCGTTTTCTCTCCAAGACATCTCAAAAGGCTTCAAAATCTTATCATATCCTCTTAATTGACCCTAAGTGGTTAATTAAGGCTCCTCACATGCTAATCACTTGTTAATTCAATAACCATGATTAGAAAGCCTTAATCTGCTTTATATTTTTAGTCCCACATGTGATAAGATGTAATTTTTCCTCAAATATAAAACTATAAAAAGGACTAAGAACCTACCTTCATAATTTACACCATAATTTTATTAGTATATCATATAACAAATATGATTAAGATTCTTACTTCCATCTTGGATTAGCTTGCTCAATCTTTGCATTAAATATTCATGTTTGTTAGTAGAGGGATATATAATATGGCCTTATAGCCATTTTTAGAGAGATCCTCTCACCATTTATGGAGTAGGAACAACCGTAATTTTATTTCCCTTAGATCTAATTAGGTATATGTTAATTATTAATCATCTAACATAGTAAGGATACTTGTAGATTAGATGTTTGATTTCATTTAGTTTATGTTAATGCATTCTTTTAAGCTTTGACTATGATGTTTCATTCTTAATCTTAAGTTTGGCTCTAGGCTATTATAGTGTTATCCTTTATTAGTTAGTCATATTGTAAATGTTTAGGGTGTTATCACATACTTTGAAATACTACTTATCTTTTTAACATGTTAAAGGGTACTTCATGTGTAGAATTTTCCTTGAAGGATTATATACAACCATGATTATTTATCAGCTCATGTTTTCTATTATTTATGGGCTATGTGTTATGTTTTGTTTTATCATTATTTTCTTATGGTCACTTCGGCCCTAATTTTTTATTGAATTATGAGTGATTTACCATGTATGAAACCTTATTTTTGCAGTCCCTCTTGTATTCATAGTTGTTTGTTATATTTTTTCTATTTCTTGATATATCTCAAATAAGTAACACTTGAATCTAGCATACATTATTTTCATGTGCCTTGGTTTCTACCATGAACATCCCCTGTCCTTTGTAAGTATCCAATATCTAATATGCATATCGGTTTGTGTCCTTTAGTTTGGTTTGCATTCTATTACATTTGTCACATGGACCCCTAATGAGGGGGAAACTATTGGGTGAAAAAATCACCATTCTAGTAATAAAAAACTCTAGGAGAGACCAAAAAAATCTATAAATGGAAAAAAACACGATTCAAAGTAGTACGAATTAGACTTGGATCACAAACATAGAGAAGATACTAGCGTCTAGTATTGGATAAGAAAAATGGGTTCTTGTGTTCCACATGGGTTCTTATGTCTTGGGAAAAACACTAGACAGTTTCTTAGATCAACATAGTTTCTAAAATTTTATAGAATAGATCCATAATATAAAAAACTTAGATTATACAAGTTAGTTACAATATCGTTACCATTCAGCTCTGGATCGATTACAAATCCCAACGTGCCAATCAGTAGTGGAACTTATCATTTGAGAAGCATTGTGGGAGGAGAGAAAAACATACCTCTCTCCCCAACACTCTTCTATTGGCATGAAATCACCCTAAAAACTCATTCTTGGAATGATATCACCCAAAAACATTACTCTTTGCATGAGATCACCCAAAAACCCCACCCTTGGCATTAGGATGCCCAAATATGCAATATCTCTATAGAAAACATGAAAACTTTATTTCCTATACTCTCTCATACATCAGGTGCATTATTTCCTTAGATACTATTTTTATAGAATTTTTACTTACTTATACATACATTACTATGATTTTTCACATATGGGATTTTGACTACTTTTTTTCTCTTCTTTTACAGGTCTTTTCTTACAAGTAATAATAAGCAACTCACATCAACAAGAAAAAGTTCCAACACTACACTAGTATGCATACAATTTACCCCTAGGGTCTAACTTTCTTTCCTAGTCTCCTTGCTTCACATTACAACCACTTCATGCTTCACATAAATAATTATCCACTTATCACGTTATTATCCGTACACCTCATCGGTTTATAAGGTACACATATTCTATCTATGTATGTTATCGAGTATTCACTCAACATTATAAAGTGGGGAAAAATATAAACACAAAATCTATGCACTTGGGTACATTTCTAGGTCCTAAAACATAATAATGTATACATGATTCCTAAGCAAGAAAACTAGTGGTTAATAACTACTTTTGGAATTTTGATTACTTTATCTATTGCATGTTACTAGCTTTACACATATTACAATTTTGTTAGTACTTGACTGATTTATCTTTTGATGGCCTCAAACACTAGTTCCTAGTTAGGATATAAGTTCCCTAGTACTTATGTCCCTCTTGGGAACTCATGTCCTTTTAAATATTTTTATCACTCTTTTGGGTCCTTTTTCCTTTTTCACCTTTTAACACTTTAGGTCGGCCTTTTAGTTGTTAATTACAAAATTTAAACTAGGGAACCATATATATACTTATTAGTTGATCTTACATAAGGGGCCAAACATCATAAGCATCATCTATCACCACCTAATCTTACATAAAATCACAAGAGCATTACAAGTCATACATCTATCACATCCATACAAGGGAAAAGGGATGCATTGATCTATATACACTAATATGAGGGGAGTTCATTCTTTTCTATTACACACATTTTACATACTCAAGACAATCTAGATCTATCATGCTATCATTTATGAAAATTACACAAGGGTGTCTTAGGACTTGAGACACACATACATAGTTCAAATCACTTCCAGATCCACCAAAATTAGCTAAGTAATATTTCCTCTCATTTTCTTATGAATTTACATCTTTGTACGCTTATTACTTGTGTAATATTGTACCTAATTACCTTAATATAATTTATTATAGTAGTTACTTTGAAATTAAGGTCTAAATCTATTTAGATTAAATAACTCTCCCAATTACCTAGAATAATCTTTTAGTG
Source organism: Taxus wallichiana var. yunnanensis (assembly GCA_018340775.1). NCBI lineage: Eukaryota > Viridiplantae > Streptophyta > Pinopsida > Cupressales > Taxaceae > Taxus > Taxus wallichiana. Next base: position 133,631,354 of record CM031239.1, on the reverse strand, counting down.
AGCTAGATTGTAAGACTATATCATGAGGGAATTTGAGAAAGCTCCTCTTAAGACACAATATAACAAGTGAGTCAAAATCCTACAACATTCTTTAAATAAGAACGTGATGATGAAAAAGTCTTAGATACTCTTGCTCTTATTGCTTCTTCAAAGAGGACCATTTTAAATATTGACAAACAACCTACTAACAACAAAACTCACCTAATTATTATCAACCACTAAGTAAGGAAGAGTTGAAACATCGGTTTCTAATCCATTTATCATTATCCTAGATGCTTGCAACAATTCATCATCGGCATAATGAGAGTAATGTATGTTGGTGTCATGCTAATTAGAGTCATTCCCATGAGCATTGTCATTTACTCCAAATTTCTGCCATCAACTTATTTTTAGGACCCCACCTTGACTATGAAGCCATTACTCACAAGCGTTTGAGCGAAGTGGTCAAATATTGTGATGTAGCTCAACAAAAGTATCACCATGAAGCTATCATCTAGGAAAATGAAAAACTAAATACCTTCTCTAATCCTATGCTAATTCATGATGTCGCTTAAAATTTCTAAGAATCAAGAAAATGTTATGACCAATGTAGTTGACATAGACTACCCTCTTGAAAATATGGTTGTAATTAATGATGTAAAACATGTCATAGCTTATGTACAACGAGAATAACCTATGTCATTCTACCCTTCGACCTACATGATCACATATCCTTCTATACCTAAAAATAAAGATCCTCAAATAAATAATCTTCCTCCTCCATATGCTATCGACCCATGTGGAGACTCTCCTAATGGGTTAATTATGTGTGGATATGTATCTTTGTTTACAAACATGATTGACCCCTTACAAATCAAACTTGAAAGTTTGATGGCATAAAAGCGAGAAAAATTTAGTTTCAAAAGTCTTTTTGATCACGCCTACCCCTTATGGCTATGTTTCGATGACTCTCATCACTCTTAACCTACATTACATTCTATTCATGATGAGTGGGATCCTCTCAAAACACTTTCCCAAATTACCGGTCCATTCACCTTCTTTGAACTCGCATATATTACCTCACCATCATGAGTTTCTTATGATTGCATTATTTTATATGAACATTCCATTTCCTCCATCTTAGTGGAAGAGTCCTACTTGGATTAGAGGAAAACATCCTTGAAATGTGAGGATTTATCCATTCATATTGATCTTTCTACGTATGCTCATTATTGTATTCATTTTCTTATCAATTTAATGATCCTTGATGACCTCTTGCTTTGTGCGGATAATCTACCTCTCTTCATTTCGTTAAAATTGGTTATACCGTTATTAAGTGTACTCTCATTAAGGAAGGAGAAGGCATGTGTGTGGCCTCATTACACTTTATTAAGTTATTGGATATTCTATTGATAAATGAAAATCCACTTCAACCACTTGCCAAGGGTACAATATTAAAAAAAGGCCTCCTATGGGGTTTATTTGGTTACCTATCGTCGTTCCCTAGAAATTTCCACGTCAAAGTTACAATCTTTAATTTTCCTATATATTATAAAATTATCCTAGAGAGGCCTTTGACTCATCTTATGTTCTCCATTTCTTCTTTTGCATGAAAATGTGTGAATTTTTGTCAAGGACCCATTTATAAGATTCAGGAGATACTAATCCTCGGAACTATGATATGCTTCATCAAAAGGGAACATACAAGCTCCCCATACTTGATGTATTATTTCATATTCCTTTTTAGTAATATTAACACTTTAACTAACCTATTGCTTCTCTTCACAACAATTCTAGTCATCCTAAGATAGTCAGGCACACACCTCCCAATATCTTACATTCAGATAACAAGAATCCTAATGATGTCACACTTAGAATCAATAAATATTATCTCCTTAAACTCATCATATTTAATTTTCCTCCTTCCTTGTGGCCTCTAAATAAGGATCCTTCGATTCCCATATTTATCTCACGTAAACTACGGTCCCCATTCCCACTGGAACATATGGTCCAACTTGAGACCATAGTCAATTCTTGAGTGGTGGATGTTTCCACATCATGTTACGATGATGGTTGCACTTTATATTACCATCACCTAGATAGCTATTCCTAGGTTCACAATCGACAAGTCTTGCATTACCAAGAAACCATACACACCAGATTCACTCATGACATAAATGTCATCTTAATATAAGAAGAAACTTTGAACACAATTAAATATCCACTTTGGTTATTGAGCCTCATATTTCTCTATTGGCCACACCTCGACATATTACTATCAAACTGGTGACCAATTTTCCATCATAGAAGGAGATGAATGGGTTACCAATTTGTACTATGAAGCTGATGATCTCATGGGTGATGATCCTATCTATTGTTCCTCGATAACTAGGTGACACGCTTCTCTATAGGTGTCATCTTCACCCATTACATTGGTGCATCTATTAGATAGTATAACTAACCCTTTGTATCTTATGAGAGCTTTCCCCTACCTATTTTCATTATGGATCCTCGGTCTTCTATGACTAATTTATATTACACATGGGACAAGAGTCCAAGGCATGATTTTTTTGACTATAGAGCCTATCGATGCCATATGAAGAAGCTTGAAGATGAGGTCAAATGTGACCAAACTAAAAAGGAGAAAAATCCTTCCACTTGACCCCTTTCTTTTTCTCTCATCACAGTATGCATGCATGCACACTAATGTTGATTTTTAGATTCTACATAACAAGCATCCTATTCCTGAAAATTCCTCTCGTAATCAAAAGCATATAACTAATTCATCTTAAAAATGACCACCTTCCCCATGATTGGATAGACCATAAACTTCGTAAAAACCACCACCCTACTCTTATCCTTGTCCCATTATCTTTTATTCGACATGACATCCTCACACGATGAAGGATCGGATAGTTGACATATTACACACCACACAATATGAGGTTCATTGACAAGTTTCTATTACACATGTCATTGAGGACATCATGATCCATGTTATAAACCACATTGAATTTTTGAATCAATTTGGTGACAATATCAACGATACATTTTGATATTTTCCCCTCATGGCAAGGTATCTATAATATCTTAATTACATATTTTTATATTGCTTTGGATTTATCTCTCACCTTCGGTTGGGCACTCGAGTCCCCCACTTGGGTTTCACACACTACCTTCTACATTTTCTTGGGCTCTTGACCCCCTCTTGGATTATTCACACTATCTCAAATATCTTGTTACATCCTTGCTTGGGTTATTCACTCTGCTTGAATTTATCACCATGTATGCCTTTGTTTCTCCTACTATTGGAGTGCTTTGGTACCAAATTCACCTATCCTTGGATCTAATTTTCCTTGGTATTTCTTATTGGATCATTGATGTATTATGTGCATCCTTGTTTATGACTATGATCTTACTTGGATTTATATACCCAATCACGCCCTGATATCCTATAATTGGATGTCTTGGACTTGTTCCTCCTCTTGGATTTTTCACATCGCATGGGCTGGGTTGTCTTACCTATTCCTTCTCGCTAGATTCACCTATCTAATCACATTATCATTTTTCCTAAGTAACATGGTATCATTACATGCTAGTATTGCTCACCCAAACTATCTTGGGACTTGAATCACTACATGGGTCTCTACTCAATAAATGTAGTTTCCCATCTCCTTTGTCATGGCTTCAAAAACTCTACTCTATGTCATTTGGGCCAGCGATATGCATTCCCTATGTAGGAGTTCCATACCAAATCATTTAGATGCACCTGAGCTAGCGGCTTATATGCTTAAAATTCTCTCACTATCGACCCTTATGCCTAGTGAAGTACTCTCACGGCATCGATGCTATTACACTGTGGTGTCCATGTTAGCATGTACATAGGGAATATCTTATATATATAAGCTATCAATAATATCAAAAATCCCATGACATCATGACCTCTTTGTCAAACCCTATATAAATCATTTACTAACTGTACCCATATTGTGGTGTCCCAACTAAATAGTACCCCATGGTCCACCATATCTCTCCATACTACTACCAAAAATAATGGGATGGCTCCATCTTCCTTATGACACACTATACATGACACCACAATCACCGTGACTACCTTTCAAATATTTAGAATCTAAAAAACATGTATTGCACTCGGTTGGACACATATCATACTCTCATCATATGTAATGCTCTCTATTTCTCATATGGCTAATGCTATTCACTCTATAACATATAAACTAAGATCAAAATACATATATGTTCCACCAATTGATAAATGTTGAATCACATGTACATCATCTAAAGTAAGTGATATCTTCATGGTCTCCCACCTTATCCACCACTAAAATATGTTATACCCGGTCTCCCATGCAGCCAAGAACATCTATAGTAAATCCATTCCCAATGATATTCAGGCATCTACATGATGCCCCTAAATCCTTAACTTTGTATTTGGGTCACCTCTACCTAAATTAGTCCGGAAATCATCCCATTGAGCCATGATAAATCTACACTCCACCATAGGAGAATCTTACACTCTACTTGCATCTAAAAAATAACAAAAACAAACATCGAACTTAGAAAAATTGATAGTTGGAGAGATAAAATCAAATCCTATGCAACCTATTTTTGTCAAATCCCTATGTAATAGGCCCCTAGAAGATTCCGTCATATTTTTGGCTCCCTCTTTCCCCTTTTTGGCACCATTGGACCTCTTGTTACAAAGGGGATGATGACATCTAGCCAAATTGTGGTCGTGAATTAAAAAAATTGACTTTAAAAATCTACAAAATGACAAAATGAAATTCAAATCCCTCCCAAACCCACTTGTATTTCATCCTAACCTACCGGATGTCACAATTTTGACTAATTTTTAACACTATAATGAATCTAAAAAGGCTAAAAATAAAATATAACCTAATATACTCAAAAAAACTAAATACGAATTACCTATGGTCAAGCACCTGTCATCTACTCGCCTTGTCATCCTCCATCACCACCTCATACTCGTGCCATGATGTCAAAATACACTTCAAATTTGGAATTTTAGAGATTAGTTATCTTAATTCCAAAATAGTAATAACCAAATAAAAATCAAAATAACTATATAAAACTAATATTTCTATTCAAAATCAGCCATGGTGAAAATTCAATTGGCCGCCATTTTCACTCCCACACTCTACAACACACTCCATTTGTTTCATCTCAACCATGATCTCATGCCATTTATTTTGACCTATTACATGAATAATTTCTACAATATTCGATTTCCTATTTTCTTGACACCATACGACATCTTGACACTATAACAAAAATCCATCCCATGGGCCCCTAGTTAGGTGATTTATTATTTTTAAAACGATGCTCTAGTGTTTCCTTTCATATTTTATTTTCTAGGGTTCTTATAACATGGATTGTGCCCATGCATGGATGAATGAGATAAAATATCAGGTACACATTGGTGGGTATATTTTATTTTATTTAGTCCTTTCAGCATTCCTTTATGTACTTTCGGTATCGAGTGTTATGGAATGTTTCTTTTTGTTGACCACCCCATGTTTCACTATTATGTCATGCAAGTAATCAACATTTGAGGCATATGTATACACCTAATTATTCACTTTTCATCTTTCATACATGTTATCAACAATTTCATTTATGAAGATAAAGTTTTATCATGCATCTATTTCTAGATCAAGTGCCTTAAGGGGCTTGCCAAGAATGGGGAATTTTTATTCACATAATCATTATGAGTTAGAGATAGTACACAGATAGAGTGTCACTATTTGATCCAAGCCTTAGTTTTCCTTGCATTAGTCATCCTTATCAATTTATGTCTCATACACATTGTATTCATGACACTTTTTTGAATCCCATCATCTTAGATCCTTTTCTGTCTACCTATGTAATCCCGACATATATTCTTACCTCACATTGTATTTTATCATCCATGGCTGAAATAATTTCTCACAAGCAATTGTGTCAACATTTGATTTTTCTCTGGCCAAAATTGTCCAAGGGAAATTGTTTTGGATATATACATATACATAAACATCATATTTTACATCCATAGAGAAAGGATGCCAAAATAAATTGAATACATTTTCTATGCTCTTTTGTGCCATCTTCACATATTCTCACCTAGATCTTAGTTCATCTTACATCTTTCTTGGATTGTATTTTATACTCTTATTTTTGGAAGGTTTTTTGCACTATTAGGTTGCCTAAAATGAGTTTATGAAAGGAATTTTGTTCCCCTTATCCAGCTAAAAACAAATCTCTCTTAGTGTACTCCTTATCTAGAGAGGTAGATGCATCGGTGACTACCCTACAGTGTACAAGGTGACTACTCGAACCATCTCTTGTAATTTTACATAGATAATTTCATCTCCTTCCCTCATTGTATGTTAGCTTAGTATTACATATGTTTCAATATTATATTAACATAGTAATCTTATGCATTATCATCTCCTTAGCTATCATCACTTTCATTTCATTTATAACATGCATGTTTTTTTCATTTATTGTTGATACATACCTCTCCACACCCACTTAATGATATATTTATATGGTTCTTTCATATATATTGACCACAGGCCTTCAAAACCCTAGGTTGATCTAGTGTAGGGATTACAACCCTATAGATATACAAATCTAGTGTTAATTATTTCCCCTTTAATTCTACCCCTTTTATATCGGCACAGTGTGTTTCCTACTTGTTTCCTTGATAGCCTTGTAGAACAAATGATTTAGGAGTGTAATCTATTGAGACACATTATTGGCCTGGATAAAGAACCTAGGGTTGGTCCTATCACCATATTAAATCTCAAAGGAATTGTTCATTTCTTCCCAAGAGTCAATTCACCCACGAGGTAATGCATTAAACCATTCTATAATATCCTTTTCCAAGGTTTGCAAAAATAAATTGAAACAAACATCCTCATATTCAATTTTATAATCATCCATAATATTTTGAAATAAATTAAGGTTTTAATCACCATTAATAACAGTATTACCTTGAAATATAGGCAACCTATTTTTATTTCATTGGGATCCTCATTTAGATACACAACCATCCCTTCAAATTTTATAGGTTGGATATCTTTAACTCGAAAGGAGAAAAAGAAGTGGGATGATCTATATTTTCATTGGAGATATCTTCTTGAGGGGTATATAATAAGTTTTGAACAAGTGGTGTATGAACTAGAGAAGTATGGTCAATGTTATGGAAATTTATTGGAGGAACGGTTCCAAAACCAAAATTTCTATTCTCACTTTTAAACAAATGAGTAGGCTAAGGATAACTCTTAGAATATTTAGGCACAAAACCTTGTTGAACCATAGAGTGAAGGTGGTATTCGGGTTGTTTGGTTCATAAATATCAAAAGAACTGGAATAATATTCAATAAAAGGGAAATCACCAAACTCAGAAGGTTGAATGTTCTTACCCTTTGAACTTTGACATCTTATTATCTTCTAAACTTACTTCCTTCTTCTTTACAAGGCATTTAACTTAGGAAGAAGTTTCTTAGGAGGATTTTATTTAAATGACGATCTTATTCCTTCAATATTTTTAAATGTAGGAATACTAACATCATAGAAAAAATAATATAACTTTGGTGTAGCCAAAAACCTAGGATGGAGTCACCACTAGTTATTTACACTCTTGAAATGATAAATCAACCTCAAGAACACACTTTGAGTACTTCTTTGAGAATAGAAAAATAGATAATATTTGATAAACCCCTTCAAGGCCCATGTATATCAAATATCCAATGGTGTGATTCAGGGATGGTGTTATTAATGAACAAGTAGGTCATATAAGGACTATTTCACTCATAAAATTGGGGAATGTTAAGTAGGACTTAAATTATTTTACATAAATCTTTTATAAATATAAACTTTGTGAATCAAATCCCTAGAAATGACTCCAAATTTATATTGTTTCCCAATCTAGCACCCTAAACAAGGAAATTAGTGAGAAAGGAGTCAAGGAGAAATGATAGACCTATTAATGTGTCATTTTGTATCCACGGATTGTTCTATTTATCTATCTTAGCCATGCCTTGTGGGAATGATAGGGAGGAATGTGACTAAGGATATGGTTATTATCGTAATGCTTTATGGATCTAATTGAACCAAGGTGAGAAAACATATTGGGTTTCTTTAAGGAGATATGGATATATTATGTTTCAAACCCTTAGTGTTATTACAACCTCAATCTGAGATCAATTGCAACCATATAATATAATTCTCATTTAAAATAATGGTCACATATTTTTCAAAAAAACTTAATACATCAGACATTAACCACTAAAGATTGATCTTAATGTGATCACAAACATCATCTCTAAACAAATTGTTGACAACTTTGGGTATAGTGATGTTGTAATGTTAAACTCTATAGATCATTACAAAAACACTTGAAATATGCAGAGTATGTGTAATTTTCATGCAAACACATGTAGAACAGGAAAAGGTAATGTTTTTTTGAAGGGTAGGATAGGATGGTTCTCACCACACACTAATGATTGATAAAAGTTGTCCTTGTCACTTCTAATGATTGATAAAGCACCTCTATAATTAATGCCCAAGTGATTTTGAAGAAGGTGTAAATGATGTAATAACTAAAGTGAGAGGGTTAGAAACCACTTTCAAAATAGGACTACAACAAACACACACTTAATCAGACTGGCAGAAAACTTATAGTGCAAATCAGAGGTTAATTGCATTGGGAAACAAGCAAAGGAAAGATAAATTTCACTTACACAAGTCAACAAAGAAAAGAAACACTTTGAATCACACACATAATGGAGGATAAAACTAACTTTATTGCATCAAATAGGTGCTCACTGTAGAATTTTGGGTCCTCCCAAAAGCTCACAAAAGTATGATGAACTTCCGGTCTTTGTGCTTGTAATCGCACTACAATTTATAGCCAACCTACTCTTAAAAAATAGCTCCTAAACTGCACTCACCCATGCACTTTTATTTTTATCCCTTGCTTTACAAGGATAATAAAAAATAAAGTTTTACAATAATAGGCTTCAAGGCCTTTTGAGTACAAGATAACTCTAAGTCAAACTAAAGTTGACTATTATTTCCAAGAATATAAAAATAAAAGTATTTTAACTAATAAAAAATATTACAATTGCTTCACTAAGCAAGTCTTTATCATGCAACTTGTGCTTAATCTCTTGATGTGGACACCTATTTTGATTGCATGGAAAAGTCCATTTTGGGCAATTTTCATCTTGTTGTGGCTGAAAGTGACCTCTGCTATCTTTGGAAAAGTCTCTGTCCTTTAGTTGCAAATAGCTATTTTGGCATTATGCTTAAAATCATCCTTGTTCTCTCATTGGATGATCCATTTTATCCTTAGGCATGCATAAAAAATTGGTTTAACCTCCATTTTTGGACCTCATGCCTATAAATTTGTCACCCCTTGGCATATTGTAATGCCACCAAACTATGGTTTATAATTTATATATTTTTTAAATATTACCACCACCTTAGTTAAAGGGGGGCTACCATATCTATTTTCGTAAGACTAGGGGGTTTGCTTCGGATTATTGTTGCCTTTATCTCATGACACTTGGCATTCATCGATGCCTTTCCATGGGATTTCTACCTTTTGGCCTCCTCTTTGTAAAATCTCGGTGGAATTGGATTCCATTCGTCGATCTTCTCTATTATTTTTTGATCGTGGCCATTGATCTATTCTTTCCCTACATTAAATTTTGTTGTTGGCATACTTATCACGATCCATGGCTCTTGTAATCTCAATTGTTGATCTTTGTGTGCATTGTTGAATCATGTTTGTCAATTTTGAACACATTTATGATTGTCTTATCTTTTTGGGCGGTAAAGAATTGTGGTCGTTGATCCTTTTCTGATTAATCTTAGCCATTTGATCTTGAAGTACCTATGCATTGAATGTTATTTTACTTTGATCCCTTGGATTACTGCCACTTTGATCTAGGCCGTTGGATTTGCTAGGATAGCTGGGAACCACGGTTTTGGTTGACTTGGTTTGGGCCATTAGATTAACCTTGAATCAATTTTGATCATTTGATTGCCTAACCCAAGTTAGGTTTTGAGTTTGATGGAGCTTATGGGGGCAAAGGCATTCTGTTGAGCTCATTTTACATTTCCAATTCGCATGGCAAAGCCCTGGAAAAATTCTTATTCGACCCTGCCATTTTCTAAAAATATAAAGTTTTTATGTTGTTTCTTGCCACCTTCAAACTTGCACCTCCTATCTTGGCTTTTGGATGCCATTCTGCGTGTCTTTTGCCATCTGGTTTTGGTTATAAGCTTGAACATGAGCCTATAAAGGAGATGGCCACCATTGTTGCTTACTCTCGACCTCATCATTTTGTATGTGGTGAGTACTTCATTGTTTTTTCTGCAACTGTTAAATCATGAAAAGAAAGCTCTTGAAACTTACTCGATGTTTTCTTGTGAATAAAATATGGCTTTGGCCCCCATTTAGACTGTATTTTTGTAAACTTATGGCTATCTAACCATGCATATGACTATCTTTGGAATGGCTATGTCGTTCGGCCTTTGAACATGACCATCTTTTTGATGGCTCGGCCTTTTGAAAACTGGATTGTAATTTGATATTCACTGTATCCTTTCGAGTTCGGCCTTTGGATGCTTGTTGTTCATTTCTGTAGATGAATATTTTAATGGCTTCAACCTCTTGTTGCAGTGACTATTCATTTACTTGTCTACATTGATTAACTCTCTTCTCGAGTTAGGCTTTACTTCTACATTTTCTGTAATCTTGGCCTTGGATATGTCGACTGTTCAACATGAATCTATTCTTGAGTGCAAACTTATGAAGCTCGGCCTTTTCACCTATAGCTTATCTTGTTTTGCATAATTGTATGCTTTATTTGACTCTCCTTTTGAGCTTGGTTTAGCTTGAGCATGGGCTTCACCTTTTATTGAAGACTGACATGCTGAACTTAAAAAAACAACTATTTTCTTTTGAGAACCTACTTTTTCTAATGAAGTTTACTTGCTTAAACTTGTATTTCTATTGAAACACTTCAATTTGGAAATAAAATAAATCTTGAATAGCTATGCAACTTGATGAACTTCTAAAATATCTATATGTTCCATTTGATCATGATGATATCAACTCGTAATGATGAAACATATACTTTTCGATAATGTTATCATTCCTTTTGAAGCTCAAATAGCTTATAAAGCATATAGTATCTCTTTCCAAAGCATGCATTTCAATTTTTCTTAAATCAAAAGTCACTTTTACAAGGGGAGACTACGGTAAAAATTTTTTTTTCAAAATGACTATGTTTTCTCTCTACTTTTTCCGATTCTCAACCTGATTTGTAAAAGTATCTCTTCTTTGTCTTATCCTAATGCTTCTTCTTTTTCGCAAACCATTCGAAATGATATTTGTTTTCCATCTTATGCAAGTAAAAATAATTGCTTATGTCTTAACCAATCAAATGATCTTTTCTTTTCGCATGTTGTAACTTGTTCTGCAAAACTCATAAATAAGTTAGAAAAATATAGGCTTTTTGGCCTCTCTTATGTCCATGTGATTTTCATTTCCTTTTCAATCTTCTTTTGAACTGTTTTCAATTTCTCCTTTATGTCAGCCCCACATCCATTTTTTGTAATCCGTTCCAGATTGTGCTTCTTTGTTTCAATCCTTTTCCATTCTCTTTCCTTTATGCAACTAATTTCTCTTTTGCGCCATGCCTATCTGTATCCCTAGTTTGTCCTATGTCATGTTTTTCTTTCTTTCAAGTACCATTAGATGCATTGAACTTAGAATATGTATTTTCTTTAGAATAGATGTATAGGAATAAAAATGTACCCAACTCAAAATTGATGGTACTACTCTTTATCTTGCAGGTGACAAGAAAAGAAGATGGAGATGGAAAGCGGAAGATGAAGATGAGATGAAGCTAGAAATGCTAGATGATGTGGAGTGGGAATGAAGATAGAAAAGGAAATGATGGGTTCACTTTTACTCCTCTACTCTTATTCTTTAGCACATGCAATATTCTCTTTTCCATGTATATGATGTTGTTACTTAGTCACATCCCATGGCTTGTGTGGGAAAACTTGTAATCTCTTATGAATAAAGCATTAAATTGAAATAATGAGTTGACTATCTCTTTCTGCATTCAACTTTTTCTTTGATTGTACAATGATGTAAGCAACTCAATATCTCAATCAAATGAATTAATATAAGAGATAAACTTAAAAGAAATACATGTAACTCTAGTAAGCAACCATTGAATGAGATGTGCCTCTTTGTATGTTGTTTTACTGCATTAAGCATATGCTCTTCATTTTGACTCTTTCCTACTATCTCCATTCAGACATTATTATCACTATTTGGTTGGCGGTACTTTCTTGATGGAGGTAGCAAAAAGAGTCACTTGTAACATTTTGTGACAGCATAGATGGATGCAATTTCATGAATCACAAACAAATTCAATGAATACAAAGCAATAAATCGATGAGCACAACATAATAAAGTGAAGTTGATTATTTGAAATCTGCAACTGTGAATGCAAGTTTCAAAATGATTAGCTGATTGCATAAACTGCAATACATTTATCCTCATCAAGTTGTCATATGATCCTTCGTGAAGCTTGATGAAGATAAATGAGAGATTTCCATTTATGTAACAGCTCTTTGTTTGGGGACAACATTCCTAGTTTCAAATTCTGACTAATCACCTTCATCTGTAATCAACTCAACTTAATGAACTCAATCTCTGTAATCTGCAACTGAAATGCCCCAATGTTTAACCAATAAAAATTTCAAATCCCCATACTTATGATGACCAAAAATGGTCAACATCTTTGGTGACTCGATTGCACTGGTTGCCTACTAAACAATGAGAACCCAGACTCTCTATGACTCAACTGAACCAAAATGGACATTGCCCTGAAATTCTCACTCTGATTGATTCTAAAGCTGAAAACCCTCAATGTTAAAAAATAAACCATGAACAACTATGCATTTCTGCACTTGGAGGAAGGGAAACTATCTAACCTAGGCTTTCCAATCTGGAAAATCCACCTACGGAAGTAAAAACTGAACTAAAACATGTGCATAAGCACTTAGAGGAAAGCATGAAACTATGGTACAAGGTCAACTTATCTGTTTAGAAACAATGCTTCAAATGGATCCCATTGATAGGGATAGGAAGCTCTGAACCATCCATCTTGGCCAACTAGAATGAGTTATGAGCCTTACAACTTGTGATCACATAAGGGCCACTCCATAAGGAATCAAACTTAGTATGAGCACCAGGCTTAGCTCGGTCTGCATCCCATTTTAGCACTAAATCTCCTTCATTGAAGACCCTCAACTTAGTCTTCTTATCAAATGTTCTTTTGATCTATGACTGATTCAAATGTATGGATTCTAATGATTTATTTCTTACCTCTTGTACCTCCATGAGCTATGCATATCTGACTTGCAATGGTTCTTCTTCTAGAACATCAATCTGATGCATAAGCTCCAATGCTGGCAGCTCCAATGAAATAGGCATTTTGGCTTCCAAGCCATAGACCAACATGTATGGGGTGTTTGAAATAGACCTCTTGTAGGTTATCCGGTCAGCCCAAAGAGCTGATTTCAGCTTCAAATGCCAGGTCCTCTGATTTGAATCAATTGTCCTTCTGATAATTCTGAGAAGATTCTTATTTGTGGACTCAGCAAGGCCATTCCTTGTGGATAATAATTGGAAGAAGTACTTAAATAAAATCCATTCGAGATAGCCCAAGAGCTGATCTTACTTCCAATAAAATCTTTTTGTTATCTAAAATAATAGTAGAAGGGGCTCCAAACCTAGTCAACAAACCTTCATAAAAATCAAGAACGTTGGTTTCGTTTTGCCTCCTTCAAAGCTACTACCTCAGTCCATCGTGTAAAATAATCTGTAGCTATAAGAATCCACTTATGCCCTGAGCTGGAAGGTGGATTGATCATACCAATAAAGTCTAAACCCCACTGCATAAATGGTTGGTCCACTGAAATGGGCTGAAGTGGCAGTGCTACTAACTTCTCTTTACCTGTGAAAAATGCACATTTCTTACACTTCTTAACCCATGCATGGAAATCTTTAAATAAGTCTGGCCAATAATATCCACCTCTCATGATTTTGAGGGTGGTTGTTCTTGCTGAAAAATGACCACCACTTTCTCCATCGTGGAATTCAATAAGTATCTTTTCAATCTGATTTGGTTGAACACATCTCAATAAGACACCATTAACATCTTTTCTAAATAAAACATCTTGAACCAACACATAGGGGATAGACTATAATCTGAAATACCTATGTTTAGTGTTATCCAAACCTGGTGGGTAGGTGCCATATCGAATGTATCTGATCATGTTGTACAGCCAATCTGAGGGCTGATTTTCCTGAGTCTCATTTGGTTCAAGCTGCAACATTAGAACAACATCTTTTCTTTCTTGAAAAGCATGAGCCAAATGCTCACAAAGCCCTTTTCCTCTTATTAACTTGGTAATCTTAATATCAACGTCATATTCCATTACCTTGGTGATCCAGCCAGCTCTCTTCCCACTGATATCCTTGTTCAATAAGAATTGTTTGATGCTTGGATGGGAAACCATTAAATGGATCTTGTTATTGGACAACATATGCCTGAACTTTTTTAATGCTCTAACAATTGCAAGCACATGCTTTTCTACAAATGAATACCTTGTTTCATACTCCATCAGGCCTTGGCTAAAAAATGCTATTGGCTATTCTAAGCCTTCGTTGTTCTGTTGTGTCAAGATACTTGAAATGGTGTCAATACTAGCATAGGCATATAACATGAAATCCTTTGAAAAATTAGGGTTTATAAGTATTGGAGCTGAAGCTATGGCATTTTTTATTGCTGCAAAGCTTGAAACTCCTTCACTAACCCAAGTGAAATTCTGATCTTTCTTTAGCATGGCTGTCAAAGGCTTAGCTAAAGTAGAAAAATCTGAAATATATCTTCTTATGAAATTGATTTTTCCCAAAAAACTTTGAAGTGCTTTCTTATGCTTAGGTAGAGGGAGAGTAATAATAGAACTTACTCTTTCAGGGTCAATCTGCATACCTTGTTTTGAAATGACATGGCCAAGTAGCTTACCCTCATTGATTGAGAACACACACTTTTTTGGGTTAAGTGAAACCCCATATTCTCTGCACCTCTCAAAGACTGATCTGAGATGCATCAAGTGCTTCTCTACATTCTTAGAAAAAACTGTTATGTCATCCAAATAAACCAACACAAACTTATTGATAATACCTTGAAAGGCCATATCCATTGCTCTCTAAAATGTAGCACCTGCATTAGATAAACCAAAAGGCATCTTCCTGTATGCAAAGGTGCCCCACTTAGTAGTAAATGTTGTTTTGAACTGATCCTCTTCTTTGACTAGGATCTGATTATAACCACTATATCCATCAAGAAGAGAGTACCTTTCTAAACCTGCAACAAGCTGCAAAATCTACTCCATAGATGGAAGTGGATAATGGTCTTTAAGGGAAGCCTGATTTAAATCACAGAAATCTACACACAACCTTATTTCCCCATTCTTTTTCCTAACTGGTACAAGATTAGCTACCCAAGTTGAGTGCTTGATAGGAAATATGATGGCTGATTCAATTAACTTATCTAACTCTCTTCTCATCAAAGGCTCAAGCTTAGGATTGATGGGCCTTTGCTTTTTCCTAACTGGCTTTGAGTTAGGTTCTAATTCAATAGTATGTTGGGCTAATGAGGGATCAAACCCTTTCAAATCTTTATATTCCCAAGCAAAAATATCAGCAAACTCTTTAGATAAATCAATGAATGATTGTTCCTCAAATTGAGTACGTACCTTGCCAAGGTTAAGGCTCTTGCCTTCAATAATCTATACTGACTCATAATGATCTTGAATTGATGATAGCACTGATCTATTTTATTTGACAGCATCATTTTCCCCAAAAATTGATTCCAATGTAACAAGGCCTTTAGGAATCTTGTTGGTTTTCAACTGCATGATCTGATCTCCATATCTATTTTGCATTTTTTGTTGATTCTGGGCTGAAAACTCAGCTTCATCCTGTAGAAATCTGACTATATGTGCATCATCATTGAAAACCTACCAATGTGTATTATTATCTCAGTACAGAAGGCCTTATTACAACTCTAATATAAGGTTGTAATTTGTTGTCAGTAATATCAGCAATAACATCAAACTGTGAGCCTATAGCTGCAAGTCTATCAACATGCTGATTTTTGGTCCTAGGGACACTTTGAATATTAAAAGCACTGAAATCATCTATGATATCCATTACACGTTGTCTGTATGATTTCATATGCAAATTTTTACATGCACTTAGCCCTCTTACCTATTGTGTGACAAGCTCGTTGTCCCCAAATACCTGTAATTTATCAATATTTCTCTTTCTAGCCCACTCCAAACCATGAACAAGTGCCTCATATTCTACAACATTATTAGAGCAAGAAAACTGAAACTTGATTGCAGAAAAATACCTTTGTTGTGAGGGTGAAATCAGCATTAAACCAGCTCCTGAACCATGTTGGTTTTTGAACCATCGAAATGTAATTTCCAAATTCCATCGTCTTGTTGATTCTCCTTCTGTATTGATGGAATTTTCTTATTTTTCTCATGAATGCAATACACTCCAAGGCCTTTTTCTTCTATTTCTCTGTAAGGATCTAACTCATACATTTCACTTGTTAGTTCATCCTTAAACAAATCTGGTACACCTTCTAGTTCATGGAGATTTTGGCTGTCTATTTCTTCAAGCTCATCATCTAAGATAGCACAATTTGCATTTGCCATGCTTGGCATATGTGGCTCAACATGAAAATTAGAAAGAGGTTCTAAATTAATAGTAACTTTGGTTCCATACCTTGTTCTAAAGATGAGGTAAGACCAATCAGCTGAAAGATAACCTCCAATCTTAGATGTAAAGTCTCTAGAAAGACACATGGAAAAGTATGGTGGAAAATCAACAACCATAACATCCTGTAAAATAGTAACACCTGGGCATGCATGCAAAGTGACTTTTAAGTCCTGATCAGTCCAATAGTTTTGGTGGATGAGCCATCTAATTGTAACACTCCTTTAACACTTGGCTCATATGACAAACCCAACTTTTCAAGCAATCTTTTTGGGCATGACAGTGTTGCTTGCACCACTTGTCCACCATACAATTATGCACTAAAGAGTCACCAATAATCAATGAAAGATAAAATGGAGGAGGCTTGACTACTTGTACCTGACTCTAAACCATTTTGCCAACTGTATTACCTTGTTGTCCTGATTTTTGAACATGCTGATCTGATTGAATTTGTTTAATCTGAGATTCTGATTTGGTAAAAACAACATTCACCTTGTTTTACTCCAAATCTGAACCTTTGGGTGATATCTGCAGGTTTGAAAGCTCTTTAACCAACATATCCTTTTGTCCTGGAATGGTTAGTGAATCCCACATAGTCATAGTAACATGTGACTTTTTCATATGATCAACAATATTAAATGGGGCTGCCCCTAATTTGGGTTGTACCTTCTGAACTAAAATCTGATCAGATTTTGCAGCAACATTAAAACTATTTTCTTTTGATGGGAAAGCTGAAACAAAATTATTTGCAATGATAGGGACTGATTTGGGAACATTAACAACTTCTCTTACCTCCTGCACATCATCAATTTCCTTTTCTTTGACCTCGTTAGTACAACAGCCACTAGATCATCTGATATAGGTGGTTGTTCTATCTGAGTCTTAACTAAACTCGATCAGTTGCTTCCCAATTCACCATTGTTGCCTCATGCTGAATTTGTACCATGTTTGGATCCTCCCCTTGTGGTGGATACCCAAACTATTTGCCCTTGTTGTTTTGCCTCTACTTGAGATAATTGTGGCATAACAAAGTTTGTGGCTGCTAATTCTAAGGGAGAAACTGCAAGCACTTGGAATCAAATTAGGATCCTGAGCCATATTGTTTTGGGGTTGAACTGGTACTAAGGCCCTTGAAGTAGATGGAACATTGGGGTCAAGGTTAACAAATGGTCTAACTATTGTCATAACACCCTGATTCTGATATGAAGGCCTAAAATTTTGAACAGGTGGCCTATAGTTGTTGTAAGGCTGATATTGTGGCTGATATGAAGGCTGTTGTGATGGCTGGTAAGATGGCCTATTGCCTTGATATTGTTGTCTTTTGATCTGAACAATCTCATTACCAAAATTCTGCATCATTGTTTTAAGCTCAACAATATCATTAGCAGAATTTTGAGCAACGTTAGGTTGTGAAACAATCATTGGAATAGGTGTCAAACTAGGTGACTGCAAGGGTGGAACATTAGGAAAAACTAGAAATAAGGGCATGGGGGGTCTAGGAGCCAACTTTCCTACTTGAATAAGACTATTTTCTACACTAATGGCTATGTTGTAAGCTGTTGGTAATGTACTTCCCCCCATAGACTGAATCATGACAACAATGTCAGAATTCAAAGACTTAAGATAATACAAAAATGCATGTTGAGGGGAGGGTTTAACATTTGCTGGAATTCTATCCCACGTACGCTGAAATCTGATATTAAAATCAGTCATTAATTCCATAGGGGCCCTTTTAATGGTTGTCAACTATTCAACTAAGGACAAGTGATCAGATTTATCTTCAAATTGGGAATAGAGGGCTGATCCTAGTTGATCCCAAGTAGCAATAGTTCCAACAACTAAGTTTTTGTACCACTGGAGGGATTTACCTCTAAGGGAAGCAACAAGTAGTCTTAATGCAACATCCTCATGAACAATATGATGGACTGAAACAATATTCCCTACATCTCTAATATGTTCAACTGGGGTAGTTTGGTCTTCTCCTGAGAAATAGGGTAAGCTTTTAAGGGCTGTTGTAGGTATATCGTGATAGGATGCTATCAATAGAGGACTACCAACATCAAAAGCAAAAAAAAGGTAGTTGTCTTACTAAAGCCATAGGAATGATAGGGGGTTGGGTAGTAGGATTATGGATAGGTGTATGAATAGAGGGGATAACTCTTGAATATG
Source organism: Taxus wallichiana var. yunnanensis (assembly GCA_018340775.1). Classification (NCBI taxonomy): domain Eukaryota; kingdom Viridiplantae; phylum Streptophyta; class Pinopsida; order Cupressales; family Taxaceae; genus Taxus; species Taxus wallichiana. Next base: position 133,612,291 of record CM031239.1, on the reverse strand, counting down.
GAATGGATCTTGCCCTTCTTCCTCTCCTAGGTGAATTAAGAGGTAATTGATGAAATTCAAAAGGAATACCTCTCAATGCTGATCTGGTAGTGACTTTGGGCATGAATCTTTTACTTTCCCTTTAAAATTTGACTTCTAATCAGGTGATAAATCTACTTGTGGAAACGTGGTCCCACCAGGCATGCCAAAAACTATTATCAATCTGAGAGTGCACCCGTTGTGAGGAACATGCAATAGGAGTAAAGTAGTTGTTCCTCACTCCGTTGATACAATGGGAACTCTTCGGTTGTGGGACCTGCTTGTGGAAGAGAGCCTCCAGAGTGGGCTGGTTCCCTTGATAAACCACTATCCTACCTTCTGTATGAGAAAAGAGGAGAAAAACTTGCAAAAAAAATACTGAAAAAACAAGCTAACTAAGGTGATGCACCGATATTTGTTGGACCCTTCTATTCTACATACACACACTAATGATTGATAAAGTTGTCCTTGTCACTTCAAAGCACCTCTATAATTAATGCCCAAGTGATTCTGAAGAAGGTGTAAATGACTGTAATAACTAAAGTGAGAGGGTTAGAAACCACTTTCAAAACAGAACTACAACAAACACACGCTTAATCGATTGGGAAGAAAACTTATAGTGCAAATCAGAGGTTAATTGCATTGGGAAACAAGCAAAGGAAAGATAAATTTCACTTACACAAGTCAACAAGGAAAAGCAACACTTTGAATCACATGCACAATGGAGGATAAAACTAACTTTATTGCATCAAATAGGTGCTCACTACAGAATTTTGGGTCCTCCCAAAAGCTCACAAAAGTATGATGAACTTCTGTCCTTGGTCCTTTGTGCTTGCAATCGCACTACAATTTATAGCCAACCTACTCTTAAAAAATAGCTCCTAAACTACACTCACCCATGCACTTTTATTTTTATCCCTTTTTTACAAGGATAATAAAAATAAAGTTTTTACAATAATAGGATTCAAGGCCTTTTGAGTACAAGATAACTCTAAGTCAAACTAAAGTTGAATGCTATTTCCAAGAATATAAAAATAAAAGTATTTTAACTAATAAAAAATATTACAATTGCTTGCTAAGCAAGTCTTTATCATGCAACTTGTGCTTAATCTCTTGATGTGGACACCTATTTTGATTACATGGAAAAGTCCATTTTGGGAAATTTTCATCTTGTTGTGGCTAAAAGTGACCTCTGCTATCTTTGGAAAAGTCTTTGTCCTTTAGCTACAAATAGCTATTTTGGCATTATGCTTAAAATCATCCCTATTCTCTCATTGGCTGATCCATTTTATCCTTAGGCATGCATAAAAAATTGGTTTAACCTCCATTTTTGGACCTCATGCCTATAAATTTGTCACCCCTTGGCATTTGTAATGCCACTGAACTATGGTTTATAATTTATATATATTTTTAAATATTACCACCACCTTAGTTAAAGGGGGGCTACCATATCTATTTTTGGTAAGACTAGGGGGGGTTTTCTTTGGATTATTGTTGCCTTTATGTCATGACACTTGGCATTCATCGATGCCTTTCCATGGGATTTCTACCTTTTGGCCTCCTCTTTGTAAAATCTCAGTGGAATTGGATTCCAGCCATCGATCTTCTCTATTATTTTTTTATCATGGCCATTGATCTATTTCTTCCCTTGCATTAAATTTGGTTGTTGGCATACTTATCATGATCCATGGATCTTGTAATCTCAACTGTTGATCTTTGTGTGCATTGTTGAATCATGTTTTGATTTTGAATGCATTTATGATTGTCTTATCTTTTTGGGTGGTAAAGAATTGTGGTCATTGATCCTTTTCTGATTAATCTTGGCCATTTGATCTTGAAGTACACTATGTATTGAATGTTATTTTACTTTGATCCCTTGGATTACCGCCACTTTGATCTAGGCCATTGGATTTTCTAGGATTTGGGAACCATGGTTTTGGTTGACTTGGTCTAGGCCATTGGATTAACCTTGAATCAATTTTGATCATTCGATTGCCTAACCCAAGTTAGGTTTTGAGTTTGATGGAGCTTATGGGGAAAAGGCATTTTTTGAGCTCATTCGCATTTCCAATTCGCATGGTGAAATCCCTGGAAAAAATCTTATTAACCTACCATTTTCTAAAAATATAAAGTTTTTATGTTTTTTCTTGCCACCTTCGAACTGCATCTCTTGTCTTGGCTTTTGGATGCCATTTACGCGTGTCTTTTGTCACCCGGTTTTGGTTATAAGCTCAAACACGAGCACAGTAAAGGAGACGAATATCATTGTTGCTTACTATGGCCTCATCATTTTTTTGCGGTGAGTACTTCTGTTGTTTTTCTGTAGCTGTTAAATCATGAAAAGAAAGCTCTTGAAACTTACTCGATGTTTTCTTGTGAATAAAATATGGCTTTGGCCCCCATTTAGACTATATTTTTGTAAACTTATGGCTATCTGACCATGCATATGACTGTCTTTGGAATGGCTATGATGTTCGGCCTTTGAACATGAGTGTATTTTTTGATGGCTCGGCCTTTTGAAAACTAGATTGTAATTTGATATTCACTGTATCCTTTCGAGTTTGGCCTTTGGATGCTTGTTGTTCATTTCTGTAGATGAATATTTTAATGGCTTGGCCTCTTGTTTGTAGTGATTATTCATTTACTTGTCTACATTGATTAACTCTCTTCTTGAGTTAGGATTTACTTTACATTTTCTGTAATCTCGGCCTTGGATATGTCAACTGTTCAACATGAATCTATTCTTGAGTGCAAACTTATGAAGCTCGGCCTTTTCACCTGTAGCTTAGCTTGTTTTGCATAATTGTATTCTTTATTTGACTCTCCTTTTGAGCTTGGTTTAGCTTTTGAGCATGGGCTTCACCTTTTATTGTAGACTGACATGTTGAACTTACAAAAAACAGCCGTTTTCTTTTAAGAACCTACTTTTTCTAATGAAGTTTGCTTGCTTAAACTTGTATTTCTATTAAAACACTTCAATTTGGAAATAAAATAAATCTTGAATAGCTGCAACTTGATGAACTTCTGAAATATCTGTATGTTCCATTTGATCATGATATCAACTCGTAATGATGAAACATATACTTTTTGATAATTGTTATCATTCCTTTTGAAGCTCAAATAGCTTATAAAGCATATAGTATCTCTTTCCAAAGCATGCATTTCAATTTTGTCTTAAATCAAAAGTCACTTTTACAAGGGGAGACTGGAAAATTTTTTTCAAAAATGACTATTTTTCTCTCTACTTTTCCGATTCTCAACCTGATTTGTAAAAGTATCTCTTCTTTGTCTTATCCTAATGCTTCTTCTTTCTGCAAACCATTCTGAAATGATATTTGTTTTCCATCTTATGCAAGTAAATAAAGTAATTGCTTCTTTCTTAACCAATCAAATGATCTTTTCTTTTCGCATGTTGTAACTTGTTCCTGCAAAACTCATAAATAAGTTAGAAAAATATAGGCTTTTTGGCCTCTCTTATGTCCATGTGATTTTCATTTCCTTTTCAATATTCTTTTGAACTATTTTCAATTTCTCCTTTATGTCAGCCCCACATCCATTTTTTTTTTGTAATCTGTTCCAGATTGTACTTCTTTGTTTCAATCCTTTGCCATTCTCTTTCCTTTATGCAACTGATTTCTCTTTTGCATGCCATGCCTATCTGTATCCCTGGTCTGTCATGTGTCATGTTTTTCTTTCTTTCAAGTACCATTAGATGCATTGAACTTAGAATATGTATTTGCTTTAGAATAGATGTATAGGAATAAAAATGTACCCGGAGCTCAAAATTGATAGGTACTGCTCTTTATCTTACAGGTGATGAGAAAAGAAGATGGAGATGGAAAGTAGAAGATGAAGATGAGATGAAGCTGGAAATGTAGATGATGCGGAGTGGGAATGAAGATAGAAAAGGCAATGATGGGTTCACTTTTACTCCTCTACTCTTATTCTTTAGCACATGCAATATTCTCTTTTCCATGTATATGATGTTGTTACTTAGTCACATCCCATGGATTGTGTGGGAAAACTTGTAATCTCTTATGAATAAAGCATTAAATTGAAATAATGAGTTGACTATCTCTTTCTGCATTCAACTTTTTCTTTGATTGTACAATGATGTAAGCAACTCAATATCTCAATCAAATGAATTAATATAAGAGATAAACTTAAAGAAATACCTGTAACTCTAGTAAGCAACCATTGAATGAGATGTGCCTCCTTGTATGTTGTTTTACTGCATTAAGCATATGCTCTTCATTTTGACTCTTCCTACTATCTCCATTCAGACATTATTGTCACTGTTTGGTTGGCGGTACTTTCTTGATGGAAGTAGCAGGAAAGGAGTCACTTGTAACATTTTTATGACAGCATAGATGGATGTAATTTCATGAATCACAAACAAATTTAATGAATACAAAGCAATAAATCTGATGAGCACAACATAATAAAGTGAAGTTGATTATTTGAAATCTGTAACTGTGAATGTAGTTTTGAAATGATTAGTTGATTGCATAAACTGCAATACATTTATCCTCATCAAGTTGTCATATGATCCTTCATGAAGCTTGATGAAGATAAATGAGAGATTTCCATTTATGTAACCAGCTCTTTGTTTGGGGACAACATTCCTAGTTTCAAATTCAACTAATCACCTTCATCTATAATCAACTCAACTTAATGAACTCAATCTCTCTGTAATCTTTTTATATAGATAGGGAACTAAAATGCCCCAATGTTTAACCAATAAACTAATTTCAAAACATTGGGAGTAGGTATGGAATCTTGAAGGTGTGACAAGTATGGTTTGGAACCATATGAGCTCATGGAAGTATTTATTAATGAATATTATGGCATATTGGTAATTTTTTTGTCATTTTTAAAGGTTTCTTGATGATTTATTGCATTCTTTCAGTTGACCCTAGCTTCTATAGTGAGGAACATATGTGTAAACAAAGGTAAGCCTTAATGACTTGGGAGATTGAGGATTGTAATTGACATTATGATGATTTTATATGTTAAAGGGATGTTTCCTAGTTATTTTAGATTATTTTCAGATTTCCATGATGATAATTTTTACAAGTTATGATATTTTATGTGAGACAAGGTCAAAATAAAGTTAATTTCCAGCTCAATGTTGAAATTTTGATGCTCATTGTGAATAGTGTGATTTTTATGGGACCTTTTGGATTTTATGGAAAATTATATGGGGATTTTAGAATGTTTAAAAATAATAATTAGGTCATTTTATCATCACATTTTTATGAATGAATGTTAAGAAGATAAAGTAGTCTAAAACCCTAGTTAAACCCTAGCTAGGAGCACTTGTAAAAAAGTGAGCATACTAAGCCATTTTTAACTCATTTTAAAAAATTAATGATTGGATGTTGTAGAGTAATATTCAATATTTACATAAATGTAGGATAGAGCTTGTGGTCATATATGGACCCCACCTAAAAATGGTAGTTTCTGAAGAGTTTCAGTTTAAGGAAAAGTTCTCTAAAGAAGTTAATGGCTGAATTGGCATTGTGTGATTTATGTGAGTTTTTATTGATTTCCATGGAGGTTTCAAGATATGTTAATGCATGTAAATGGTCATTTCAGGTTCATTCAAATTGACCATTCAAATGGTAGTTTTGAGGCAATAAAAAGTAGTGCTAAGTAAAATGGCCATAACTTGAGCTATAAGTAGATTTTGAAGGTGATTAAAGTTTTTTGGAAAGGGTATTAATATTATATTGATATGATTTTTATCTCATGATGAGGTCATTTGACATTGTTTCTAGGTCATTCTTTGGACAAGAATATTTTTGGCAGTTTAAGACAAGATGTGTTCTAGTGAACATTTGAAGGTGTTTGAAGTATGCGATAGATGGGTAATGATTGATATCACCTAAAATGTGAATAGGTATGAATGTTTCATCAATTAATCTATTTGGAGGTATTTAATATATGTATAAAAAAATTATGAGCTAACCTCTGGAAACCGAGTTTTTAAAAGGTTATTTTGGTGAAGGTAAAAGCAGATGTGGTTTGAGAAGGAAGTTGATTCAAGGCTTATAACTAGCTAAGAAGTATTATAAATTTTCCTCAATTTCCATAAATTGGCTACATTGAACGGTTTTCTCTTGTTGATGTTATGTTGTGGAATAATGAAGTTTCCAGGATGTTGACGGGTGTAGGAAACAACTTTGTTGAGAAGTACAAAGAACACTAGGCCCATTAAATGAAATAATTTGATTATTTGAGATAAATTGCGAGCAATTTTGATTTTTAAATTCTATATTAATAATGTTTTATGAATATTGGATCTTTGATAATCATGGACTTTTAATGAGGATAATTTTTGCATCCCAATGCATGTGTTTTGGTGCATGGAAAGTGTGTTTTTGTTAGGCCAGCCCATATGGATCACTTGTAGCTGTTTTGAAAAAGTTATGGGATGTTTTAAGTTATGAACTGGTATAACCAAATGTGTATTATGGACCTCCTTTTTGTTATAATAAATAAAATCATATAAAATTGATGTTTTGGGTTCATTTTTGAACTAGTGCTCTTGGAGGCAAGAAGTGTGACCTAGAGGAGAGTGAGTTGTAGGTATGTGTTCTTGATTTGAAGGTTTAGGAATATTATAGAGATTCTTTGAATGTAATTATAGCTTTAACAAGTGAAGAAAGATCAATATTAGGAGAAATGGAAGACCTAGTGTGTGACTTAGGGTCTATGAGATGAAATTGTGATCTCTATCAGTTGTGGAAGCAGAAATATCTAGGATCAAACATCTTTAGGTGACTGAGTTGGTTCTTAGTCATATTTGGGGCATTTTATCCTCCTTTTGGAGTGGGTGTTTTACTAATTTAGAGTTTGGTGCTTCTTGTAGTGTTGTTTCTCTACTAAACTAGGAGTTGATGCTCCTTGTGGGGTTAGTGCCTCACTAAATTAGGGGTTGGCACTCATTATGAAGTTGGTGATTCAATAAAATTATTTTCTTTATGTAATATAATAATATTTTTTGTGGGTTTTCTTCCCCGTGAGGGTATCCTACTTACATATGGTGTTCTTCTATTGAGTAATTTGTTTCTTGCTCTTGTGGTTGATCTTGCATATCTTAATAAGCACATATGGTTATGAATGTTGTATGAAAAATCTAAATGATGAATGTAAGGTTTGGTAAATGAAAGTAAATTAATTTTAGGAATGATTCACCCCCATCATAGTCCCTTTTTCTTGTAACAATTTTTATTAGAGAAGGTCCTTGAGAAGAAAGTCTTACCTCTTGAAGGAGATCCTACTGAAGCACAAGTATGGAACATTATATGGTTCAAGTTGGAATGAATCCATTGGTAAAGATGATATCATGTTTTAAAACCTTAGGGTTTTATATTTGTAAATATTAACTTTGTGTTTGCACCCCTTTTGCAAATAAAAATCATGACACGTCGATGAAGGTGTCAAAGTAGCTCTTTGTGCAATTTTGAAGTAGGTTTTCGATGGCGAGGAAAATGAAATTTATGATGACCTTGGATAATATTTTGAAGATTTTCTTAATGTGTTTGATTTTCTCAATTCAAATTAATTAACAAAATAATTTGAAGAAGCTGTAATCATGGAGGCATGCGAGGTTTGAGCAGAAAATCCGTCCTAGTGTCAAGGAACATAAGTGTGAAAAAATCTCCATTCAAATGAGGGAGTTATTTATAGTTGTCATCAGTAATATATGTCTAAGAAAGAGGTAAACTAGAGCATGAAACTCTCAATATATCATAAGGAAAATATTTTTCATTTCATCATATAAGGTATGTCTTTGTGTGTCATGAATATTCATTTTAGATCATCTTTGTGTGATCATCGGACTATGGACAAATGGAAAGATAAAAAAGCTTGTTAATTTAGTATTTTTCTATAAATATGAGTATTGATGTTCAACTTATGTCAACATACAAAGTTTCTAGTTTTTGTAAGTCATGAAAAAAATTCTAAGAATCTTACTATCAAAATTGTCTTCGATTAGTATTGAGTTTGTGTAATCTTAAGAAGTATGTCTAGGGTTAGATCTTGTCTTGAATTATGTCGAAGGGGTCTACTAGTGTCTTGATAGTCATCAAAAGGTCTGAGTAAGTTCTTGAACTATCTATAGAAATTTTGGGTTTATCAAGAGTGAGAAATGATGTCATTATTATATGGATGTATCTGAAATTTTATTTCAATTCTTATACTAATTATCAAAGTTATGTCGGAAGGTATGAGAATCATTGATTCTAGGTCTATAAACTGTGTAGCTATTTGTTATATCATGATGGTATTTGTCAAGGGTCTTGGAGTTATGTTAATTATCCTTTATTATTTTGAATGGAATTTTAAGTCTTTGAGATGGTCTAGGCCTATAATTTTCTCTTATAGGAAAGATCTTTATCAATATTTTGTCCTCTAAAGGAGTTTATCTTGTGGATTCATCGAGAAAAGGTCATAGTGAACAAAGAAGTTGATGTTTTTATCAACATCATAATGATTTGTGTTAAGGTTTGATGTCTTTTGTGTAGTGAAATGTATAGTATGAAATGAGTATCTTTAGGGAAATTTTGTGTAGCAGATTGGGTATGATTGTGTATGAGGGTTTCTTTGTTGGCGTATAAGTGAAAATGAAGGCTTAAATTCTTGTAAACTGGATACAACATTTTGTGTATTCCTAGGTAGTTGAGAAACCCTCTATAGGTTTTATGTACTATATCACAAAGGTTGAATACCTAAAAATGTGTACATACCCTCTAAAGACTTTGTGTATTATGTTGAAAAAGTAAATGCATTATCATATAGATCTACAGGTATAAATAAAGATTGATGATTGTGTAATTCAAATTGAGCATGATGTATATCTCCTTCATGGACTAAAGTGATGGTTAGAAAGATTCAAGGTGATTTGATGAAGAATAAGACTTGGACGAGGTAACTCATGGAAAAAGAACAACTTAAACATGTTTAATGAAGGAGTACTTAGAAGTATGGTATAGAATTCAAAGGTATGTCCCCATTATACATCAAACTATGGAAGAAGGTTGTAAGATTTTCAATGCATATATTGTGGTCTAGAAGTTCGAAAAGGTTGGTGAACTCATTATGAGACATGTTCACAAGTGTCCCAAGTCTTATGAATGATGATGCTCTAAGAATTTATATCAAGTATCAAATTCGGGTACCATGAGGATTGTTATAGTGATTATACAAGATGAAGAAGCATGTGAGAGGTATTTAAGTCTGATAGAGATACATGAGATTTGTGGTTGATCTAAAAGCTTCATCAAATATTGAAAATTTCTCCTTAGGCATATATGGGCATGAAGGTGTTTAAAAGTTTCATAAATTGAAAGAGATCACAAGGGCATACAAGTGATGATAATACTCTGAGTGTATTGTGAAAAAGCACCCGGTCGGGGTAAGACTCTTAAGGACATCCATGGTGTGTATGCATGAAGATGTATGTGATAAATTGGTCAAATCCATATTCAAGGTGTAAAGTTCTTCTTGAGGATTAACCTAAAGTGTTGGTTCGAGATAAGTTTGTATAGGTGTTATAGATTGTGAAAGTATTCTCACGCAAGAAGAGATTGGTTTAAACATATATTAGGAAGATAAATTTATTAGAAGGACCTATATGACTAAATCAAAGCTTTGTTGAAGGAATCTTGACTTGATGTAATTCATATGCTTATAGTATATATATGTGCACACTACAAAGGTTTGAGTGAGGACCAAAGGTGACATTGACTATGAGAAGGAGATGAGAAGAGCTTAAATCAAGTCTAAGTGACTGTGATGAGGAGTATGTTGTCTCAATAAGTTGAAGACATGAGAGAGTTCTTGAATGAAGAGTAAAAGTTTATGTGAGTATTTTTCAATGCCTTCAATAGAAGAGAAGAATATATAGGATAGTTCTCACAAATGATATGGGGATACAATAGGGCATGATGAAAAAATAAATAAAGTTTCACGTATTGATATTGTAAAGGACATTTTATAGTTCAAATGTTGTTAAACAAAAGAGTATAAAATTCATCCTACAAGTCTAACAAAGAATCCTGAAACAAGGGGAGATAACATGCTTGGGTGATTATAAATTTCATATGTCTAAGATTAGGAACATAGTGAGCTCATGTGGAAGTGGATTGGTTTGAAGTTCAAGGGTTTCTAATTCCAACAATTGTTCACTGAGAGGGTGTAAATAAAATGAAGATCCACAAAGTGACCTATAGGTCAAGTAAGGCCTAATATGAAGAATCCATGTGACTCTAAAGATGTAAAATACCTTAAAGCAGTATTTGAAGGACATGTTCAGATGGATCAAGGAGTCATGGGTAAGCTATGGTGACTAGTGAGAAATTAGTACAAAAGACACGTAAAAGGGTCTCAGACAAAAAAATGTAAGAAAACATGATCAACAGAGTTCTCTAAAATAGTTCAAGGTATTGATTTGATCTGTGTCAGTATATGGAGATCCAAACATATCTCTATGTTGAACTCAAGTTCATAAATATGAATATACTTGTCATAAGTCTATGTAGTATCATTCCCTTGATCCCTGTTTGATGTCTTAAGTAACTGGAAGTTGAAATCTTGTATGATTTTATCATGCTTCAAATATGATGAAAGTTTCCAAATTGAAGTCATGGGTTCTAGTTTAGTTTTTTTCCATTAATACTTGTCTTGTTATCATGCTAAGAGTTGAATCAAAGTACTAAAAAGGAAAGCCACATCCAAGGGTAAGTCAATAAGGGAAGAGAAGGTAAAAATAAGGTACCAAAATTTATCGAAGGAGTGAGTTAGGTTAATAGTGTTAAAATAAAACTCAGTATCAAAAATATGAAGTGAAGTCTTGAGTGAAAAGAAAAAATGAGGTAAAGGAAAGCACAATCTTGTTGCTATAGTGACAGGAAGATTTTGTTAGAGGTGTGTAAAATTTTCTCAAGTGTATTTAGGACAGGGGGAGTGATTTTAATAACTTCTAGGAGGTTTATTGTTGTTTCTCAAGACATGTGAGGTATGTATTGATGATATACTTAATGAATTAACCAATTTTGATACTTGAATGTATGATCTCAATCATTTAGGACTGTCAAGTACTAAAAAGTTGTTTAGGTCTGGAAAAAATGTTTAAAGTGATTTCATGCCAAGCTTGCAAGGTAAGTTGCTTATTATTGAGTCTATCTAATAGAGAAAATGTTTTTAATCCATGGGGAGTTCTTGTTTATTGAGTCATGGGCCGGATGAAGATTGAGCGATCATCAAAATTGATATAAATTGCACTAAAATGACTGTTTAGGGCTCTTAGTCCATATGGGGTATGAAATAAAAGAAAATGCATTATAGTGCTAAGTTCAATCCTTAAAATGATGATGTATGTTTAATAAAGGTGATGTAATTCATTGATATGATTTGGAACTAATTTTTTTGGCATGTTTAAGATGGTTATGGCTCGGATCACGGTACATTTACAATGTTTTCATGAAAGCCAAAACATGGTTAATAAGGAAAATGCTTGTTTTGCATGTCTAAGAGGTGAAGGATGATGTCTTAAATCCCCAAAAAAGGTAATAATATGTTTATTTCATGTTGAACGATTATTTTAAGATGTTAAAATTTCATTTCCCAAGGGGATCATGGAGTTTACATTCCTAAAATAAAGGCAAAAATCAATCTTTTGAGTAAAAATAAGAAATTGAGCTAGTTTAAGACCTTTGTTTAATGTTTCTAACCAAATAATGATGGTATGAAGTTGAAGAAGGTAAAGAATGTGAGCTATAGGTATGAATTTGTCATTAATGTAAAAGGGGGAGAATTTCAGGGTGTTTTCCATAAATAACAAAGGGGGAGATTGGTGGCATGTGGTCCTAATAGGTGTTGTCATTGATGAAAAACCACATTAATGACAAAGTGAATGTTGAATTATTATATTATGATGATGTATATGATGTTAACATGATGGATAAGATGTTTTTTTCCTAATACAATGGGATGTTAACATGACGGATTAGATATGTTTGCTCTTACAAGCCTATACAGGTGCCTAGGTGATGCAGTATGAAAATAGGAATTTCTTGAATTCTTGGGAAGCATGTTGACATGATGGATAGAAGGCTTTGAGGTTACTTGTGTACTCAAAGTAGTTGCATGGTGTAGGTACATGTGCTTCACTATGTTACATGTGATCATTGGGAGTAGGTATGCCATCTTGGAGGTGTAAGAGTGTGGTTTGGACCCATATGAGCGCATGAAGCATGTATCCAGGTATATAATGGAATATTAGGTATGTTTGGATAATTTTTAGAGGTTTCTTAATGATTTATTGCATTCTTTTAGTTGACCCTAGCTTTAATAGTGCAGAACAAACATGTAAGCAAAGGTAAGTCTTAATGACTTGAGAGATTGAGGCATGGAATTGAAATTCTGATGATTGGAGATGTTATATGGATGTGTCATAGTTTTTTAAGAAAAATTTCAGCATAGACACCTAAATTTAGTATCTTCCTGCATGTGCATATTTAAACATGGTATCATCTAGACCCTTTTAATCACCCCCCTTTATTTAATTAAATGCCCATTTATCCCATCACCAATTAATCTTTATTAATTAATCAATATCCACCCACATGCCCTAATTAACCTTCCATTTAGGATGCTTTCATTCTAAATCCAAATCCCTCTACTTTTCTATCTTTTATCCTATCTATCTTTATTTCCTACACATCCCTAATACAACCTATTCTCATCCACATGCTTTAAAGTAGCCTTTCCATTCATCAAAAACCCAAAATCCCGACCTAAATCACAAAATCCACCCCATTGGGGAAAGTTTCCCGTATTCGGTGGTGACCTAGCCCAGTCATCATTGACCCTATTACACTAAGTTCATCTCTTTCAAAAATAATATAAGAAACACACAAGTGTGACTCATCTCTGATTGTCTTGCACTCTACAAAATTAACCTTCAAATTAGAGCACCTCAATAATCCTGTTGTAGCCCTTGGAAGATTGTCTTGATCATTTTCCTGACTATGGGAGGTTTTGTATCGTATTTTTGCTATCTTATATAATTTATATTTTTATCTTGTTGGAACTAACATATTTGAGGGTCGAGATAATCTTCACTAGTCGTTATGACTCTATTATCTGGTTGTTCTTCGAGTTTTTACATTTTCGGGTTATATTTTTCAATTTATCTACTCTCGAAATTTCTTTACTCTGTTATAGTCGTCATCACCCAACTCAAGTCACCATTGAATCATCCCTTTATCACTATGTTTTCCATCTCCATTGCCTTTTTTGGCCTTTGTCTATGTTCTTTCTCTATTCCAGTTTATCAGAGCCATCATCCTTCTCCTCTCGTTATTTGTTTTAGCATATTTTATATCTTTGGTCACCATTTTCCAGGGCCCTATTAGCCAACTTCACCCTCCAAATCACCATTTTTCGTCATTATCTAGTTTACTTTGCCTCAAATTCCTTTGTGTAGGTTGACTCCAGGCCCTTGTTGTATTCAAATTGTATTCGAATCTTGCAAGGTTTTCCTATTTCACTTGTTGTTCCATATCCTCACACATAGGTCTTTGTTGACCTGCTCTCGAAGAACCTAGGTCATCATCGAACCAGGCCGGGTATTATTTAATTTTCATTTATTCATATTAAATCAATATCTATATCAGATCTTAATTACTTTCAGATTTAGTAGTATCTTTGTTTCTGCATGCAATCTTCTTATTCATTCTTTACTTCACTTTTATTTAAAACAAGGGTTGACATCCACAAAAGGAAGGTAACACTTCTTGGAGATGACTTTGTTAGAAAGCCCCTGCATATACTATATAATTAATTTTTGTCTATTTTTATAGTTTATCAATTTTCCAGTGAGGATCCCTCATCTACTTTGCACCCGTATCCATCACATCACATTTGAGGTACCATAAAACCTCCATTTTATGAGTTGTTTAGCTTTCTTTAGTAGCTAACATCATTAATTTGAATCAAATGACAAAACTACAAAAAAATTGTTGGAACACCCGGTGGGAATACCCTTTAGGTGATATTTTTTTTTTTTTCTATTTTGTGCTTATTTTATCTTTTTACTAACACCGCATCACAAGGCTCTGTTTTTTTCTTGCTTGTGTTGGTTTGGTTTCTAGATTTCTCTTCCCACTAAAGTTCGGATAAAAGGAAAATAAATATCTAGATATTCCTAATTTTCCCCTATTTTCTCCCTTTTGCATCGTATTTACCTTTCCTATGTGTGTCCTTATCGAAATATCACACCTCAATTTGGTTTTTAAAAAAGAACCTTTCTTTTTGCATCCTTCTTGCTCACATAGTTTAAGTAGGGGTTAAATTATTACATCTCATACTCTGTCACACACAACCTAAAAATCACACATCACTTAACACATCTAGACATCATCCTACCCAGTTGGATGATTGGGATTTCATACCCAACATGAAGCCGCCTAAAATCTCCTATCCATAACTACCTAAAACCAACCTTAGAATTTTGTTATTTAGGTACCTTCATTATCCACCTCCCTTTTTATTTCTCATATTTCTTAATTAATCATGTTAATAAGAAAATTGTTGCTTGATTTGTTTATTAACAAATTACATAAAAAAATGTTCACCTATTTCATGCCTATTGTTACCCTTCCTCAAGTCGAGGTAACACAACAATCCACTCCATCAATGACATCCCTCCCTCTAATGATCCTTCCCAACAAGATTCTAAACTTGAGACCACACCTTTGGTTTCCAAAAACCTTGTTTACATGGTCTCACTTCATGAGGACCATGTCATCCAAACTTATCCCTATCTTGAAACCAGTGCCCATGTCTCTCTATAGACACCCAAAATTAAGTTAGTCCCCTTTTAATCACCTTTGACTAATTAATTTAATATTATTCCCCCACCATACCCACTTGCACACATTTTAATTAATTTAATTATCATAATTAAGATTAATTATCTAACTCACCTAGCCACCTCACTTATCCACCTCACCTTTACAACTTATCCTAGAATTATTCTTGGCTTATTAATGAACCTAAACAAGTTCCCCCCGATCCTAACCAACTAGGGCTCTTTCCAACCCTAACTATTCATGACCTATTAATCCTATAACTAATTCCACACTTTAATTTATGCTATTCAACACTCCATACCTGAACTAAGCCAAAGACCATGCCAAATTTGGGAGAGAAACCCTATTTTTGGCAAGTTAGACCAATTCTCCTTAATTGGTGTCTGTTATCCCTCAGCTAGTGCCAGTTACCTTAAATAACAGTTTCTAGCTCTTTTTATGGTTTCTTCAATTCATTCATTCATGGAAGATTTGTAATTCTAACTCTTGAGAATTCAATATACCAGATGATGCACAGAGCACATCAAGTCTTCACCAACAGCTAATCATTTCCTCCAAATCCTTTGATCACCTACACTAGTGAACACATGATCCACTTCCGTGACAGTGGACACCTTCCCATTTCATCTCTAAATGCTCATAAACCACCACAACCTTCATATCTAGAGGTTCTCAGATAATTAACTCACTCTTATTTATTAGTTAAAGTTTTAATCCTAAGTATTTTATTCATTTCTATTACTCGGCTCTCCTCTGTCTTGAATACCACCCCTCACCCATCTACCATCTATTCTACCAACCTCAACATTTTCCCCATCCTATCACCTCCATCACCCTTACTAAGTCTTCATATAAATCCTACCACCCTCCCTAGACCTCTTCAACTCTCTGTGCAATCATAGAGAGAGCCAAATACTTAGTTCTTAACATTTTCACCATATTTCCCCTACTAACACCGATCACCCAAATGACGTCAATCATTTACCGCAGTGCGAGAATCAGTTTTCTAACCGATACCAGTCTCTATGACTGGTAATATTTCCAAAACCAGCAAGCTCATATCTCTTTCCAAATAGCCTAGAACGTAACTAAACTTCACCCAGACCTTGCCTAACACCTCAGTGACCTTTCCCAACCAAAACCATACCCTTCTTAGTGCTATATTATTTTATATTTCAATAACTTTTAATCGAGCATAGTGATAACATTTTGAGATGCTTAAATCAAATTGTTAGTAATAGGACCTATATTTATCCTATTTCTTTTCATTATTTTTATAAAAACACTTTGAATGACAACCATCTAGGAAGTATCACACTTTCTCGGAACTAACACATCCGCTAGGAAATCCACTACCATATATTGTTTAACTATGTCTTGTGGTCCTTTTGTGCTTTTACAAGTGGTTCCTTCCAGCCAAATGGAAGCTCTTACATTCGGTTTGATCAAATTCAACAATGTTTGCAACCTTCTCCCAACTATTCATAGGTATTCCTCCTATGCCCATTACCTTTATCTGTTTTATCACATACTTTGAGGTGAAACATTTTGGCACACCCAGTGGGACCCTTCTTGTGGGTTCTTTGCATTGTTCATTCTAGGGAATATTTGTGTGTTTCTTTCTTTTCTGAAAATTTCACATTAAATTTCTCTCTGGTAAATCTTCTCTTCTTCTATTTGTCTAAAGGAAATTTTTCATTTGGTGTTTAAAAATAATTCTTCTTCCTTTCTTTTGCACCTGCATTTTAGTGAAAGAGCATTCTCTTTTCCTATTCCCCATTTGCTTCATCGAATTTCATTGTCAATTTGGGTTTTAAAAATCTGTGCATTTCATCCTTGTGATTGTTGCATTAGATCACCTAAATTTATTTGCAATCTATATACTGGAGGTCATGACTAGTTGATGATTGGTGGGAATTAAGTGTAGTTCACACTTTGTGCACACACACCCCTATCCAAATCACTTAAACAATTTACTCATTTCTTAAACATCTTCCTTCCCAATAATTGTCGTCAACGATTAACAATCAGATTGGCGGTGGATCTAGCTGGTGTTCTAGCCAATCATCATATTAGATTTGTACCTCACGTCTTTATGAAGTATATATTGTGAACAATATATCCCAAACACACTTGATACTAGCCATATAATACTTATAGGGAACCTTTGTTGACAAAACACTCTACTCTATTCATAGTCAATTTTAAATGGCATAAGCCACATAACATTAAAATTTTAAGCATAGGATTGACGTGTTTTGTTATCTTTGACTGTTAAACTACATTTAGAGGAGTGAGGTTGCTTCATCTTATATATATTTTTTTCATGCCCCACCATCATAACTGGTGTATTTTGGTTCATTCTAGGTGTGTTAGGACTCATCATTGTCATACTCAGTTGTTGGGTTGGTGTTTTATTTGGACTTAATCACTTTAAAATTCAAATTTTCATCATCTTCTTAGATTTCATAAGTAACTTAGACATTGATCTAGTACTGGAGAGTGAGTTACCTCTTCATACCAACATCAGTTGATTGACGACTCAAAGACGGTTCCTTACTATTTTGGTTATTTTTCCCAAAATAGTATTCAATTCATATCCATTCATTTTCTGTGACCTATTTCTATCATTTTACACATTTTTGAGTCTTTGTTACCATCAACAGAGTTCAAGTTCATCTAATTTACACTCTTCATATCTAGAATTCTAAAATATATCATTTATTCTCAGTAACCAACATTGGTCCAGAAAAGTGACCGACGTCGATTACCCTATCGATGTTGATCTCTATGTTTTGATTTTTTATCAAAATAACAACCAATTTTCATTTTCTAGATTTCTTTTATCTTCTTTTCCTATGTTTTGCACCATCTACAAAGCTCAGACCACCTTTCCTACCACTATTCACATGGTTTTGACTTGTAGACAAGCCAACGCTCTAGTTTTTACACTAGCCTCCAACCACTACCTCCTAGTCCTTCACCTCCTTCTATTTCTTCACCCATGGACCCCACATCTCCTATTTCTATACATGAAGGTGACAAGAAGTTTGTAAAAATCCTTGATCACAATCCCATTGCCTTGCAGTATTACCTCGCCCATTCCTCCACCCACGACTCATAAGGACAACTCATATACAAGATGGATGTCTCAATTCCTCCCACTCTCTCCCCCACTTTTGTATCAACCACAACAAGTGTAACATTACCTACTTCTACCATACCATCTATCATTTCTTAGATCACCCCTACATCTTTGATATCTACTGCACCTATGGCATATATCACCCCTTCAAAAAAATTTCCCTTCTATGGCTTCCATGCCATCATCTATAGCTCCTAGTGTAGGGATTCTAACATCATCATTTATTATTACCTCACAACCTCCAGTTGCATCAACCCCTTTTCAGATTTTGGTCATGTCTATACCTACTTCTCTACCACCTATTGTTACGAGGGTATCTACACAGGTCCTTCCCACCTATACCTTGTCTCAGTTGTCACCTATCATTTATACCTCCAATTAAAGGTATATGCCATCATCATTTTCTACTACTTATGTTCCCCCTTCTCAGTTTTCTTACTCAGCATCTCCGTATATTGGTGTGCCTTCTACATTGTATCCACTTATTTATACCATAGGAGGTGTGTCTCAATCTAATTTGATCACGGATCTGATCAAAATGATGATGGAAAAAATGTAAACCATTGAAGCATCTATCTCTGTCTCACTTTATACATTAACTTATGTTTAAATATATAATGAGGCTATTAATCCTTCCATACCTATTAATCATTATTGCCCACATTAGGAGATGCCTAAATTCAACCGATTTAATAGCAAGGAAGATCCATAATAGCATTTGTGATCATTAAAAAAGTATGTTATCTAATCACCCACAATGATAAATTTCTTATTAGGACTTTCCCCATTTCTTTGATAGGAATTACTTTAGATTAGTATAGTGATTTACCTAGGAACTCAATATTTTATTTCATTCAATTAGCTCAGGCCTTCCTTGACCATTTATCCATCAGCATCACTAAGAAGGTCACGATTTCTAATTTATACTTGATGTGTCAATATGAAAATGAATCTATCATAGATTTTGTTGTAGGTTGGTAGAGTATTACCAATTAGTTCACCTTTCAACTTCCACAAACCAAGCTGATAGAGTTGTTCACTAGGGCTTGTGCAAGGCACATCTCTCCAACTCTTTAGGTCCAAACATTCTAGACGTTCGATGAGGTGTTCACTATGGCCCGAAAGAAATAAATCTATGCTATCAAAGAGAAGAGGCTAAAATTACACAACAAGGGTGCTCTGTTTAAATAAAATGACTCTTATTCTTCCTATAAAACACAAAATACTCATGTTAAAGCAAAGGGATCTACCAACATGGTGGTTTTGAAAGATATCACATATCATCCATCAAACAAATCAAAACTCTTTCTAATATTTCTCCTATTCAGAACTTCCAATACAAGCATGAACAATGAAGATATACCCCCATAGGAGAACCTTATTCCTCTATGTTGGAAAATTTGTTAAAAGTGGGAGCCATCACTCTTCCACCGATCAAACCACATACTGGCTTTGACCCTTCCCATCCTATACCCACATGGTATAAGGAGAACGATTACTATAAGTATCACTGCATTAGAGGACATAGTAATGAAAATTGTAAAAAATTCAAAAACATTGTCCAAGAAATGTTAGATAATAGAGATCTCATCCTAAACAACCCTAATGTGCAGAAAAATCAAAATTTATAGGTCTTTAAGAAACCTTTTCCAAACCATACCCATTCATCGAATCAGGCTGGTGAGACTTCTAGCAATAACACCCATGTCCATGAGGTCCATGTCATCTTTGACACAATACCTATCCCCATTCATTATTTAATTGATTTAATCCCCTTCTATAGTCTAAATCATGCTAATATTCCTCTAAAAATATTTTATAAGCTTGCACATCTATTAATTAATCATCTTGATCAATTAATAAACCCCCTTTATCCACATGAGTCACTAAAGGACAAGCTAAACTCTCCTAAAGTTAACTCAACCCTATCTAAACCCCCCTTATCCACAACTAACTCAACATCTCTATTATCCCACATGCAAAGGGATGTAGAGATCCCTTTATCCATTGGGCTATATAAAGATCCCTCCTCCTACCTTTACACTTACACCTATTCCTTGAGAAACAAAAGAGAAGCATATAGTAAATACACTATAGCCATTTTGTCATCTTGGAGCATTCTTCATTGGAGAGGCTAGCTACTTTCATTTCTTGTATTCATCCATCCAAGTTTTGAAGTCATATGGAGATATGTCAAATGGTCTTGTAGCCATGGATTGACAAGACTCCATTCTTGAAAACCTTGGGATTCAAACATATAATCAAACCTTTGATTGCTAAGGATCTAAGTAGGTTCATTTCATTTTTAGCATTCAATAGAGATAGAAATTAATGGATTAACATGTTAGTTTGAATATTTGTTCATGTTCTAATGCAAGGATGTTAGTAGATTAGTTTTCTTAAGCTCTAAGCATGATGGTGCATTGAATTTGATTTAGCTTTGTTTTAGGACTACTAGGTGTTAGTTCTAACTCTTTTTGCATTGCTAACAAATACATGTACACATTTGGCATGCCGGTGGGATGGATCCTTAGTCCCTTAGCATTCTAGCTTGAATTCTATTGTTTTTGGCTAACCTTTGATATACACATATAGTAAATAATGTTCAATTTCTTAGGATTTTTGCTAGTATTATATGTGTAGGTTCTCATTTATAGCTATCATTTTAATGGGTTGTTGCCAATTTCAAGCTAACTTACTAAAATTTGAAGTATTGTGAGATTTTTTTGTTTTTTTCCATACTTTGGTTGTAGGAGGGTGCAGGTGCACTAACCCTATGCGTAGGCACACTAACCCTGGCATGTAGGCACCTCTCGGGTGGTGTAGGGCACTGTCAGAGTTTGTATCTCTATTTTACCAACCCTGGCGCACATACACTAACCCTATGCACATACCCTAACCTAGGGTGTAGGCACACCAAACCAGGTGTAGACACTCTTTCATATTGTACCTTCACACTGAGTGGAAAAAACTATCAAGGATGGTGCACATACACACCTATCTCCACAGAGCAGGGAATCTCTCTAGTGGCACAGGAACTCTTGTCAGAATTTGGTACTACTTTTTATCTACATGTGGTGCACACATGCCCTAACCTTGGCGTAGGCACTCTCGGAGTGGCATGCACTCTGTCGAACTTGATACTACTTTTTTACCTACCTACCACACACATGCCCTAATCCTGGTGTAGACACCTCTCGGGTGGTGCAGGTGCATTGTGAGTCTAAAAAACATAGAGGGGCACATCCGCCCTAACCCATGCACACATGCCTAAATTGGGGTGTAGGTGTCTTTAGTTTTCTCAAAATTAAAGTGTTAAAGTGCTAACTTCTTTGTAGGTTTTATCTAATTAATGCCTATTTTTGTAGGGTATGTTTACATGCTTTTTGCTAGACTAGATAGACTTTGCATGCTTTCTTATAAGAATAAGGTCACGTATGCTCTTCCCTCATGTCCTTTGGGGTGATCTTGGGAATCAGAAATGATTCTTAGGTCTTTTTTATGCTTTGAAATTGTTAAGAATATCTGAATTGGAATGAGTTAACTTGGTGTGTTTGAATTAAGTGTTTTTCCATTTGGCATCTTCTTGGATTTTAGAAACATCACGTATGCTCTTCTCTTGCATCCTTGGATGATCTTGAGAATCAGAAATGATGTTTACTCTTTTTATGGAAAATTACTAACTCATTGTGTAGGACCAAAACACACGCTTGTCAAAGAAAGGTGGAATCAAAACAAAATCAAACTACTAATATAGTTTGTCATAGGTTTCCAAAAGGTGTTCAAGAAAACCACATCAAAATTAAACAAGATAAAAAGAACACCATATTCAAAACATTGTATTGTAGGTTTGAAAAGGGTACGTCCCTATCGCTCAACTGGAACATAACCCCTTTGGCATAATGCCTTAAGCTACAACAATGGGGGTGGTACCAGGAACCCCAAAGTAGTCCACGCAAGAGGGAACCTTGTGGATGAAAAATGGGAAGAAGTGCTCGCACAACCTACTTGACTAGTCATTCCTTGTGAGTTAGCATTACCGGTTGTCCATATGGTGACCCCAGTGATGGTACACGTAGATGCACTAGTTTCCTACTGTGCTTGAAGGGGGTAAAGTAAAGCTGAGATACTCCCAAATTAGTCATTGTGACTTTTTGGGTAAATCGAGCTCGCTTAAGAAAACTTTGTAACACCTAGGAAGAGAGAACCACCTAGGAAGATATTCTTTGGCTAGGAGCCCACTTTGACCATTTCAAAATAGTGTTGAGTTGTGAGCCATCATTCATCATGAAATGTGGGAAGCGTTACTTTTGTTTAGTTTTTCACTTGCCTTAAGGTGAGGTGAAACTCTACCAAAGTAAAGCCAACATTTTTCATCCCCATTTTGATCTACTTCCTTCACATTCTTTTGACACTTTGTTGATCAAAAGAAGGGTGACTACCTTTGCGTTACCAATTGATTGTTTCTGCCACTTTTTTTCATTTATGCCCATCCATGTTTGTGGATGGGTAAGTTAAATGTCTAAAGTGTGTGGAGGTGTATTCATATCATTGGTGGCCTTTGTGATCTTGATACCCATGTCAGGATCATCATCATAGTTAGGTGTGGTTCATCATCTTGAACTTCCTTGGAAAGGTTACCTTGTTTATATCGTATCACTACAATTTTGGTATTTACGTCTTGTTTCTTGTAAACTTGACCTAAATATCTATATTGTAAGGTTATACGCTATACACATTTTAACAATTCTTAGTTATACTATAAGCTTTTAGTTTGATTCCATTACTACCTCGATTTTGAAAAGTGCTACGTGTTACCACTTGTGCGTGTTATATCAATATCATCTTGATATCAATACCTTACTTTCTCACAAAGTTTGGTTAACATATCTTGGTGACATTGTTGTGTCACTCACAAATTATAACTGGCACTTTTTGGGATATAGGTATTAATTGAATTTGAGCTTGCTTCTAGTATACCTTGTTAGGAGGTCACATTAACTTCTTGTATTTACTTACGTCTTGTTCATTCCCTTGAACTTGACATAAGTGAGGACATCTTGTTAATTATCTTGTGACACCAACTACTTTTTTGAAAAAACCTAGGAAGTACTTCATTCATTTGATAGGCTTAGGTACCAAACATTGTGTCACTATTGACTTATCACTCTATCACATTGGTACTTTAACATTTATACTCATTCATATTCTTGACATTCTTTTTGCATTTCACTTAGGTGTGATCACAAGTTTTTGAACACGTTTACAACATACCTTGGTGAAACTATTACACATCATGGCTCCTAAAACATGATTAGGGCTCAAAAAAGAAAACATTGAAGCACAACAAGCGCAAGCTTGGGAAGCCTCAAACAAACAAGGGTCAAACCCTTTTATTGGTCATGATCTAGGGCCTTTATTTTCCATAGAAAAAGAGATAGAAGACATGATAGATCATAGTGGTGATGAATTGGAATCCCCACATGTGGAGTTTGACTTTGACCCCACCTTATTAGATGAATTCCTTTTTAGAAACAAGGATAGGGTGTTGGCATGAGTTGTAGAATTGGGAGCCAAAATGCCCACTGAACATGAAACAATCCCACCTACAAATAATGCTAATGATGAGGAGTGACCTCTTATCAACATGGAGGATATTTTAACACATGGACATGCTTCTACCTCCAATGTGGGAAATGATAATGTAGTGGGACATAGAATACCCTTTATTAAAGTGCCACGTAAAATTAGGTTAGGACACGAGAATGTTGAAGAACCTCCACAATATGAAGAAGAAGAGGAACCTTTGGAAGAAGAAGTCACTATTCAACAACAAATTAGCAACCTTAGTCAAAAATTAGCCTTGCTAACCTCTCATGTACAAAAGGAAACAAAAAGAATGTCCAAAAGACAAGGCCTAAGGTCAAAATAGTGAACTTCATAGGGAAAATCAAGGAGAAGACAATATGGAGCATCATCAGTGTATATATCCTACTTCTCCCACTAAAGAACAATTACTCACACAAGAAGTACAATCTATGAAAGAAACACTCACAAGCCTTCAAGAGAGAAATGTGGGGAGCATCAGAAAATATCAATATGAAGAACTATGTCCCCATCCATTTGAAAAAGCTATGACACTTCAACCTTCCCTAAAAAAATTTGACATGCTGAAATTCAAAATATAGAGGAAAGGGAGACCCATGAGATCATGTAAAGGATTTCTATATGGCATGTCAAGAGGTGTCCTATAGTGATAATTATCTCATGACTCTTTCCCAAGAGTCTAGGAGGTCAAGCCTTGGAGTGGTTTACTCATTTACCTCGGGGTCTATTTTTACTTGGCTAGAATTGGCAAGAGAGGTTTGTGTGTCACTTCTCATACAATATAGAAAGTGATATCACCATGGAAGACTTATGTGGCACCAAAAAAACCCTAATGAGACATTCTCAACTTCCTACAATGGTGGAGAGGGATAGCCAGTCGCTTCCCTTGTGCATTCCCTGAAAAAAATAGGGTAAGTATCTTTGTGCCCAACCTAAATCTAGACATCGCTTTCCACCTTCAAATGCATTGTGTTCACACTTTTGAGGAGGTCATTGAAAAAGGTGTTCAAATAGAGAAATCCCTTATTGCCAAAGGAACTCTTAAGTCACAATCTAAGGATAACCAAAGTGTTAAACCTACGGAGAAGCTGAAAATATTTAACAAAAACAAAAATGTGGTGGGAGATGGGATCACAGATTCCAAATGTGTGCAAATGGTTCAAACTGGTCAACCTTTTAAACTGACCAAAGGACCTATTCAACCACCACCTAAATGAAGAATGTTCACTCCTCTCAATGAGCCTTTTTCGGTTATATTGAAACAATTAGATGCAGCTCACATGGTGACTTATCCCATGACACAACCCTTTGATGACAATGCTCCAAAACCATCATGGTACAAAGAGCATGACTATTGTGAATTACATCATGTCAAGGGACATAAAATAGAAAAATGTCTTGTGAACTTCATCACTACATCCAAGACCTCATCGACAATGGGGAGATAGAAGTGGACAACCTAGAAAAACTCAGATGCCCAATGAAAAGATGGGGATATACAAAGAACCATTCCCCAAACATGGTAAGTCAGAGGAGTCAAATCGGATCGAGGAGAGTCATCCCAGAGTTATAAAGTAGTGAATTATCTATATACCAAGAAAGACAACAATCATTATGATTCACTCATTGGATGTATTCACTCTCCTAGTGACCATGTGAACACCATTTGAATCAAGGGAAAGGATTGCACCATGGTAACAAGGCATGCCCACCTCATGATTCTGAACCCTCTCCATCAACCCCACAAAATGGTAGGTACAACCTCTTAGAACAACTTGAGAAAACATCTACCAAGATTTTGATCTTGGATCTTCTTAAGATATCAAATGTACATAAAGACATTTTGTACCAAACTCTTCAAGGGTCAGGAGTGCCACTAGAAGTAGATCCTACACATCTTTAGGCCGCCATGGTAGAAAACATTGTACCAACTGAGCACATTGCCTTTAATCATAGGGAAATCCCTACTGAAAATCCAACGCATAATCTCCCCTTGTATATTGAGGTATTTGTTACCCACTAAAAGATCAAATGGGTGCTTGTGGACAATGGATCAAGATTGAATATATGCACGTTGAAGTTGGTTAAGAAACTGGGACATACTGAAGAAGACCTGAGTCAAACATCATTACCATAACCACTTATGAAACATGTAGAAAGAGAGTCAGTTGGCACAATCACATTGCCCATGGAAGTTGGTCCCACTTGTCATCACACAAAGTTTCATGTCCTGGACTTAGAACTCCCATATAATATGCTTCTAGGCTGACCATGGATTCATGCCATGCAGGTCGTGCCATCAACATTCCATCAATGCATTAAACTAAAGCATGAGGGACACACTATCACAATACAAGGAGATTTAGAGCCCTTTTGCTCACTATAGAGCTCTCAATAGTTTTACACGTAAGGGTACCTATACGTGTCCCTCTCCAGCTGATATAGTTGTTCCTCTTCAATCTGAAGCCATGGAGTCCGAGTAGATTTAGATTCTCTCAGTTCTTGTGCCCATGGTGCCTCTACATCAACTTCTCCTTTTGATTCATGGGAGATGAAGGTTCTGGAATATGGTTGTGGAGAATATAATGTGCAACAAGCCCTTTTAGTTTAGACCTCTCATTGTCACCTAAAACTAGAGGTCGACCCAACTATCATTTCAGATGACCTAGAGATGAGAAAACTATTGGGTCATTTTTACCTAGAGGCTTGTTGGCTGAAGAAAATTGTTGGATCCACCTATGACTTGGGTCCCTAGAAGATACTCAACCAACTTGCTACCAAACCCCTGAATATGAGAAATCTAGTCGAATGATGTACTCCATGGGCTACAAGGGTCTAGGATGTGGAAGGAATGAGAAAGGACAATGAGAACCAGTGCCTCTCCCACATTTTAAAATAGAAAGGTATGAATTGGAATTCACCCTTATGGGGCACATCCCAATGATCAAGATGCTACCTACTCTGAACGTGAGGATAGCTGACTATTTAGACAGTGATATAGATTCCCATTGTAGCCAATATGAGGATCTTACCTCCATGAACTGTTCATGAATACCATTGTCCTCACCATAACCCCTATGGAACCTACACTTGACCTCGTTTACCCTTTCCTTGTTGAATGGGACCAACAACGTCATATGTCACTAGATCTATTTGAGAATGATGAAGCTATTGCAGAATTCATGGGCATTCGGGATACAATCCCCATTGGAGACCACAAAAAGGGATTCTATATTGACTTAGATACCTGTGCCTACTTTGAGAGAGGAAGTTGAGCTTCGTGGTCAAAAAATTTAAGAAAAAGTGAGGGAAAAAGTTCCAATGCAAAGCCTCGGAAAAAATCAAAGTCCAAGTCACACAGTGAAAACCTCTTTGAGGCAGGCGTTGGCAAAAAAACAGGTGCAAAAATCAAAGGACAATAAAAGTGACCATGCCAAGGATGAAAATCTCATGGAGACATCCTTGGATGAAGATCTCAACCTTCCTCCCGATCCTACGTGTATGGAGGATTTGTCAAAGTTACTAGTAGAAGAGACTATTGATGTAAACATTGGCACAAAAGATGACCCAAAAATAGTCAAGTTGGGAGCTTCACTCTGGCATGGGAACAAAAAACATTCACCATGCTACTACGGGAGTTTATAGATGTGTTTCACATGGTCCTATAAGGATATGCTAGGCTTGGATCCAACTTTGGTCATGCACAACTTAGTTGTACATGTAGATGCTAAGCCTATTAAGAAAAAGCTTAGAAAGATGCACCCGAGGGTGGCTCTCCTAGTTAAGGAAGAATTAGAAAGATTCTTGTGGTAGGATTCATTGACCCATTGATTACTCGAATGGATATCAATATCATTCCTATCTAAAAAAATCTGTTGGGATAGAAATCACAGATTTTAGAGACATAAATAAGGCATGCCCTAAGGATGATTTTCCATTACCAAATATTGATATGATTGTGGATTCAATATAGGATATGAAATGCTATCTCTTATGGATGGATTTTTAGGTTATAATCAAATCAAGATAGCGATGAAGATCAACACAAGATGATTTTACAACTCCTTGGGGTACCTTTTATTATCAGGTAATGTCGTTTGGTCTTAAAAACATAGGAGCTACCTATCAAAGGGAAATGATGGTAATTTTCCATGATATGATCCATGATATCATGGAAGACTATGTGGATGATATCCTCGGGAAATATAAGACAAGGGAGGATCACCCTGCTATTTTTGTGGCATATCTTTGAATGCCTACGAGAGTACAAGGTCCATCTGAACCCAAAGAAATGTGTGTTTGGTGTGCTATCAGGAAAATTGTTGGGTTTCATCATATCAAGAAGGGGAATTGAGGTAGACCTGCTAAAGTGTCTATTATTACTGAGATGCCTCCTCCTAAAAACATTAAGCAATTGCGTAACTTGTAGGGAAAAATATAGGCTATTCACCACTTCATCTCCCAACTTGCCGATAAGTGTCATTCGTTCACTCACCTACTTAAAAAGGATGTTGCCTTTATCTGGGGACCAGAGAAACAATAGGCCTTCACCTTGCTTAAGAAATACTTGGCCAATCCACCTGTCCTCATGCCTCCAACTCTGGTGAGCCACTCCTACTTTATATCTCTGCTACTCAATTTTCTATTGGTGTGTTGCTCACCCAATATGACCTTGGTCAAAAAAAAGTGGTATACTACCTCAGTCGCACTCTCATCGCTTATGAGCTCAACTATCCCCAAATTGAAAAATCTTGTTTGGTTGTAGTTTTTACCTTTCAAAAACTTCATCATTATCTATTGAATACCAAAACCAAGCTTATATCAAAAGTTGACCCGCTCAAATACTTGTTGTCTAAACCCACCCTCACCGGTAGAATGGCTAATTGGATCATTCTACTAAGTGAATTTGACATCGAGTTTTGTGCATCAAAAGTTGGTCAAGGGACAGTACTTGTTGATCAATTAGCAAGAAGCACCTTTACAAGGAACTGAACCTTTGAATCTGGATCTTCCAGATGCCTCATTACTATACATTGAAGAATCTGTCATGTGGCAGATACACTTTGATGGGTCTTTTACTTTTCATGGTTCAGGGGTAGGTGTGGTCCTCATTACTCCTTCTGGTGACCCCATACCTCAGGATTTTCACCTTGGTTTTCCTTGCATGAACAATATCACAGAGTATGAGGCACTCATCATTGGGATGAAGCTCACCATCAAATGGGACATTCATCATGTTAAGATTGTTGGTGACTCTTAGTTAATCATCAAGCAAGTCAATGATGAGTACAAAGTTAAGGATGAGAAACTCATCCCTTACAAGAAGCTGGTAGAAACTCTGAAAGAGTATTTTTGTGCATCACATTTGAATAGATTCCAAGAGCACAAAATAGATCTATAGATGTTATGGAAACCATGGGTTCTATGCTCCGCATTCCACGAAAAGTAATGACATGCCATTCTTTGTGGAAAATCTATGCCACTAGCCTGCATATGACATGCTAGAATCTATCTGGCTTGTGATGTTGTTGGTCCCAATTCCCCATGGTATGAGCCCATCTTCACCTACCTCAAAGACAACACATTCCCTCCCGACATCTCCCATTTTGAGAAACAAATCCTAATTCACCAGATAGCCCACTATACCCTTTTAGGAGGTACGCTTTATCATCGTGGCTATGATGGGAATCTATTACGTTGTCTCGATATGATAGAGTCGGTCCAAGTGATTAAAGAGGTGCATGAAGGGGTGTGTGGGGCCCATACTAATGGAATGGTTCTAGCCAAAAAATTGTTGAGAGTGGGCTACTATTGGCCTACCATGGAAACTGACTATGCAACTATGTAAGGAAGTGTGTACTTTTCAGAAGTATGGAAATTTCATCCATGCTCCATCACAACCAGTTGCAACCCATCACCACCCCATGGCCATTTTCTAAATGGGGACTTGATTTAATAGGGAAGCTTACCCCTACTTCATCTGATGGCCACACCCACATCATTACAACTACTGAATACTTTACCAAGTGGGTGGAAGTTGTCCCTTTGACCTATGTAATGGGTGCTCAGATTTCCAAGTTCATCATGAATCATCTTATTTTCGGTATGGCATTCTGAGCCATTGTTACTGATAATGGAAAATCATTCAAGAATAAAATGGTAAAGGATCTCTATCATCGGTTTCAAATCAGGTTAAAATGGTCTACACCATATTATCCCCAAGGAATGGATAGGCCGAGGCCACTAATAAGACTTTGGTTGAATCATGGAGAAGATGGTAAGTAAGACAGGTCGTAATTGGCATTTGCAAATCCACCCAGCTCTTTGGGCTTATAGGACCTCTATTCACACTCCTATGGGTGTGACACCATATTCCCTAGTATTTGGAATGGAAATCTATCATCCGTTAGAAATTGAGCTTCCTTCCCTAAGAATCTCTCTTAGGGATTATCTAGATAAAGATGAAGATTACCGAGTGGCTAGACTAGAAGAGTTAGAGCTCTGGATGAGAAGTGCATCCATGCACCCTTAAATCACCTCAAAGTGTATTAGAACAGAGTCTCAGAAATTACAACAAAAGAATCATACCTCGTCAGTTTGAGGTTGGTGATTTGGTCATGAAGGAAAATCAGTTCAACACAAGGGAAAAATGAGAGAAGAAAGGAAAGTTCAAACTGCATTGGTTAGGACCTTATGTTATCATGGCCAAGTATGGCATGGGAGCATACAAACTTTCTCACCCCAATGGTGATGAGCTCCGTGAGCCCATGAATGCCATGCACCTTAAGTGGTTCTATGCTTAAACATGGTGAAAATAAAAAAAAAATAAAAAATAGGGTAAAAATAATCAAAAATAAAAAAAAAATAAAATAAGAGAAAAATAAAAAGAGAAAATAGGTCATTCATAAGTGAAAACCCACAATTGTGGCACTTTGGATAGGTCCTTGGGTGAAAAATGTTTTCGGTGCCTTGGGAGGATTCGTTGTTCACAAGCATCTTGCATCTGGAGGGTACTTTTACTTAGCCTAGGGCTAGTTCACATCTACCTCCGAGATTCCTGTGAGCCTAATCTTGTCAAGCCTTGATCGGCTTTGTCTCCTTTTATTCATCTATGAAGGCATGGTCTTTTTCTATTCCCCATCTCTCATGTTGGGGCACTTCTGTGACTTCACCTTCCTGTTTATAAGCACGTGGCATTTCCCTTGTATATTCCCCATCTAACGTTGGGGGCATCCACATGCTTTCTTGGTTACCTATGCATAGCTCGGAAAACTATTAGAAAAACACAAAAACATTCAAAAATGTTAGAAAATCAAAACAATAGAAAATTGTTTCACAAAACTCAAAACAATAGAAAATTGTTTCACAAAACTCAAAACAATAGAAAATTGTTTCACAAAAATCAAAACAATAGAAAATTGTTTCAAATCAAAACAATAGAAAATTGTTTCACAAAAATCAAAACAATAGAAAATTGTTTCACAAAAATCAAAACAATAGAAAATTGTTTCACAAAACAATCTTACAAAAACATTCACTTTAGTTTACTTGCGTTATCTTGTTTCTTGCTTTCTTGATTGCTTGTATAGTTGCTTCATGTTTGTACATTTGTATTTTTTTTCTTAGACATACTTTGTTAGGATTCATCTTTTCTTGTTTAGATCAGATTTATTCTTGCTTGTGCATATTGAAGTGTGTTTTTGCATGCGTTGGTGAATCATGGTACATTGTTGTATTGGTTCATTATGTTCTTTGTTAGCATTTG
The DNA here is from genome assembly GCA_018340775.1 of Taxus wallichiana var. yunnanensis. Taxonomy (NCBI): domain Eukaryota; kingdom Viridiplantae; phylum Streptophyta; class Pinopsida; order Cupressales; family Taxaceae; genus Taxus; species Taxus wallichiana. Next base: position 133,580,871 of record CM031239.1, on the reverse strand, counting down.
ATTGTGTTTTTTTATTATTGCATGTGCATCATTTTGTTATCACATCATCATATTTCCATCAATATCATCACATCTAACATCATCTATACATCATATATCAAGAAAAAGCTAAGTATACATCATACATGAATGCTAAGCTAATCATCACATATCGTATCATCAAATGGGGGAAAGAGGGATCAAAAATATCAAAATCTATCCCCCCCACACCCATATCATCATATCATCCCATCCACTAAATCTAGCACATCACATGAGAAAATACATTTGATATACTCTATAGATCTATCATCTAGAAATCAAAGCGCATGTGATACATCAAAAATCAGGATACATATACATGTGAAATCAAATCAGCTAACATCATAAACACATCCATATATCCATGTACTCAATCAAAAATAAAAAACAATATCCATCATCTCATAACACATGTGTCATGTCAAAAATGTCCATATATACATATACATGTGTGTGGTATATTTGTATCAAAAATAGATATACATCACTACTATACATCAAAAATGCCTTCATCTGAGGCATACAAAAAGGATGATATACATCGATCAAAGAATACAACTACCTTCATCAGAGGCATATGTCAAAACTACTATACATAAAGAATGTTGTACATCGAGCACAAGATGCTCATAAGCCTTCATCAAAGAGGCACATGTATCAATACAATAATCAGGGGTGACTCGAGCCCTCAGATGGGCTGGCTGGTCTATCCCATGGTGGAGGCATAGCATGAGCATCACTCGGTCTCACAGACTAGCCCCCGTGGCTGCTCCACTGAGGCCTGAGGCCTCTCTGACCTCGTCCCTCTACTCGACTGCTTGGCTATAAGAAGGTGCCGCCACTCAGTTGGAACTACCTCATAATATAATGATCTGTAGTAAGATGCTCTGCCCTCTGTTGTAGCTAGATCTCTGTGAGTTTAGGTTGTCACCACTGTGTGCCATCTGTGCATCAAAAGGATGTTATCTCTATTGATACTGGGAAAGCTTGGCCTGACCCACTGACTACTCTCTCTCTCTCATCTATCTCTCTCTCCAGTATCATAGGTTGTAGTTGAGCCTGTGTCTACTGATATAGGCTCATCACCTGAGCCATCTATGTTGCCATCTACCATATCTGCTGAAAATGGATAGCACCATCACCTCCCCTAGCTAGCCAGCCCGAGCCGATCCCACTCTCTTCTATCACTACTAAAGTTTGAGCTCTGGGCCTGGTCTCTCTCTGCTATGGCCTGCTGCAGCTACTATTGTAAGGTGGCTATCTATGCCACTGGCTACACCACAGGGGCTGTCTATGCATGCCCTGCCCCTATCCTATCGGTCTCTAGAGGCATGTCCTACTCTCGTAATCTAAGCCTGGGAACTGTGTAGGTGCTGCATCTTGGTCCCTACCACCTCGGTCCCTACACCTATGTTGCACCCTACCTCATCATGTGGCAGCCCATCAAATGGATCATCTGGGTCACGGGATGATGCTACATCCTCCCTCTCATCACGCTATAATGAAGCTCTCGTGGTGGCCGAGTGCCTGCTGCCCATGCCTCATCTTTGGAATAGTCAAATGTCGTGGTAAAATAGTGGCATACCAATCCATGTAATCGGAAAGTGGTACCCGGATCTCTGATCTATTGAGTTGGGTCCCATGCCTGTGGTACCACTGTAAAAATTTGGCCCTAGCTCGGGTCACCTATATGCGTGGCCCCATGGTCTACCTCTCGAGTCTCGGTGGGCATACCAAAAATCTGGTTGTGGAACCCCCTGCACCATGCCCAGCTATCGCTGACATCGGTCTACTTTGTATAACTCGATAATGTAACTATGGACTACCTAGAAGGAAGTGCTCCACCACACAAACATTGAGCTCTGCTCCATCCTCTGGCCACTGTATCTACCTGTAAGGCCTCCATATAATGTCCCTATCTAACAGCTCGTCAAACTCTCGTCGATAATGGTACAAGCTGCCTAGGTGCCCTCGTATGTCATCACCTAGAAACCCAAGCCATGTATGATGGCTCCTGGGACTCGGACATGTAATGCCTATAGGGCACCCGATAGCTATGTGGTCCCAAGACCAAATCTGTAGTAAAGAGGTAGGCCCCACCATCTTCTGATGGTGGTATGTAATCAGATGTAAGTCCCAGTATAGATGTGCCAGTATGCACTGGCCCCAACAATAATGCTCACCACTAAAAATCCCATGCACCAATGTCATCAGACCCCTAGGGAAGGATGTCCTAGTCTTATCAGTGAGAAAAAACCCATTGATAAGTGACATCACATATAATGGCCCCCGGTGTAATCGGGATCACTATGCACTCATGTAATGAAACTATCATGCCATCATGTGGTATATCATCATGGTCAAACAAGTCATTGACCACCGCCACCTGATCACCCAAGGTCACTCGTATACTCGATCAATGAGCCTAGGATAGGTATGCGAGAGAATCACCATACGTCCTCTAGAGTAACTATCATCTCTCGGTAGGGAGCCTAAAGCATTGGCTCTCGTTGTGCCACCACTTAGCCAATGCAATCAGTAGACCATGATCCAATGTAATGGAAGGCATCGGGATATGGGCCTAGGCCCACCACCTCTAAAAGTATCACCACCACGTGCACGAATCTCATCTGCATGCTCCCCTCTAGCTCTGTTATGTGTGAATGTCACTCACGCGTCTATAGCATGGGAAACCATCTCTAAAAATCATTCCATTTGTCAGCTACTAACATTTCTTCTAAGTTCTACCTATCATTTTTTAGGGTTAACCCAAAAATCCTAATTTTCTTCTAAATGTCATCATTTTTGGCATTTTTCTATCTCTCCTCCATCTACTTAGTGTGCTGCACCCTTTGGGGGGGGCATGTGTGCACCTATGGGCATGTGTGCCCTCCTTTTGGCATGCATGTGCATGTGTGCATCCACCTATGGATGCTTGTGCCATATCTTTGGGGTATGTACTGCATGTGTGCATGTGTGTGTGCCCTATGTGTGTGTGTGCACTACCATGTGGTGCACATGTGTGTGCACATGTGTGTGTGTGTGTACATTATGTGTGGGTATATATGCATGTGCGTATACATTTTTTTGTGCTGCATGCATGCATGTGCATACATACGCTCAAGGGTGCTGCGCCACCATTAGGGCACTGCGCCCCCCCGCATGCACACACGATGTGATTTTAACCCTAGTTTCCTACTTCTATGAGCATTAATTACAAAATTGATGAAGAGGGTTAGGTTACTCACAAAGATGCCATCATCCGCGTGTGGTCATACCCCCGAACTATGTGTCTACTCATCTCAAATGGTCTCATTCTCTCACCATCATCCTCATCATTATTAGAGCCTCATGGTAAAAACTTAGCAGTGGTCGGTAACAAATGAATTGGTCGCGGTGATTTACCCCCCCCTCGGGTGGGGTATATCAAGCTATTTTCACCGCCGTGATGCTGGAGGCTTGTTTTGACCATGTTTTCTCCTCTATTCACCGTCAAATAATTATTTTATTTAAATAATTATTTTTCTTTCATTTTTCATCGTCTTTGGGGCATTTTTTTGCCATCTAGTACCCCTTTCTTCTCACTAGGACAATTTTTATTGCTCCTAGGTGATTTTTCTTCTTATCCACACTCTCTCGAATAATTATATTTTTTTTAAAATAATTATTTTATTAATTTTTCCACTATACGGGGACATTATTTGTCACTTGTTTCTTCTTTCTTCCCCTGGGGCATTTTCTTTTGCATCTAGGCACTTCATTCTATTTCTTCTATTTTTCTTCTCGTCCATCACATCATCACATTTTCCACCACAAAAACAAATAATATATATATATATATATATATATATATATATATATATATATATATCAATTCAAAATCCAAAAACAAGGCAAAATTCTCCACAAAATCCTAAAAAATTAAAAAACTACAAAAATAGGTAACCCGCTTATTACGGCTGAAACTTGTGTCTTGTGCATGGTATTCTTTCCGTATCCTACTGGTTTGTTTCACATCTTCACCGATCAACATGACTTGTGGATCACGGATTCACAACCATTCACAAAGCTAGCTTTTGCTTGCTTCATCTGTACTCTGGGGCACGTCTTGTTGCTGGTGTTGTTTTCGTTGTGCACAAAGCTTTCTCCTTGGACCCAAGTGTCCATCATCATTTCCCCTTGCATGTATCCTTTCTCGGGGCATCATTTTTAACCCTTGTCATCAATCATGAACATGTGGACCTCTTCATCTTGATAAAAAACATTTTTACAACTATCTTGACCATTGTTGGGTTGGATATGTGCATTTGTACTTGTTTTCCCTGTTAAATGAGCTTGTTTCCTTCTCATATTGCATTGCATTTTGTATGTTGCATAGGGTTGGTGTTTTCAGCAATGGAAAATTGTTTGTAGTATGGATTTTCATGTCATTCTACTTTTTTTCGTATGCTTATATTTTTCATAAGGACCGATGATGTAGATCTTTTGGCAATATGATGACAATAAAGTTGTTTCAATACACTGGATGAAATCTGGCTCTTTTCTTCCCATCTTCATTTCTTCTACATCACCCTCCTATCGACACTATTCTTCTACTTCACCTGGGGCATCCTTCTCCTCTCCATTTCTCACCTTTTTCGATCATCGATCATCTTCCTTCATCACCCCATCGACACTCGAGGGGCATCTCTCACTTCTACTAATTTTTCTTCTACCCCTTCAAAATTTTATCATCTACTATCTTTGAAGTGGCGTCGCTTACGCCACCCCAAAGAGGGGAAAATGTAGACACCTATAATTTAGCCTGAACAATTTAAAACACTTAAATTGTGCTAATTATCCCTTTCCCCACAAATTGATGACATATCATCAATAATGCTCATCTTCTCTTCTATCATCATTAATTAATTACAATAAGTAATTAATTAAGTCTTATATTCAACAAATACCCTAATTAATGACCTTCCATTAATTAATCCTTCCTTCTATCTAAACTAATTAATTATTATTAATTAATTAGCTTCCCCTTTCATTAAACCAATAAATCATTATTTAATTGATTTAATCCCCTTCTATAGTCTAAATCATGCTAATATTCCTCTAAAAAGCTTTTATAAGCTTGCACATCTATTAATTAATCATCTTGATCAATTAATAAACCCCTTTATCCACATGAGTCACTAAAGGACAAGCTAAACTCTCCTAAAGTTAACTCAACCCTATCTAAACCCCCTTATCCACAACTAACTCAACATCTCTATTATCCCACATGCAAAGGGATGTAGAGATCCCTTTATCCATTGGGCTATATAAAGATCCCTCCTCCTACCTTTACACTTACACCTATTCCTTGAGAAACAAAAGTGAAGCATATAGTAAATACACTATAGCCATTTTGTCATCTTGGAGCATTCTTCATTGGAGAGGCTAGCTACTTTCATTTCTTGTATTCATCCATCCAAGTTTTGAAGTCATATGGAGATATGTCAAATGGTCTTGTAGCCATGGATTGACAAGACTCCATTCTTGAAAACCTTGGGATTCAAACATATAATCAAACCTTTGATTGTTAAGGATCTAAGTAGGTTCATTTCATTTTTAGCATTCAATAGAGATAGAAATTAATGGATTAACATGTTAGTTTGAATATTTGTTCATGTTCTAATGCAAGGATGTTAGTAGATTAGTTTAGACCTATCCCCCACCTAAGAAGAAGAAAATACCTCTTAGGCCTCGTACCCATGTTTCTCTCACTCCTCCTCCTTAACGTTCACCACTTCCATCCATCTTAGGTCCCCATCCATCAACCTTGGTCAATTAATCTCTTACCCAAGGTAAAACTAAAATAAAGCAACCTACATCCTTATCACAACCTCCCATTCCACCTAAGCATTCTACATTGTCCTTGCCTACTCCACTACCTATTCCTTTACCTTCTCTTCAACCTACACTTTCTGTATTTCCTCCTACCACTATCTTTACCGCACCTCCACTCTCACCTTGGTTGACCCGTCCACTTCCATCTTCCGCATTCCCTTCTACTTCATGCACTACCCCAACACCTTTACCCAAGAAGGTACAACCCAATCCTAAAACCACACTACCTACCAAAAAGGTAGTCAAACCTACTCAACCTCCAACTCCCCCTCTAGCAGTACCTCTTCCATAAAAGTCACCCAAACCTCCATCCAAACCCACTCTCACTTCTCATTGTGATCCCTTGGTAGGATCTTACGCTAACATCCTTGCTTGATCATGTTAGAAACCTCTGCCATTACATTTCCACCTCTCATGCCTTATGACCCACTCAAACCTAAACCAAAAGGGTTTGATGATACCATGATTTATGCTTATCATCATGTGCCAGGGAATGATGTTGAAAATTGTAAGGCCCTTAAAAATATTCTTCTTCAAATGTGTTCTCCCAAAGATCTCTTTGACGAAGATGAACTTTTGGATGAAGATCTCATTCCACCTTCACCTATCACCATGCATCCTCACCCCATATCTATTTAGTGGCCTACACTTCTACCTCCACAACCCTCTTTTCCTCCTCCAACCTTTGAGATCAATATGGTTTGGATCAGAGAGCTAGCCCAACCCCCTCCAAAATGCCAATGTGCCATACTCATTTCACAGGGATCTTATCCCACACTAGGTTTTTGTCCCTCATGTCGTTATACATTTCATGACACATCTCCTCCAATTCTTGAAATCAATATGGTTTGAGTTTCCACTTGATCACATAAAGAAAAAGTAAATAAGAAGGATGGAAACCCATCTAGTGCACCTATACCTACAATTCCATCTACACCTACCCCCACAATAACCATTTATGGGTTGTCGTATCCTATTTCTGATGGATTCACACATCGTACTATGATCAAACAAATTCATCAATCTCCTCTAAAAATGTCTTTATATGACCTCATCCAAACCTTTGAGTCTCATTGTTAGGCCCTCCTTGAGATCCTACAAACTATTGAGGTTCTACCAAATGACCCTACACTTGTTTCCACCATATTCACACCTCATCATGTGGCTTCTCTCACTACTTCACCTAAAACCTCTATTTCTACTACCACTCACCAAATGTTTACTATCAATTTCTCTAACTTAGAGATTTCTCCTCACCATTCACATGATCCTAATCACGCCCTCTTCATCTTCGTCCACATTAAGGATACTCTGTTTGACACATTATGATCGATGGAGGTGCGGGTATAAAAATTATTTCTTCTCGTGCATAGAAACATGTGTATGCATAATAACTTGCTTATGCTACATTATTTTAATGATGATCTAAATTCTACTCTTGACACCGTAATCCTCCACATTTACTTGGGTACCCAAAGCATTCCTAAACTATTCTATGTTCTTGAAGGGGAATTCCAATATAACATGTTTCTTGGTCATCCTTGGATCCATGTTATGGGGTGTGTGTTGTATGCACCCTAAATTACACGTGCTATATTGTCGGGAAAACAGTTATAAAAGTCCCCAGTGATGATTCAAAATCCTTTCAAGAAGGTGTTCAAGTTCCAAAACCCATTCGCAGTATATATTTGTAGCCTAGATAGCCTTACTTAACTTTTCCTTGCATTTTTCCAGCTTCCCCCTTCTTTCTGTGCTCATTTTGGCATTAAGTGTTGAAACCGCCGCCTAGGCGGGACGACGGTCCTGAAACCACCGCCCCTACAAAGGGAAGAGGTTGTGATTGATTTTTCCATAATCTTCATGCATAAAATTACATGTGACGATTCACTTAAGTTTACTTTTTGAGTGCATCCATGAGCCAAATTTGCTAAAAATAGCTTCATTTGCTTGGTTCTCCTTGTTCCTTCTATTTTTAAATAGATTTAATGAGTGGAATTGCCTCTTCATTTCCTTATGCATGAAGTAACCTTCTATCCTTCATTCCTATATATTCCATGCTTGTATTCAAGGAAAAGGGCCTAAGAATTTTGTGTATCTTGCATTGTTGTGCTGCCATAATCTTGCTAGGAATTACATAGCCAAGTTCAGATCTCTTGTGCTATCTTTCTTCTACTGCATTACATCCAAATTGCTTCCAAGCTTCCATCACTCAAGTGCCATCCTCTTGTTGTTTTTATTTTCATTCCCAATCCTTTGGACTCACATGAACACTCAGAGAAAGAAAGGAAAGAACTGAGGGGATAGATACTAATACTATTGGATTTGCCAAAGCTCTTGCTCTTCTAGGTTGGAGTTGTGTATTTGTTTTCTTTGTTTTGTCAAATTTTCAATTACATATCAAATAGAGTAGAGAAACAATTCATTTCAATTAGTTAGATAGTTGCAAGTAGATCAAATCAATAGGAAGTTTTCTCTTCAATATTGCTAGGGAAGTTGTGGGGGAATAATAGCTCTATTAGAGCCATGATTTTTTTTCTTCACCTATGAGGTAGGGTTGGAAATATTTTATTTGAATTAGAATAGATCTTAGACTTAGATTCACACATTTTCATAGATAAATAACTACATATGGTTAGTTATTTATTTTTAATTTTCTTATTAGATTAGATGCATTATTTGAAAAGTTAGAAAATCACAAAAATATTTATTTCCGTAGATTAGTTTGTTTTATTTCTTTGTTCTGATATATTGAGAAAACAACAAAAATATAGCTTAGATTTCCTTTAATAGATAGTTTATTTACTGAAAACAAATCAATTCATCTTGCATGACCATCAATGGTCCACAATAGGAAAAGACTTACGGTTGTGATCCCTAGTCCCACAACCCAATGGGCCAGAGCTAATAACTGACATTGACACAAGTTTGTGCTTAACAATATTACGCACACCTACCACATACGTAGAGAAAATAAGACAGTTAGAGACATTGAACATAGCTTCTAATCAAGCCTATGACTTTTGGAATGCTCCTGGAAATAGGATTTGATTGCATGCATGAACATATAAGGGCCTAAACCTCAACGAGTCTTAGGTTTTGACCCACATGTCCGTGTAACCCAATGGGCCTTCAAGTCGGTTAGATATTGACACTATCTTATGCACACTAGTATTCATATCTTCATCGCTTCCACTCCGATTTTATTACACAACTTTCATTGTTGAATATAATGTACCGATCATTCTAAGACTTTCTCGGACAAGACCAAAAATTGCCTTAATTCCTACAGACTCCACTACATCGCTTGTCTCAATTTCCATGACATTTTCTAGAAACCCATACAAGGCACATACAGGTTACTTTCTACATATTCCATAACCAATCAATAGAATCTCGGAAAAACTAGACATCGATTGGAGTCTCTGAGTAGCTATCATATCAGACCATACCATCACACCCCTTCAAGTTAGGAGAGAATTATTTTCCTTAGATTTTCAGATTTCATTATTATGTGTCGAAGAGATAAGTTTTCCCAATTAGCTTGGTCATTACCATCACTTTCACTCCCACTTTGATTCCACACCAGCTATCTTGGCATGACCTTGGGAGCTCGGAGTGCAAAGAAGGTCATGTGTTGATTTTCTATTGTACATGTACTTTCGAATCTTCACCGATACATCAAGTTCGAATATGAAGGACACCCTTACACTATTCAAGAAGATCCTTCACCTTTCAAAACCTGCAACATGTTGTATCAACCCAATGATTTCCTTATTCTAATTAAGGCATCTACTACTGTTGTCACTTCATCTAATACAAATTTTGCTTCATCTAATACCCCTTCCACTTCATCTACTACCGCTTTCACCTCATTTACTACCACTGCCACTTCACCTTCAACCAATGCTACCTCATCTTCTTTTGTTGCTTCATCTACCACTTCTACTACTACATCTTCCTCACCCAGCTCATCTCTCCCCACTATTGCCAAAACTTCCAAAGTTAACCCGTCTACCAATTCTTCTTCTCAAAATCCAAATATCTCATCTATTCCCTCCACCTAAGTACTAATTTCTGACCCTTTATAAGGTGTTTTTAATGCCTTACATTTGGGGAGTATCACGTATACTACATTGACACATTCCAAACTCCTCAAGAGTATAGAAACCTTCATCAACACCCACATTATGATCATCGTATAGGAGAAGTATTTCTATATGGTCCTCCCCACCTTCGCACCAACTTGACATTCAGTGGACTTGATACTTCTTCTTATTCTCCTGAACCACCCACTCAAACATGACCTTTTTAACTTTCATTACCTCACTAACTGCCACTTTTTCCACACCTTTCTTCATCATTTGTGATTGGAATGGATTTTTATTTAGTATTAATGAACAAGTTCATCACACATTTATTCATTATACTACCCACAAACATAAAGACCATTGTGGTATTATATTAACTAAACCACCTATTTCTAAGAAGGCTAGAGTTGACCTCGTAGAGGAAGATCCACCTTCTGCACCTTTTTCACCTAACACACCACCTTTACAAATAGAGTCCATGGATCCATAATCCATCCCTCCTAAATTTTTTTTTCATGAACACCATTTCTTTGGGACCTCGACTTGTCATCATGATAGCAAGGTGACCTCTTCCCTTCCTCTTCTTTATCCTGACATGTTGGAGGAAGACACACCTTCTATCAATGTCATTCAATGTCAGGATGATGATTCCATTCTCACCTATTTAGGTGCAAAATATTCTTACATTCACTAGTCATTACCTTCTGAGACACAAACCATGTTGAATGAATCAACCATCAAGATCAACATTCACACTCAGGATGACCCTTGAATTCTAAAGATAGGCCAATCTTTAGATTCTACTGAACAAGAATACTTCACCTCTTTCCTCTGAGATCATAGCAACACTTTTTGTTGTTCTTATGCTGATATTCTTGGAATTGACTCAAATATCATGGTGCACAATATCATTACTATTCCTGATGCGGACACTGTGAAACAACATCTATGAATAATGCATCCACACATTACCCTTCTTTTCAAATAAGAAATCCAACACATTTTTTTGTTTCTTTCATTTTACCTATCAACTCTCTGTAATGGATTTCTAACATTGTTTATATCACTAAAATTATAGGGGACTCAACATCTAAATGGTATTCCGTGAACTTAACCTCATCTACCCTAAGGATGACTTTCCTTTTCCTAGCATCTACTGACTTGTTGATCTTACAATCACCCACTAAATGCTATCTCTTATGGATGCATTCTTGGGTTATAACCAAATATTACTCCTTTGGAGGATCAACATAGAACCATATTTATCACCCCTTAGGGGACCTACATTATCTTGTTATGCCCTTTGGCTTGAAAAACACTAGTGCTACTTATCAACACATGATGACCTATATCTTCCACGATATCATGCATGACATGTTAGAAGACTAAGTCGATGACCTTCTTAGTAAATCCAAAAGTTGTGTCAAACATCTCCCCATCCTGAAAATCATCTTTGACTATCTCATCAAATATTGCATTCACCTTCAACCAAAGAAATGCATCATTTCCATTCTCTCTGAAAAAATCATTGGTTTCATTATGTCTTTGTGGGGTATTGAAGTCGATCCTGCAAAAATCAAGTCTATTATGAAGATTTCTCCACCTAATAACCTTTGATAGCTCCATAGTTTGCAAGAAAAATTACAATCCATTTGATGCTTAATTTCCAACCTTTACGATTAATGTCACCCTTTTCATCACCTTCTTAAAAATAATGTCTCCTTCAATTGGAATGACGAGTGCCACAAATACTTTGAAGCATTGAAGAAGTACCTTCTTCAGCCACCTGTGCTCATCCCACCTAAGGATGACCAACCGTTTTACTGTAAATTTCTTCCACTAACCATTCCTTGGGAGCCATGATCACTCATCACCATGAGAAACATAGAGAGCAAGTGGTTTATTACATAATTCATACAATTTTATATTATGAGACTCAATATACTCACGCTGAAAATATTTTCTTAGCCCTAGATTTTTTTTTCCACTTGAACTTCGCCACTACCTACTTAACCACAATAATTTCTTTGTCACCAACACTAACCCCTACATTACATGTATGTTAAGCCTTATCAACACTAATGTGATTTGTGTTGGCTCATGCTCCTTATAGACCTAGATCTATAATTCATCCATCAAAAGTTTGTTAAGGGAAAAACCATTTCAGATCAGCTTGCAAACACACCTCTTTCTGGAAATGAATCTTCTAACTTTTATTTTCCAGACAAATCTATCTACACTCTATCCGTGGATGACACCATTTATGAAATGAACCTCCTCTTTGATGGTTCTAAATGTAAACATGGGGGTGGTGTAGGGGTTATTCTCATTCCTCTTAAGGGAGAGTGTATGTCTTTATCTTTGAAACTTGACTTTGATTATATAATTAACGTGGCTGAATACAAAACACTCGTGTTAGGTCTCCAAATTTCCATTTCCTATATGTTAAAACCATTAATATCTTTGGCTGGTCATCAACCAAGTAAATGGTTTATACTAATTTCATAAGAAAATAATTCAAAAGTATAATCATTACGTCGACATGCTTTTGACTACCTTTGATAATTATGACATTAAAATTTTTTTATGATCCACTAACAAATTTGTAGATACCATGGTTTTTTCGGCCTCACAAATACTTACCTCACCTTCAAACTCTAAAATATTTGTCACGGTATAACAACTACAAGCACCTTCCTTTCTCCTATGTGACCTAAATTTTTGGGAAGAATTGAAACCAACCCACATGATATATGGTATAAGAAGTTCATTGACTACCTCTCCCTTTCAATCCTACCTCCGGATCTCACTCACAATGGTAAGCGATCATTTCTCCAAAAGGTATCTCGTTACGTCATCATGAGGGGTTTTCTTTACAAGCATGGCTTTGATGGTATCCTCTTACGATGCCTCACTAATTCTGAAATTCCTTACAGTATTAAAGAAATACATTATGGGATTTTGGTGGACCTTTCAAGTGGTCACACTATTACCAAATGCATTATTCGAATTGGCTATTACTAGCCAACCCTTAACAACAAAGATTTTGTTACTATGTAAAATGTTTTGTTAAGTTCCAACAACATGCTAACCTTCACCACACCCCAAGTCATGCCTTACAAGTCGTCAGAGACTTTTTTCCTTTCTCCCAATGGGGTTTAGATCTCGTCAAAGAGATTAATACTCATTCTTCTCAATGTCACCAATGGATCATCACAACAACCGAATACTACACTAAATGGGTGGAGGCCATCCCTCTCATTTCTACAAAAGCTGATAAAATATGTGAATTCATTAACCATCATATCATTTGTATTTTTGTCTTCCTCATTGCCTCATCACTGAAAATGGTAAATAATTCAAAAATAAGACTATACATAAACTCTGTGATAACTTCGGTATTCAACTTAGTTTATCCTCACCATATTATCCTTAAACCAATGGTCAAGCTAAATCAAATAACAAAACCCTTAACAAAATTCTCATAAAATTAGTTGATGATACTAGTAAGGATTGGCATACACACAATCCTTTCTCCTTATGGGCTTATCACACTAGAATTCACACCGTAACCTCTGCCACACCTTCTCTTTAGTATAAGGTACATAGGTCATCCTTCCCTCGACGTAAAAATTACATCTCTTTGTATATCACTTAAAGATATGCTCAATGATGATGACTTTCAAAAGGCCATTCAACACAACTTGAGTTATTAGATGAATGTCATTTAAATGCTTTCGATGACCTTCAAATCTACCAAAAAAATATCAAACATGCCTATGAAAAAATAGTCATGAATGAATTTTCAAGGTCAGTGATCTTGTCCTAAAATAAAATCAACATGTAACCAAAGAGCGAGAAAAGTAAATGAGGCAAGTTTTCTCCTAATTGGCTTAGACCTTACATTATCACCCATACCTATGGAATAGGTGCTTATCGTTTATCTTCTCTTGAAGTTGAATCAAAACTGAGCCCCTTAATGCCTTGCATCTTCGACCATTCTATTGTTGAATAAAGTACTACATCACTTTATGTCACTTACATGCTTGTCCCTTGAGTGAACCTCTCCTTCCATCTACTTATTTCAAGGTCCAATGAATCAAATATAATCATGTGATTATCCATCACCATTCAATCTTATCTTCAATATGAGTATCATGGCTCTACTCATGGCATGATTCTCATGGATAATTTTGTTCATTTTCATGATGGAATCCCATGGTCATTTGTCACTTAAAACCCCTATTCCATAGCTAACCTATTTCATGTTATGGTTTTTCCTTCATACAAGAGGTTTATACTCCTTTATAGTCTTGTCCATGACTTCAAGTTTAGAAATAAAAAGAAAAAAATGGAATATTTTGAAAGTCAATTCCTTGAGTCAAAATTCTTACAAATAGATGAATCCATAAAATGACATATATTTCTTTCTCTTTCTACTATAAGTAGATTACTCCCTCAAAGGAAAGCAATACAAATCCAACCACTTACTCTAATTAGTCTATATAAAAAGAATACTACTCTATATCTCTCTAATAAAATAATCCCGAAGCGTCCCACATTGATCAAATTCATGAAGACCTCAAATAGAAGCTATTTATCCCAATATAGAATTCTTGCATCAATTAGTCTATACAAGTAAAAGAAAAGAAACAATTCATAAAAATAAAAAAACTTTTTGTCATGGGCTTGTTTATTGTGGTTTTGAGTATCTTGTAGAAGGGGCACGCTATCCCAAAATAAGGTTATGTTAAACACAATCCTCCACCTTACCTCTTTTTATTCTCTTCTACCTATTCAAGGGATGACGCATGTACTTCACACATAGTGATCACACCACTTCTTTCACCTATAGACCTATCACATCATGAAAATAATCTAAAGACTTATGATCAATAAGCCCAAGGATACAACATTTATGGTATTTTCCAAATTGGGGCATTCGATATCTTTTTAGTTCATCTCTACCTACCTTGTTTTTTCTAACTAGACCCGATCATTAAAACTGAATCACCTATATACCTTCATCTATACCCATGCCTAACTTACCTTTCCTATTACCTATTCAATATTCGAATTTTCCTATTTTTAACACATACCTTACCCAACCAACCTATCAATCCAAATTACCTATTCATTTGACCTAACCAACTCTCATTCTTCCCTAGTTTATGGGAGAACTACATCGTCCTAAGGCCCCTTTTGCAAGGGCTATATAGGCAACACTCTTAGGGCATGGGGCCCTTTGAGGTTATCTTGGACACTCTTTTACCCCATCATCTTTTCCCCCATCAAACAAAAACTTAGTTTCCATAAAAACAATAATTTGGAAGTTAACTTAAACAAAAAATATACATCACCTATGTACATCATCATTTACTTTCCATAAAACCAATAACTTGGAAATTAAATCAAAACAAAATTAAACTCAACCATACCTATCCTCTAGTTTCCATAATATCAATACATTGGAAATTTAAATAATTCACCATAACATCATTTCATTTCACAAATAACATCAACCAAATCATATCCAAATCACATCATTTCCATGACATCAATATAAAGGAAATGCAATCACCTCATAAAATAATTGACTCCACCATGCCTATCACCTAGTTTCCATAACATCAAAATAATAGAAATTAAATCATTCAATTTTCTAACCATAACCAAATCATACTTACATCAATATAATGGAAATGAAAACAACCATACATAAAACTCAACCATGCCTCTACATCTAATTTCCATGATAACAATACAATGGAAATAAACCAAGTGCATCATCTATAAATATCATCATCCATCCATCTATACATCGAATGTCTCAGATATTGATATAATGAATATACATATATAATAATAGAGTATCTCAAAACTCTCATATACATCTCATGTCTTCACACGTAGGTGGTGTATGTATCAAAATAAAAAAATAAATATCATCTGATATCACCTATGGGAAGGGATGCCACCCCCGCTTTGCTCTCTCCTATCTCTTCACACTACCTCTATCTCCATGAGCTGGTAACCTCCCACTCACCCTACCTATTTGGTTCTCCTTATCACTTTATCACCTAGCCCATACCATTAATTTCATTTGGGGCAAATTTTATCCTTACCTGCAGCCTTAACCATAGCCTTACCTACAAACCCAAACCAAACCCACCCATTTGACACTCGAATTTTCTTACTCACTATACCTTGTGTTGTTTATCCTACAAACCTTGCCTTCCCTAATGCCGTGATGTTTATCTTGACCAACCAAAACCTATTGGTGCTATGGAACCCACCTAATGCTCATTCCTACACCTAGCCTAGTTTTATTTTAGGATTGTATCCTATACATTGGCTATGTGGATCACATCAACTTGGTTTGGATAAACTATCGAACTTTGACGATGTAGAGTTTGTGATATCTTCATTCTACTTCCTTGTTGCATTCTATATGTATGCATGTGTTTGAATGACCTCACCTATTACCTACATCCCAAATACCCATTGCCCTTTGAACCCTACCTTATTTTTATTATTCACCTACCATTTTATCAAAATCATCACTGATTTAGCTTGATCCTTCATCAAATCTGAATTTGAGGGGGATCACATCAACCCATACTTGGGGCAACCACTCCTATTTTTTCAGCGTCACTTACCAATACAAGCTACACGACAAAAAGGGGAAATTGTAGAAACCAAAAATTAGGTCACACCCCTTTCAATCACCTTTGACTAATTAATTTAATATTATTCCCCACCATGCCCACTTACACACATTATAATTAATTTAATTATCACAATTAAGATTAATTACCTAACTCACCTAGCCACCTCACTTATCCACCTCATCCTAGACTTATTCCTAGCCTATTAATGAACCTAGACCAAGTCCCCACTTATCCTAACCAACTAGGACTCTTTCCAACCCTAACTATTCATGACCTATTAATCCTCTAACTAATTCCACACTTTAATTTATGTCATTCAACACTCTAGACCCAGACTAAGCCAAAGACCACACCAAATTTGGGAGAGAAACCCTATTTTTGGTAAGTTAGACCAATTCTCCTTAACCGACGTCGGTTATCCCTCGATGGCACCGATTCCCTAACCACCATCGGTTACCTTAAATAAGATTTTCTAACTCTTTTCATGGGTTCTTCAATTCATTCATTCACGAGAAGATTCGAGTATTCTAACTCTCAAGCATTCAAGTTACTAGATGATGAACTATAGCATAACAGATATTCATGAGCATGAAATTGTTTCATCCATAACCTTGGATCACCTATAAAAAGTCACATAGAATCTGCCGCCATGAAACTATACACTACCCCATTTCATCTCCGAATGGTCATCAACCACCACCACCCTCAGATCTATAGGTTCTTAGATAAGTAACTCACTCTTATTTGTTAGTTCAAGTTTTGATCTTAAGTATTTTATTCATTTCTATTACTTGGCTCTCCTCTGTCCTGAATACCACCCCTCACCCATCTACCAGCTATTCTACCAACCTCAACCATTTTTCCCATCCTATCACCTCCATCACTCTTACTAAGTCTTCATATAAATCATACTCCCCTTCTTGGACCTCTTAAAATCTCTGTGAAATCATGGAAAGAGCCGGATACTTAGTTTTTAACATTTTCACCATATTTCCCCTACCAAAACTTGTCACCCAATCAACTTCAATCATTTACCAGTCTGGCATCAATCACCTAACCAATACCATTCTCTGTGACCTGTAATATTTCCAAAACTAGAAAGATCATATGTATTTCCAAATTGCTCAAAATGAAACTAAACTTAACTCATACCTTTCCTAACACCTCAGTGACCTTTCCTAACCAAAACCATGCCTTTCCTAGTGTTAGATTAGTTTATATTTTGGTAATTTGTTTAATCTAGCATATTGATAACATTTTGAAGCACCTAAATTGAAGTGTTAGCAATAGGACCTCTATTTCCCATATTTATTTTCATGAATTTGATAAAAATAGTGGATTAAAATCCATCTAGGAAGGATCATACTTCCCAAAACTAAAATTCGCTAGGCAGTCCACTAACATATACTATTTAACTCTCTCCTATGGTCTAGTTGTGATTTTATAGGTAGTTATTCCTAGCCAAAAGGAATCTCTCACATTCATTCTTATCAAATTTAACAACGCACACAACCTTCTCCCAACTATTCATAAGTATTCCTCATATTCCCGTTACCTTTATCTATTTTATCAAATACTTTGAGGTGAAACACTCTCATCAATCCAACCTTTCTATACCAACTCCACCCCCATCTCCAACTCCTTTGGAGTATTTAGGACCTCCTTCTAGCCCCATGTATGACTTCTTATTTCATAAATATCCCACATTCTTTCAATCCTACCAATATATTAAATTGGTGGATCCCATTCCACCCATGTCATTTTATGTCAACTCTATCTCTATTCCATCCACTACAAGTATGCCTATCCAACCATCTCAACCTCTTAACACACATATCCTCACTCATCATTTACCACAAAAACTTTCCCAACCCCAATAATCACATCATGTCCCTATTTCTCAAATTCAATCATTGCAAAACTTATCCAATCTTAACCCATGACATATATTAATTCTTATCAAATGATTCCCTAAACACCCACACATCCACAAACTTATCAATTTCCCTATCAAGCTACTTTTCATGCCACACAACCATAATCCCAACCTATCATCACATTGAAAGATCTTATTCATGCCTTAATGAATAAGTTGACTAGTCTGAAGCCACTACCTTCGGACCCAAGGTTACATTATCTTAAAAATAAAACTACAATGACCCATTCATCTATTAATTCCAATCAAACCTTACCCTCATCATTGGGATCTTCCCAAGTTTACCAAGTTCAAGAGAAAAGAATATCCTCAAAAACATCTTTACACATTTCAACACATATGTTACCTTATCACACATGATCAGGAACTTATGCTTCACACCTTTCCTATATTGTTTTCCGGTCCAACGTTGGATTGGTACAATGGGATTCCTCAACATTCCTTATTCTCCTTTACCCAACTCATGTAATTATTCCTAGAGAATTTTTTGATTAATATTGCATGTAAAATCACTATCAATGACTTATACGCCATTAAACAATTTGATGATGAGTCTATCATAGATTTCATCACTTGATCATGTGGCATTATAAGTCAACTATCATTTACTCTTCCACAAGCTGAACTCATCAAACTCTTCTCATGTTCTTGTGCAAAGAATATTTATTCTACATTGCAAATCCAATATTTTCAAACATTTGAAGAAGCCTTCACCATGGCTTGTAAAATAAAACTCATTCCCATGATCAAGATCAACTCAAACTTAAATGAAAAAATCCCAATACCAAGTTCATCAAACCCACTATTCATAGTGACAAGTCTAAAACTACTACCAATACCATCATGGTTCAATCCCCATCCACATATCCCTCTTACACAAAGTCTTTGCAAATATATTTTATAACATCTCCTAAATATACCCCCTTGGGAGAATCCTATAGTTAATTATTTGACAAGTTGATGGTAGTACACTCCATCCAACTTCCTCCCATACAAACCATGGATGAATCACGGCCTAAGCCCACTTGGTATCAAAATCGCAGTATTGTAAATATCATTGAGTCAAATGTATCAACATTAATAAGTGTATTTCCTTAAAATATTACATCTAGTAACTTATAAATTAGGGGTCTATCTAGATATACATCTCCACCACTTCACCTAGCTAACGCCTTGGCCCTTGATAAAATCAAGAAACCTTTTCCTAATCAAGCACCAAAAATCAAGCTACCCCTTCTAAATCTCAATTACCAAATTCTCACACTTTGTTAACACCATTAATCAATATCTCATCTCATCAATGAATCTACATGTTCTTACCTTAGACATTATTCCCACCCCTTATTCAGAACCTATCGTATCCATAACTATCACACCTATATAAAATTTTACTACTTGTCCTATACCTATACCTTATCCTACCCTTACCACATCCACATCAACTTTGACTATACCCCTACTTCATACACTTCAATCATGCTCCAATATATCACATCATTTTCATCCTTAGCACCTATTTTTACCCCATTGATATACACACCTATCCCTACATCTCTCAAATTTTTTTCCTTTACCCACATCTACATCAAACACACCTACTACTACATCCACACCGCCAATGTTTAAAACCATCTCAACCGTACTGCTATCACTACATCTCAATCTCTCACGTCTAGTCCTTCATCAAAAATACCTATTAGATCTACATCAATCACTTCCACATCAATCCCAACTACACCCATTTCTACCACATGTATTTCTACAACCTCACTTACATCTATCCCAACACCTATATTGACGCATGTACATACTGACTTTACATATGGCTACATCATCCATTCCATCCCAATATTTTACACCCACTCCTTCTCCAACATCCATTCCTATATCTACATTTGTATCTGCTACCTTGCCAATCAAATCCTCTTGATTTGTAAACATATCGATGATACCCCTTGAAAAATTTATGAAACAAGTACCTCCATCTAAGACAAACACAAGGGGGATTCATTCTCCCTCTACAAAATCAATTATTTCTACATCAACCAATATCCAATATCTACCTACATCTTTAGATCCACTAGTTGAAATTATAGTCATCCCTACCAAGGGTAAACCATCTTGATAAAAATATAAGACTCTTGGTAAGAATCCCAAAAGTCTCCCATGCACCCTTGTAAGAAATTATACCTTACCTCTCCTCATTGATCCCACAATACAAAAATCCATCCTAGGCACACCCTCATCCATTTTAGGGCCAACCCCTTCATCTAATACATCTCATAATAATAAATCCCAATCCAAGTAATTTATTTACCCATCTAATCTACATCTACACCTAAGACCAAGCATCCTATTAAAACCCACAAGAGTTATCTTCCTCTTGACACTTTAGTTGGGTCTTATGCAGACATCTTTCGACAATTAATCGAATATATGCCATCACGCTTCCTCCCATTAGAGATTTTAATCCTAATAGTAAGAATCCATCATGGTTTGATCACACTTGTATTTGTTCTTATCATTGTACCCTAGGTCATGACATTGAGCATTGTAAGGCCTTTCAAACCATCATCTATGACCTTATTGAGAAAGATGATTTCCTCATTCAGAGGGAACATCCTTCTCCATCCACAACTAATCCAATTCATGTCCCATCCATTGGGTTTCCTAAGACTCCTCCATCCACATCATCCCTTAGCATCTCTCCTGTATGTGAAGGTTCCCCTTTTTCTGTTGATAATGTTTGTCTTTCTAGTCACCCTTGTGATCCCCAACCATATATCCAATCCAAATCCAAAATGATCCCATCTAAAATCCTTCAGAATTCATTATATCATTTACATCTAAGTTTCCCAATGTTGGGGGAGCATCCTCCCTTTCTATTTGATCCCTTTGCATCTTCCTCATCCATACGTGTTAGGGGACTTCATTCTAAGATCAGTTCACTTATAGATTAAATCCTTTCCATCCTTGGGATCATTTTAATCCCTCTCTTTTTGGCCATTACTTGAAATGTGTATTTCTCAATTCCTCTTCGCTGAGGAGTCGTGCATATTTTCCAATCTTCATCCAACTCATTCAATCTAAATCAAATATTCTTATCACCTTGTCCTTCCCTTAGGGGACAATATCTTCAAAATCCACTGTTATGGTCATAGTTGTCCCTCCCTTGGGGGACCATTTATTCTCATTCAAAACTCCACCTTTGTGGCCATATTTTAATCTTTTGATCTTCTCATCCAAAGTCCACCATTGTGGCCATATTTTTCTCTCCATTGAGAGACCTTTTACCTTCATCCTAAGTCCAATTTTTGTGGCCATCTACTCAAGGATGCATGTTTCCTTTGCTTCCTTACTTTTGTAAAAGTATCACATATTTTTTATCTTATTTTATTCATCTCGTTGTATCAAATCCATTGCAAGATAGCATTATATTCCATCAGAATGTTACTAATCTAGAAACGAGACAACATGGAAAGTTTTTCCATAACTGGATTGGACCATAAATTGTCATGCAAAAGTATGGGTTGGGAACCTATCGATTTTCCTCCCTTGATGGTAAACCAGAAGTGGAACCACTTAATGCATTTCACTTGTCACTATTCTATTGTTAACATACCTACTAGTGAGTACTTAGTTCTATCCTTAGATCATCCCTCCATCTTAGCCTCTTACATCATCCATTGTGATGATTTGGAATTATGTGGTCTACCGTCACTTCCTAGATTTGACCTTAAATATGGGCACCACAGATCTACTTGTAACATATTCCTTATGGATAGGTTCTCCCTTCTTAGTGAGAAGTCTACAATCATTGCACTCATCACCCTCTTATTCACCTATTGGAACCATTCAAAGGGTACATGGGTGTTTCTTGTACATTAATTGTCCCCTCCTAAGTGGTCTACTTAGCTATTCCCAACTCTTCCCCATGTAAATTCAAAATTCATGGATGCTCTTTTCAAAAATAAAAATTATTAAAAATAGACCACTCCCTCAAAGGATAGATGTTTGTCCAAAAAAATAGAAGAAAAGAATAAAAGAAAGCATGAAAATCAAAGTAAAATCAAAATCAAAAGAAATAGACTCATTCCTCAAAGGATGGATACCATATATTATTCTCTCCATTTATATTATAAAGTAGACCATACCCTCAAAGGATGGATTCTCCTCATGGCATTTGAAGACTTTCGTATTTATCAGCCTTCCATTTTATTAACATCCTAAGAAAGCTTCCCGCATTGGTTTGTCTCTCCTTATGAAGTTGGTGCTTCACAAAACTTATTTTCTTTGTATAATATATGCATAGTTTCGGTGGGTTTTCTTCCCCATGAGGGTTTCCTAATTACATATGGTGTTCTTGTATTGAGTACTTTTTTTCATACTCTTGTGGTTGATGTTGGATATATTAATAAGAACACATGGTTATGAATGTTGTATGGACAATCTAAATGATTATTTATGGTTTTTTAAATGAAAGGAAATTAATTTTAGGACCAATTCACCCCTCTCAGTCCTTGTGCTTCTAACATTATCCATATGCCCCAAGAACCCTTTTGCAAGATATAAAATGTATCTGGTAATCATCAATCCATCAAGATGAATGAGAAGACCACTCCTAATGAAAAATATT
The DNA here is from genome assembly GCA_018340775.1 of Taxus wallichiana var. yunnanensis. Lineage (NCBI taxonomy): Eukaryota > Viridiplantae > Streptophyta > Pinopsida > Cupressales > Taxaceae > Taxus > Taxus wallichiana. Next base: position 133,557,642 of record CM031239.1, on the reverse strand, counting down.
CAATATTGATATGCCATGCTGGAAAAAATTTGGATCATGATTGAGCTTGTGGCTAGTTAGAAAATATTCCCTCTACTAACAAACTCATTTTTTCTCTTTTTTTCCTATCACCATCATGTGTGTACTCTCGGGGAGAGTCTGCTACTCATTTCCATTAGCTTATTTGATTATATTCATTTGAAAGAATGATGAATAAGAAATATTATAGAATGAGGATGAAGAATAAATAATAATTGAATTTTTCAACAATAGTTAAGATCAATGTGTCCACCCCTACCTTATTTTTTAACGTATTCCTATATGCATCAAGGTGTTCAAACATCCCTAAAATGGGGTCTTCATTTGGCCCCACATGACACGAAATATTACTTCCTATTTAGAAAAGACAATGTCCATCTTAGAAGAAATAGTCTTGTTATTCTTAATTATTTTAGCTAATTTATTAATGAAGCCTTCCAAATGAACAAATTTATGAATGAAAGAATAATATTTTTTCAGGATTTTAACCCCTTGTAATATGTTGCTTTAGAATCTCAACTAGTTTTTTTGCATATATAGTTCCTAGAGTTTATGCACATTCTAAGGGAAGCATTTTTCAATCTTAGAATCAATGTCATCTAGATATTATTAAACCTTATCCCTCATATTTTGGATCTTTCTTATGGAATCTCCTAGATTCTCAATTCAAATCTTGATGGCCCTTTCATACTCATATTGTCTTCCTTTACAATCTAGGGGCACTATCCCTTCCTTTTCTACTTATTCATCATTAATGAAAGTGATGGAATTTAGCTTAGGAAGCATGCCATACCAATACTCCACCTCATCATGATAATTTTTAGTTAATTCTTTCCTTACCTCCATTTTATAAGAGACTTGGTTATAACATTCAATTACTTCCATTAGGAATTAACTTCATTTACCCATCGATTCCTCTTCACATTTTTTGGTGGTGTCTCCCATATTATTCATATCATTGGAATTATTCATAATTTTAGGGGTGGTGATAGTGGAAATATCTTGAATTTCTATGCAAGTTTGTAACCTTTTCTTTGCATAAACTGAAAAGATGTCAACTTTCCCTCATATTTTTCTCATTTATTTTTCCTTGTCCATCTTTTGGAAAAGGCATACTATTTACATTGTTTCCTCATGATTAATAAATTATATAGTAGGTTTCCTTAATGGGAATTTAGTAAAATGGTAATTAGAAGGGTAAGTTTCATCCATAAATATATCATCTTGTGGAGTAGCAATATCTAAAAATATTTCTCCTTAAGGTCACACAATTATTCTTTACATAACTTTGGCCTTCTTTAGTGATTTGTATGTTCTTAAGGAGATAACACTCTCAATTTTACTTCTTCTTCTTGAACTCTCACCTTTATTTTCCTTAGGAGTACTACTTCCAACCATCCTTCACCTGGAGTGTTTCCTCCTCCTAGTGTTTCTTTGTTAGGAGGCACTTGGTACAATCACATGTTCCTTAGATTTAGATAGTGCAAGGTCAAAGTGATGAACCTGAATTTATGGTGACTCCACATCTTCAATAAATTACACTTGGGATTCTTCCTCTTGTAACCTTTTATCTATCATTTCTCCTCCTTTTTCTATTGAAGGGTGTGAGATACTTGAATATGTTATTTTATCCTCTTAAACTTGATTTTCTTCCTTCATGGATGGAGAACATCCCTTGGTTAGATCAATCATATTTTCTATTTGATCATGAGACTTAGTTTTTGTAAATTTATCTATAAATTCACGAGTTACAATCAATACTTATACCATTTCTAAAGCTATTTTGAGAGGATCCATATTTCTTGAGTGTTTAGTTTTTTTCAATGAAACCTCTTCAACATTTGGTTTCTCAACTCATGTTGTCATTGTTTTTCTTCCATGGTGGATTCCTCATGAGATGTTGGGCCTCCTTCCTCCACTTCAATTAGTGCAGCCTGAGTAGGTGCAACTTGAACATTCTCAGAGTGAAGGTATGCTCCCACATCTTGACCCAAGCCATGCAACAAATCAATGAAGAGTTAATCATGAGATGGTTATTGCACTTCTTTTCCACAAAACCAAGGGATGCATTATGTTCTTCATGAGTTGTGATTGAAATAGGGGCTTATTGTGACAATGGATGTGGGTTAGTATCAAATACCTTTGGATTCTTTGAAATTTTGGGAGGTACCTCAATTCTTGGGGAAGACTTTTGCATTGATGCACTTGTAGTTTTTTTACCATAGGTGTTTCCACCTATATTATTTTTTTTCTAAAAATGTGCTTGATTATTAGTTCCTCATCCACCTCCTAAGTAATGGATTCCATTGGTGTACTCACCCTTGGATTCATTAGTGAAACACTTCCCCTCATATTTTTCCCTTTGATAGATGATCCATTTGTAGCAATTGAAAATGCACCTTCTTAGGCCTTCCCATTAGAAACAAATTTTTGGGCCATGAAGTAGAATGGGGTACAACCTAGATAGGATTGGAATTCATAATAGGAGCATATTTCATTAATTTTTAATTATTTCCTAATATATTTTTGTCAATCTAGATACAGGTAACCTAATCTTTCTTACAAAAATACTTAACTCCTCCACTTCCTTTGTCAATGGATATTTTCCCTTCAATGGATCCAAAATAAATACTCCTTTCATTAGAGGTGGAAGCACATCCTTAACTTCTCCTATGACTTTATATTCACTCAAAACTGTAGTGTTTTGGAGGGAAAAATAAATCCCCTTATTTATGAGCCAAATGGGAGTTATTTTGATGACACGAGTCATCCTATCATGTAAGCACATTGGTTATTTCATAGTCTAATCAAGAGGTGGAATTGGTTGAGTTGTAATATTATTATCTATATATTACTCTCTCATCAATATTTTTCATCTTCTAAACCCTCGAGAAAAATTTAATTATATAATCAATTATCTGGGAGATAATCATTCTAGAGAAGTCCCTAAGTCATACTTCCTCTTCATTTCTACGAGTTCATTAAATAGTATCCATAATGAGGCTCAACCTCATATGAATTTCCTAGGGAACCGCACACTATCCATTTGATTTCATAATTTGGTCTAGCCTAAATTTTTTGTGTGATGAATTAATTCATTTTAGCTTCATGGATTCTTGATTTGACCATTGTGGGGTAGGTGTACCTCCCAATAGTAATTAGGAACTTTACATTTGTCTTGTTCTTCCCTGCAATTAGCTTACAAACATCCAAAAGTGATATTAACATTTCAAGTTGTGCCCACTTATCATCCAAGTACTTGGGAAACATGTATGGTGTTCCTTGGAAAGCCACTTACACTGATGTATGTGAAGAATATGAATTAGATGAAGTAACATCCATATTTAGTGATCACTTGTTTGGCTGTGGATGACATCTTATACTACTCCCACTCATATTTGAACAAACAAAGGATAGGGGAAAAGAAGGCATCATGAACCAACCTAAAATTGTACTTCTAATTTTCCAAGTTAAGTTGTGGGTATATATCATATACTGTGTACTAAGAAAACTATTTAGATCTTACCAACCCTGGGGAATGAATTATGGCATGAAATGTTGTAAACCAAGTAAGAATTCATGTTTAATTTACATTTTTATTGGACCCCTTCCAGATTTGTCTTGCTCTCTTGATGATTTTATGATACATGAAGTCACTTATCAACTCCCGGTGAATATGTGCTTTGTGACTGAGAATGATTTATATGAACCTGAAATACCAATCATGGTAGTGATATGAATATTCATTTACCATAATCCTATTCAATATGGTAATGAAATTTATAATATCATAAATGATGTCATCTCTGGTTAATATCTTAGGAATTACGGTGGCATATATCCTTGGATTCTCAATCCATTATTTTTTCAACACTTTGAAATACTTAGCATGGTTGGAAATCCAAAATTTATCTTCCCCTTCAAATGTTATGTCTACAACCTCATCAACATATTGGATTCACAACATGTTATCCAAAGTATATAGATTTAGGGACAAGAACACAACAACACTTCCATATCTAACTTTGATTCATTCCAGATTGTAATTTTTGCATAAGACCATTCCAATTCTGAGTAGTGAGATGATGGGGAAATGTAGATACTAGGGAAATGGAACTTGTATATTTTTTTTCCATAAGTTCACTCACGTGGGATACATGTAGTATTTGAAGGAACACATTCAAATCCAAATTTCCTAGGTTTATATCATTTATGTACTCCATGTCATAAACAAGGTGGGATGAGTTTTGGGCTCCAATAAACTAAATATTCATTGTTCCAATGTATAAAAAGATTAGGTTAATTTCCTAAAAGGGTGGATTGTTGGAGACTTAGGACATTTAAATACTTCTCTTAATACTAAATAGAAACCTTTAATGCTAGAAAACATAAGGATACATCATATAAGAACTTACCTATGTAAAAATGATTCACAATTCTACTTTGAATCAACAAGATCACCTAAGCACCTTTGGATCTTTCAAAAACCTTCACATAGTTTGATCACAAAACTAGGTCTTCTTCTCATTCTAGGGCTCTAGAGTACTCAATAACTTCATAATTTGAATGAAAAGTGTGGGACTTAGCCTTATTTTCAAACTATATAGTTATTTGCATGGATTTATTAATGTAATACATCTACCCAACTTTTATATATTTATGTTTGTTAATTTTATAATCTTGTTTGAATATAGGCCTTATACGTGGAAAACAATTCCACATGTCCTTGTTCGCTGGCTAGAGGAGGTAGGAGAGTAGTTTAAATTAGTACAAAAATCATGAAACAAAAAACTACAAGGATGTAAAGCTACCCCAGCTATATGTTTCCACTATATCTCCCCATTTTTACTCTTTTAAGGCCTTTAAGGGTAGACATACAATTTATAGTATTACAAAAATTGTGAAACTTTTAATTGTCGAGAATGTAAACAATTTCCTCCCGAGATATTATTTCATACACCGCCACGTGCTTTTCCCAACAGGCCTCAGAGATTGAAACATAATCAGTAACATTATAAAAACTACAAGACTACCAACTCTTGAACTACAAGGATGCTCCCTCAACTAACTAACACAAAATTATGCCATATGTCCCTTCTCATTGTGCTTCAGAGATGAGAATACAACATATAGTCTTCAAACTATTGTTAATATGAAAACTACAAGACTACCAAATTTCTCCATGCTTTGTATTATTAATATTCTCTTAATATTCTCCTTTTCGGGCCTTACGAATGGCCTAGAAAGTTACACATCCATATCAAATTTGAATTTGAAATAAAGTAATCAAGTATATAAATATTTTAGGAATATTCCCTTGTTAGGGCTTGAAAATGTCATTGTAGTTTGGAAAATTGTAAAAATTACAAAACTTCTCTTAAGGAACACACATCACCATATTCATCGAATATTATTGTTTCAAGGCCTAGAATTAGAAGCTGCACTTACAAAATCACAAAATTAATCATAAGTCCTACACACTTTTAGATGATCTGAGTATTCCTTTTATCATGCTTTGGGGGTGAATTTACGGGTTGCGTGCTAGATATTGCGATGGGAGGGAGCGGTGAGGAGCTTGAGGAAAGAAACAAGTTTTGAATTGTGATGGGTGGGAAATTAATAGAAGACAAATTCTCTCTGGGGGAGATAGTTGCAGAGGAATGGCCTATGATAGAACAAGGTAAGGATGGTTCTTTTCCTATGTCAGGTCTCATGTGGAAAATGGGGCCCCTAGAATGTATGTAAAAATATTGAGATCTGGGAATGAGAAAATTATGGGGATCATTCCACAACTTAAACAAGGAGAATCAAATAAGTACCTAGATATCCTTGATAGAATTATTGATAGAAATTTGAGAAATATGGAGAATGCTTTGATTGACAAACTTGTTAGAGGAAGACCAAATATTGAATCAATAAGATCCTGGTATGTTCTAAAATGGAAACCTAAAGGACATTTGGAAGTAATGACACTACGAAATGGTTTCTTCTTATTTTGTTTTAACAACCTAGAACATCCCCAAAGTATCCTCAATGATGGCCCTTTGTTTTTGGGGAAGCTTGGCCACTTCTTGCAAAAGTGGTCACCTATGTTTCACCTAGATAAAGAAAATATTAACTAGTTTCCTATGTGGGTTAGATTACTAGGTATTCCATTGGAATTATGGGATGTAGATGTTATTAAGGGGATAAAAAATACCTTAGGAACCTATGTTCCTATTGATAATGCTACCCTTTCAAAATCGCAAGTTGTATGTACCATATTCTATATGTATTCCCTGATGGGGTCATCTTTTCCTAAATCCATTACCCTCGGATCTCATCTTGGTAGTGGGAGTAGAAGATAGAATTTGAGAACTTCCCCAAAAATGTGACAAATTTCAAGGTGGGGGAATGTTAAGAAACAATGTAAAATGATGGTTTCTAGGATCTACAAGGAGAAGCTAGAAAGGAACAAGTGAATGATAAAGAAGTAGAAACATCTAAGAACATTACTAATAATAATTACAACCCAAATAAGGGCACAATCATTAATGAGATTAATGGAGATGGTTTGAATAAACCCAAAAATGTGGAAAACCAATTCCTAACTAAAAATTTAAATGATGATGGTTTTAAAGAAGTTAAGAACATGAGGAATTAAAGAAAATCCCTATCTAAACCTCATTTTCAAGCTTCCAAGACCCATGTCTAGGTTGAAAATCTCTAAGCTTCAAAAAACCTTGATGCTCTTTTCAAAGGAAGAAGCTCGCTTATTAAGGTAAACTATGACAGGTCCCACAAAAACAACAAGTGGAAATGAGTCTTGAAGAAACTTTGGGACCTTTTACCAATCCTTTTTGATAAACTATTGGGTTTGGAAGAGAATGACCTAATTTATATGATAAGAAATGATGGAAGCTAACAAAATCCAAAGGATAATAGAGGAGGCGATATCTCCATCGAAGGAAAATAGAACATAACAAAAAAATATATCGAAAGGAAATCCAACAAATCGAGAAAAGGAGATCTCTATGAAAATACCAGCTAAAATAGGGGAGACTTCAGAAGCCTCCCCTAAGGAGAAGAAAAATGGATTAGGAGACCTACTAAACCAGCTACTATAAGAAATCAAAGCCAAAGGGATATTGATGATGGAACATATTCTAAATTTGACTTACAGGTCTTTAGAAGAACTAAAATAAAGTGTATACATGAATATAATTTCTTGGAATACTAGGGGTTTGAACAACCCAGCTAAGTGGAGATTAATTAAAGAACTTGATTCAAAAAAACTGATATCTTGGCCTTACAAGAAACCAAAATGGAAGAAGGAAATTTTTTGGAGGTTAAAAGAACTTGCTTTGTAAGAATTCTAAAGTTGTTGTTTTTAGCTCAAAAGGAACTGTGGGAGTCATAACTATCATATGGAATGCCAAAAAACTCAAAGGTATGAATATTATTAGAAAAAATAATCATCTGGCTATGATGTTTCAAGATAAGAAATTTAAATAATATTTGGTGTTGTTTAACATTTATTATCCAAATAATAAAGGAGAAAGAAATAATTTTTGGATTGAACTTTTCAAATTTCATAACATCATCAAAGGACCTGAATGGCTGATCTTGGGAGACTTCAACACTCCTTTGAGGCCAAGAAAAAAAAAGTGCTAACATTGATTTAACGATAGTATGGAATATCTACGAGGATTTTATCACACAAAACATCCTCATGGATATAGAGTTAAAGGGAAGAAAATTCACCTAGTCTAATAGGAGGAAAGGGGATCAAATGATTCTTGAGTTAAATTAGACATGGATTTGACTTCATGGGGCTAGTTGAATAAAGAATATTTCCTCTTCTCTCTCCCTAGGATTGGATCAAACCATAATCCACTTCTTTTGCAATTCAAAGATAAAGAGAGGAGAAGAAATCCGTTTAGGTTTGAAAAGATGCGCTTAAAAAATGAGGAAATCTTCAACGTTATGAAAAACTGGTGGAATGTGAAAATTAAAGGAACATCTATGTTTAGAATAACTAAAAACTTTCACATGCTAAGAATAATTTGAAAGGTTGGAATAAAAAAATGGTAACATTTTTGAGAAGAAGAAATCCCTATAGAATGAGTTAACAACCCTACAAGATTTTTAGAGGTCCTTAATGGTGATAGTATTCAAGAAGGTCAACATAAAGACAAATCATTGCTAGTAGAATACCATAACATTATTTTGAAAGAGGATACTTTATGGAGACGGAAATCTAGGGTGTAATGACTTAAAGAGGTGGAAAAAATATTAAATTATTCCACATATCAACTCTAAAAAGGAGCACTAATAGAATCTTGAGTATTGTTGGGGAAGATGGAGAGATGTTAACTAAAACTAATGATATTAAGAATGTTACTACTTTTTTAGCAGACTCCTTTCTACAACCAATACATATAATAACAATAAGGAAGGTTACTTACTAGGCGTATTCCTCGGTTGGTCACAGAGGATGTTAACAACATGCTCACTAAGATTCGAATATTGACAAAATTGAATTTATGTTGATACCATGATCACGACAAAGCTATAGGACTAGATGGTTTTCGGATCTCTTTTTCAATATTTTTGGGATATTGTCAAGAATGATACGTGCAAATCCATATAATATTTCTTTAAGAACAAAAATATGTTCTATTAATTAAACAAAACCTTTCTTCCTTTGATCCCCAAGAACCAAAATCATACTGATTTTAGAAATTTCAAACCTATCGGTCTATGTAGCTGCATTTACAAAATGTGCTAAAAAATTCTTGCCTTAAGAGTTCAACTTCTTATTCCTTCCATTATCTCTTATTAATAGGGGGTTTGTGATGGGAAGATAGATCGAAGAAAATATAGTTACTATATAAGATACTCTTCAAACTATGAAAGAAAATAAAAAATAAGCTATGATCACTAAGATTGACGTGGAGAAATCCTATGATTGTGTCTCTTGGTCTTTTCTTCAAAAAGTCTTAACCAAGTTTGGGTTTAGTGAAGATTTTAGGAATTTGATACAAAATTTCATCTCCATAGCCAAATTCCAAGTTTAGATCAATGGAACTCCCTATGGTTTTTTAAATAGCACAAGAGGTTTAAGACAAGGATACCCCATTTCTCAATTCATGTTTATTATAATGGCTGAAACTCTAGGCAGATCTCTCAATAAGGCTAATATTGAAGGAAGAATTAAAGGCATCTCTCTTTTTGTTAATAGTCCTAATGTGGTCCATCAACATTTTGTTGATGATACAATGATGGTTAGATATGCTACAGTCCTAGAAGCTAAAGATTTCAAATAGCTAGTTATCAATTATGAGGAAGTTTCGACCAACTTGTCAATTTGGGTAAAAGGTCCTTTTTGTTAACACCCCCGAAAAGAGATGTGTTAAGACAGAATTTATTCTTGGTAGTGAGATTAAAAAATTCCCAGTAGGCATCTTGGAATTATTATAGGGAATGAGAAACCTAAGGCTATTGACTAGAACTTTCTTATTGATAGATTCCTCAAGAAATTAGAAGGGTGGAAAGGATCATTACTATCTCAAGCTGGTAAAGCTATTCTCCTCAAATTCTCCATTCAAAACTTACCAGTGTATATAATGTCAATCTATAGATTACCAACCTCAATTGCTAATAAATTGGAAAGTATCCAAAAATATTTATTTGGAGTGGTTATGAACAAAAAGACATAATTCCCCTCATTGCATGGGAAAATATTTGTAAACCCAAGAGAATTGGTAGCCTTGGTATTTTAGATTGGGAAAAAATGAGTAAATCCATGCTATCAAAAATGATATGGAGACTGGTTAAGGAACAAAATGTGTAGGATTCTATCATTAGACACAAGTACTGGATATATCTTTAAGCCAATAACTGGTGCTTTAACAATGCAAACTTTAACGGATCAACTTTCTGGAAGTCTATAAACTAGGCGAAGCACATTGCATCTGAAGGAAGCAAATGGATGATAGGGGATGGGAGCATGGTGAATTTCTAGGAGGATGTATGGTTAGGTGAAAAAACTAAAATAAAGTTACCGTAACCTCTATAAAGATGTTGCTTAGAAAATTGGCACTAAGGTAAGAAATTACTTCAATCTTGATAATCCTTTGAGTCAATGGAAAACAATTAATTTGGTTGGACATAATAGTAATGAGATCAACTCTATTAACAACAAATTAAGTGTAGTTATTATTAACAAAATAAGTCTAGATCCAGAGATAGTTTATCTTTGGTCTAGGGAGGAAATGGTATTTTCTCGGTTAAAAGTGCCCAGAATGCCTTTTTCATTAGGGAAGAAGATTTTGAAAGCTGTAAATGGGAAAGTGTTTGGATCAAAGAAGTTACTCCCAAGGTCAACATGTTCTAGTGGTTGGTTCTTCATGAAAAAAATTTAAGCGTGGATAATATTAATAAAAGGAATTTTGATATGGTGAATAGGTGTGTTCATTGTCAAAAAGATACCAAATAATCATTACACCTATTCCTTGATGTACCTTTTCAGAAATGGTCAAAACCACCCTTCTAAATATTTTGTAAATTAATTGGATTTTCCCATATTTCATTAAATAGATGTGGTCTCAATGGTATAGTCCATTCAACAGTCAAGGAATCAAACATATTTGGACTCTAACCCTCATGCACCTGGTTTGGGAAATATGGAAGGAAAGGAATAGGATAATCTTAAAAGGTAAGGAGTGGGAAAATAGAGTGGGGGCTCACTTTCTTAATGTTATTAGTGTAAATGTTTTTATTATTTCCCCACATAAGAAAACCATACTACATAGCAAGAGTAATTTATCTAAGAATTGGGGTTTAAATCCCAATCAATTGACTCCTTCCATCCCAAATCCTAGGTTCCAAGGTTGGGTGAAACCTAGCAAGGATTGGATAAAGTTAAATTTTGATGGAGTATTCAAAGGAAACCCGAGAAAGATGGTTGTGGAGGGATCTTTCAAGATCACGGGAAATTTTATTTTAGGTTATCATTGTAACCTATGAATACAATCAAATCATGTTGTTGAAGGTATTGAATCCTTCTAGGGCATCTCTATAGCTCATCAACACAACATTGTTAGATTGGAAAAGGAGAGTGATTCCCTAAACATTATTAACAACGTTTTTGGAAAAGGTACCACTTCCATTTGTATTAAAAGTTCTATAACAAGCATAAAAGGGATAACAAATACATTTAAAGAAATTAAATTTAAACATGTTTATAGAGAGGTAAATGATATTGCGGATTATTTTGCCAACAAGGGGTTCTTAGTCATGGAATGACATTAGTCACAAATGTGGAAGCTATAGATACTAAGGTACGAGAACACCTTCAAAATGAACAACATGGACACATCACCACCTTTGGGTAATTATTATAGATCATGGAGTACCCCTTTGTATAATTGATCTTTTATTAACAAGATTTGCAAGACATGTGTGTTTAAAAATTGGGGTCATTCGAAGCTTTGGAACTAGAGTTGTTTGTGCCATTTCATTATTATTATTATTTTCTCCTATGTAATCATTTAAATAGACATAGCTGAGATTGTGTAAAATAGACGAGTTAAATTTAATACGAAAGCTTAAGAGATTTTGTGCTTGAAAAATCTTATGGGTGGTGATCTCATTCAAACTTAACCATGAGATTTGAAAGGAGTTAAGCCAGAAGCTATGGAAGTTTTTGAGAGGATGGGGATCTCTCCCTTTCTCAAAATTTATGAGGGCCATTATGAAAACTTGACAAAGGATTTTTTTGAGCACGGACATCAACCAAAAAAGGTGGAATCGTGAACCCGAAAGGCATGCATATTGAGATTACCACCGATTTGGTGGTGAATTTCATGGGTTTATCGGCTAAAGGAAAATAGGTGTATAAGACCAAAATGGAGGCAACAAATGAATTGAATATTTTCCTATAAGGTAATGAAAAACTTACCCCCATTTTGTTGGTTTCTTACGCTCATCTTTACCCCACCCTTTTAATGAATTTTCCTTAACCCTCATCCATTTATGATCCTGGAAGGCCACCATAAATGTATTTACGTTTACGATCTTCTTATGCTGAATTTTCTCATACATGGCCATAAATTTAGTTTCCCCTATTTTCTGTTTTAGTCTTTGTGTGCTTCTATTGGTCGGTTTAGAAATGGCAGAGTTAATGTTCCCCTACACCAAGGTTTCATACTTTCACTTTGGACAGAAGAGCTTCCCTTGACATTGAACAAACTAGTGTTCTTACTGAGGCTCTTGAGGATTATGCCAAGGAAGAGGAATCGAGTCGAGGAAGATGAGACCGGTGAAGCTTTAGATTCACAAGATGATGATAATTCTTGGAATGAGAAGGAGGTAGTTGAAATTGATGTGGTTAAGATCCTCGATGTGCCTAAATCAAAGAAAGAATAAAATTTATCTATCAAAGCCATGGGGAAATCAAGCATGTAGGGAATCGGGTTCCTATGAACACCCAGTTAGAGAAGAAGGTTGAGGATTTGGGTCAATTGGAGTCCAAGAAGGGTGAAAATAATCTTGCAAAAATGGCTATGGACATTGATGAACTGAAAGGTGATATGCAGCTCACGAATATTTTTGTTTAGTTTCTCTTTAATGGTGGCATTGTATGAGAATGTATGTTGAAGATGTGTCCAAAATTAATAGTGGGGAAGTCTTGAAATCATGAAAGAAAATAATAGAAACCTCTTGAACAAGGTGGATCATATTAAATCCATTTTTCATAACTATATGGAATGGAGTATTGTCACTATGAGGTCTACTTTGTAATACCTTCAAACCCTTGGATAGTTGGAAAATACTTACAAGAAAGTGTATGAGTATGAAAACTTGTTAAAAAGGAAAGGAGGAGCTCTTGAATGAGATCGAGTTCTCTAGGTGCCAACATTAATACTCTGTCAAAGGAATGGGCTAAAATGTTAACCAATTTGGAGAAAGCTAAAAATTAATGTTAGTGTCCATATGGCTATTAGTTAACTATGTTATTTGTTTTTATTTTGTCTTTTCGATGTTGTTAGTAGTCGTTTTTATTATGTTTTGGTATATATGCTTAGAAAGGAGCTTAACTATGGTCGTGTCATTGTTGTTATTAGTCTTTTTGTTTTTTATGTATTGGTATATATTCTCAAGAAGTAGCTTAAATTTTACTAAACATTTTATATGTATCTTTTGTAATGCTTTGTAAGGTTTTTATCTACTCAATAGAGATCTTTTCCATGTAAGGGTAGGATCCCCTCAACCCTATTTTACCTATAGTAAAAAATAGGTTACAAATTTACAAAAATACAAACTCGTAAAATTAAAGAGAACTCAATTTCATAATCATGGGGACTAATTCCAAAGGATTAATCATACAACTAAGGCCTTAGTAACATCATCCATTCCCCTTGAACCTACACATCATCAAGTCAATAAAAACATAGGAAACATTAAGTCATTAGTACAACATGAACAAATGACTAGGAATATGGCATGATTTAATCAACTTAAAGCTCGAGGGAACACTGAACATCTTGAGAGGTCAAAAGATTGAAAAAATGGGCACAAAATATCAATTTCTTAGGGGGATACAAAATGTTCCATTATTTTCAATAAGATCAAATTAGACACCAACATGTGACAATCAAGGGAAAGGATGGAAAAATAATAAAGACTTATAGATGGAAAAATGAAAAAGAGTGCATACATGTAAGATATGTGGTGGAGTATGAAAACTAGAAAAAGCATTGTTAAAATATTATTGAGAAAGGAGGAACAATTAATGCAAAATTTGGAAAATATCTAAATGAAAATCTTAAGGAATAAATACACACTTTTCAAGTGTATTCTTCATTCTTAAAATGGACATAAATATTTCAAATTTTTTAGAATTTAATAAAAATTTCAAGTTGTATGGGTTTCCTAAACTTCCACAATCACATTGGGTGAATAATAGTGCTTGGGAAATGAAAAAATGTCTTAAAATGATTGAAAAGGATGATTTGAAAGAGAAAGTAAAGAATGAAAGTTTTATCTCCATTTCCATTAATGAGGTTACAACAGTGGACAACACAATACTCAAGGAATTCTCATGTTATAGTTATTCATAACATGAAGGAAAACTACAATGTTGAGAATATTTGCAAATCGGTTATATCTAATTTTACTCATATAGATGGGATAGATTATTATTCAATATATACAAAACATATATGTGTTGGTAATGATGGTGCATCAGTAGTGTAAGGCTATATAACTAGTCTAGATGTCCTCTTGAAAATATTAGTTACCCCTTATATTATTCCACTTCATTTCATATCTCATAGGATTAATATTTTATAGAAGAGAGTTAGCACATTTTAAAATGTCACAAAATTTGAAGAGCTTATTTGTGAATTGCAGATGTATATGTCAAGAAGTTTGAAATTTTTATAGAGTTTCAAAAATTAGTAATTAGAGTGAACAATAATAAAAAAATGTCTTAAACACATTCAAACAAGATTTATATAGGTGTATGATCCTATAGGTAGAACTTTTTATGAATATCCATCATTAGTCAGTTTCATGGTTAAATACAATATACATGTTGATAAGGGAAAAGATATTCATTACTACTTAATAGATTTTGAAACTTTTTTATAATTTGTGGGATTCTACCCATGTTGAATGAAAGTAATTACTTAACAAGACATACTCAATAAAGATCCATCTATATAGTTGACTTCATTAGATTTAGAAAACATGTATATCAAACACTAGATGTGTCATACAAATCCAATGAATTTTTTTCAAGGATATTTATTCCATAGTTGGAAAACTTTAAAAATTTAAAGGATCCCAAAATCTATTTCGTATTCAATATAAGTGGTCATCTTTGTATCATTATAGATGGGAATGAGATCCAAATGCACACTTTCCAAAAAATAATGGATATTATTACAACAAACATTGAATAATTACATGTAACAAATAATTTATAGGAATGTTTGGTATATCAATAAATGATCAAATTGAAGAAAATTTCACAACATTTTTATTCGGTGAGATCGAGAGAACAATTTAAAATAGTTGAGATTCTTAAGGTCATGGGAGTGGTCAATCCTGTATTTTTAAATCTTATAGTAGGTAAGAAAGCTATAAGGGATTCATATAAAAGACATATGGGTACTCTCATTATGCATTTTAGATAATCAAAGTATAATGTAATGGTGTTCAAATTAAGGGTATTATTTAAAATGATTTAATTTCATGTCAATTAATTCATTTTGGCATCATAATGGTCAAACAATATGACTTACTAAGTGAACCAATATATAATGGTACAATTACATGGCTATGGAAAAATTTGTATCCTAGTAGCATCCTACATGAAATAATTATTCAATATTTTTGATTGTATAAATTATGTCAAACAATGATATTGGGATCATTTGAAAATGATTGAAGGGTTTTTAGCACATTAACATTTGTTAAATAAAAAATATCGAAATAGAATGGATAAAAATATTGAGACTTGTTTGAGATTTTATGTTTCACGATATGATGTGGACACATTTCCTTATGAAAGAGTAATGGAAGTATGGAATTCTCTTGAAAAATAGAGAGGGAATATAATTCTAAAACAAGGGCTAATAGAGAATATATAAACATTGAAATTATGACTAAATATATCAATGAAAGATTGGATGACAATTTGAGTTTTGAAGAGCTAAATAGTCAAGAATTGTTTGAGTTACACTGATATTAACTAAATATGTATGTATGAACATAGTATTTATAGAATTCAAATTTCATATCATATTACAAGTATGTAACTCACTATTTGTTATGTACTCATGTTCTTTATTGAATAATACGTCTAGTGTTGTAACTTGTAGTTTATAGTTTCTAATAAAGAAATTTGATATTTATTTTTCTATTATCTTTTATATCATAATAATATCCTAGAATATTATTAAGTTGAAAAATAAATCCAATTTCATTTAACAATAATTGTTTGAAATTAATACTAATGTATTACATAATATCAAACATAATTGAATATGCTAATTACATTATAATTTTATATGGATAACTTACATATGAATATAATACAATTATAACACAACATAGATTAAAAATCCAAATAACAAGATAAAAAAATACCATAAAAGTATATATACTTATAGTCTAAATACCAAACTATTTTACAACATATTTTCAAATGTCAAATTTTACAATTTCATCCTTAAGAAGTGGAATATTTAATTTTATTTACTATCTCCTCTCGCTTGAGAACCTTCCTTTAAAACATTTGATGAAACACGATCCTTCACAATGCATTAATATTTAAAATTATTTCACATTCTATATTTGGTGCACCACCAACCAATGATGTTGGATCCTCTTCTATTTTTTCTTCAATGATATTTTTTTAATTATTGGTAAAAAGTTTTTTGAAAGGGACTATACCCTTGTAAACAAAAGAGGGCCTAGAAGCTAGAATAGGAATGAGAATCATTATAAAAAGGATCAAGATCCATATGAGACATAGAAACCCAATGTAACCAAAGAGCAGTTGCCCCAAAACAACAAACCAATTCAAACATTGCAGAAGAGTAGCCAAAAAATAGCAAATGAACAGCAAAAATTACAGAGAACAACAAGAGCATCCACAATTACTTCTTGGTGGCTTTGTCAATTTTGGATTTGATATTCTGCCAAGACGTGAACATAGCCAAAGTCATCATATGAGTAGAGTCAGTAACATCCATCTATTCAATGGTCTGTTTTCTTTCCTTTTTCGTGCCCCAAAGAGTTGCTGGAATTCCACTGAGATTAGAGATGTTGCGGACATGCTGCTCAATAAATTCTTCAATTGCACTAAAAATAGCCATATTATGGTCATGGTGAGTCTTGGCTTTCCCTAGACGGTTGTCCAAGGAGTTCAATTTTTTGTAGATGTCTTCAACCTATTTATTATCAATATCAATCTCCTCTTCCTTCTTCCTCTTACCTTTTTGCTTTGCCAAGTTTTTAACCTCTTCTTCAATGAAATTTTAATATCCATTCCATCCTCCTTTACAATCCTTCTTAAGGTAATATTTTTCTTATTTAAAGTAAATTTTTTCAAATCTGTCATGACCCATTTAGTGTGGGTCCAAAATAAGTCCAAAATTATCAAAGGAAACCAAGATTAATATTATAATAATGATAAAAATGTGATTTTTAAAAATTTATAATAATACAATGTGATCGAAAATATGCGATTGTGATAAAATTATGAAGATTTGATGACAAAAATGTGCTAGGACAATTATAGGGGCCAATTAAAATGTTTCATTTTATGGTGATAAAAAATCACTTTGTGAGAATAATTAATTAAATTTAGTCAAATCATGTATTTAAAATTTTCAAAAATCAATTAAGGACAAAAGGTGCTCCGATGATGACTAGAGTTGAGCATGGTTCAAATTTGGTCCCCTAAATGGACCCATACCCTATTAATATTAAATACCAAAGCAAGGATATAACTACATTTACAATAATAACATTACATGGGAAAAATTATAAACCACTTAAATCCCCAAATATGGAATAAAGGAAATCCCTTCGATCAAATTTCCCCTATTGTAGGATCTTACAACATCTTGGAATGCACTAATTTCCTTATGGTCTATTACAAACACATACTTGTTTCTTTTCTAAAATTATTTGGTTGAAATTTTGTTTGCAGGTATGAGGAAGAAGGAGAGAGATCTCATAAAGCTCAAGTAATGACAACATTGATGTTGCTTCATTTTATTTGATCTCTTTTAATGAAAATCCATTAGGATTTGGTTATCAAGTATTTTTGTTGATCAAAAATACATTATTATTTTTATATCAATCCATAGATGAAAATAGTTTGAGAGAGGAGAAATTAATCAATCTGGGTTACTATGGGTTTATGTTTCTCATGAAAATAACCTAGAGGTTTTAACTCTCTTATGAGGAGACTTATATAATTATTATTATTTTATTCAAATGAGAAACCATATTCATTTATATATAAGAAAATATATAGTGGTGTGTATTGTTTTATAATTTCTAAGCCTAAATTGGGAAACCAAAATGTAAAGGCCATCTAGATGGACCTATGTAATCATTTCTAAGGTGTGGGTGCGAGGGAGGGGATTGTGGTGTTTTCCATATTTTGAAGCTTACGAAGGGAAAGGCCACGAATTAGTTTTGGTCATTTGGGACAAGGTTGGGGGATGGCTGTGGCATATTTTACAGTCATACTCCAATGAGTGGAGGGAGGGGGAGAAGTTGGGATTATCATCACACCCTTCCCAAAAACTAAATTGAATACTTTTAAAAAAACGTTTTTAAAACAAAAAAAATAATTCTAACGTTTTCACATAAATATTTTGTGTGTGCGTTTGTGTGTGTGTGTGTGTGTGTGTGCATGCATGTGTGTGTATATATATTACTCAAGTTTATATTTAAGGTTTATTCTCTTTTATAAAAGAAAAACATTTATTCAACACACACACATGTGTGTCTGTAAAATAAAATAAATGTGGTTCTATGATCTCATGCTCTTATCAAAGTTATTTACGGTTTCAAATTTAAAACAACAAGATGATATATCAAAAAAATAATTATAATAACTCAAATTTCATAGATGAATTCATTTTATTTTATCAAATGTTTTAAACACAAACAAGGTTATGATGAATCCATTTTCAATGGTGAAATAATTTCAATTCTAATATTTATTCACACAACACATAATTCAAAGGTAGAGAATATAAAATAGAAGTGAGGAATGTTTTTATTATTTCTTCTCTAAGAAGGGAAAAATATGAAACAGATTTGAGAATTGGCAAGGATACGAGAATTTACTCATTTTTAGTTGTTTTTGTACAAAATAAATATTTATTTAGTCCTATTCTAATTTTTCACTTCCATTTTGGAAGGAAATATCCCAAGGAGTATGTGAAAATATCCACAATAGTTTACATTTATTGAATAAGATAGAATCTCTTTTTCACAAATTTATGTACCATAATAAAACAACATTATAAATTTCAATTAAAGAGTTAAAAAATATTTCAAATTTAAAAAATATAGATTTATAAGTGTCTTATTTTACATTCAATCGTTAATCATAAGAAATCAAAATATTTTTTAAAATACAAGTATGCAAGCCATCCACAAAGTGGAGACAACATCAACCGCATAACAACAATAAAAACCTAAAACTTTCTCCATAATTCAAACTTCAAATCCATGCTCCAAATCTATCAAAAATATCCCAAAAAACCACCCAAAAATCATAGTTGACCACCTAACCAATTGGTATCATTACATGCCT
Source organism: Taxus wallichiana var. yunnanensis (assembly GCA_018340775.1). Lineage (NCBI taxonomy): Eukaryota > Viridiplantae > Streptophyta > Pinopsida > Cupressales > Taxaceae > Taxus > Taxus wallichiana. The sequence continues at coordinate 133,538,288 of CM031239.1, read as the reverse complement.
CAAAGTGAATAATGACAACATGTTAGCTTCCACCCAAGCCCATGGAAAATAGGAAGACATGTCTCTAACAAGAACTTAGGATAAAAGAATAAATAAAAATTACAGGTCTTGCAATTTCACAACAAAGAAAAAAACATAAGAAGTCAACAAAAAAATTTAAGAAACTCCAAGTTTGTTTCCTTGAGAGAAGGGGAAGAAGATATCCTATTTTTTCTAAACATAATAACCAAGAGTCTCCAAAACATAACCCTCCAAATATTATTATCACTCCATTTATCTCCCATTATCTCTCCATTTTTCACCCCTTATCACTCCATACCCCTCTCCATCAAGGGTTTTCAAACCTATAAGTTTCCTTGAGTGAAGATAGGATGTGATTTCCAATTAATATGGAAATCAACTCCTACTACTGAGACAAATGTACGGAAAAAATGAACCCATCATTCTTGTCCATAAAGAAATGAGGGTAAGAATGAAAGGGACTCCTCCCTCTTCCAAACACACTCCAAAATACACTACCCTCAAGGGTGGATAAAATAAATTCATAAATCCAAACAAAAACAATTACATTACTTTCCTAATTTAATAAATATAGAATTTTTAAAACCCTAATATATTACGAGTCACGTATGACAAATAAATGTTAAAGTATATATTTAACACAAACAATAAGCCTAAGAAATATTAAAACCTAATTCCAAGAGAGGGAAGGAGTAACTTAGTTGATTCACACTTGAGCACTGAAGTATTTTAAAATAAAAAAGCGATGAGCGTGAAGGGGAGACTACTGCGCAACCGTGATTAGGAAACTACTGAGAACTATCGGATGAAGCTAGACCAATGTACCTAGGATAGGATTGGGGCACCTAGGTGTTAGAGATCTCTACTAGATTCCCGTGACTATGTAAGATCTCGAAATATGGTTTTTATGGTATCACAAGATGGTCACTACTAAATGTTGGTTGTTGCTTGTATGTCACACTATGATCGTAGAATTCTCCTGTAACCTGCAAAGAAAAGATGATCTACAAAACCATAAAAGTACATCAAATACCAAAAATAAAAGATGCAATATGGGGAGTAAGACTGACCCCAATGGTCACCTGACTAAGTGAACTTACGGTGATCATTTTGTTACATCTCATACTATATTTAGTTCTTGTGAATGTGTGATAGAATCATGCCCTAGGAATCCCTTGTGCCAATGCACTTGATAGTGGTAGATAATTAGATGTACCAATATAAATAGATGTGTTGATGGAAAAAGGAACATCCCTTCCTATGAAGTGTATGCAGAAAATGTAGTCCCATCTTCATTGAATGAAAGCTAGATGGATGATTTTGATGTTATAAGATTCCTTTGGATGTAACCTTAGGTGATAATACTAGATACTTAGATCTTGGTCCTTTGTTTTGGTAACATAAAATTGTATTTATATGATTCCCTTTATTGAATTTTGTAATTGACAACCTGGAAGGTTGACCCATAAGAAAACAAAATTCCTAAAAGATAAATTAAGCCCAAAAAGAGAGAACAAGGTAGAAAGAGGTCAAGGACGCCCAAGGTGACGAGGGCACCTGGGTGCTAGCATCCTAGCTGAGCAGTAGTGTTTGAAGCCATAAAGGATAAATAAATAAAGTTCATACTAGACCATAGGGTGTGTAATACTAGAGATTAAACAAGAAAGATAGAAAAGAGACCAAAGATAAGCTGTTAGTTACTAGTTTTCTCATGTAGTAATCATGTAAATGCAAGTTGTTTTTACGACCTAAAAATGTACCCAAGTACATGATTTTTGTCTAAATTTACCCCCACTTTATGTTATTAAGTGAATAATCAATAACATAAAGTAGTCGGAAGATTCCTACCTTTTGTTCCTTGTATATTGAGGAAAAAACGTGTTAAGTGGACAAGTGAAAGCATGAAGCGATAAAAATGAAGCGTGGAAGCTAAGAAAGAGAAAGTGACACTAATGGTGAAGCGTATTACGTTATATCATGTTGTATCTATTGTTGTGATTGTGTTTTGATTTAGGGTTACTTCTTGTTGCGTATTAAGGACATACCTACAAAATAAGAGAAAAGAGTATTCAAAGTCATGTATTATGAGAACTTTGTAAATCTAAGAAGTGTGTAAGAGGAAGGTGTGTAATTGATGTAGAAGAGTGTAAAGGATAGAAAATGTTTTGAAATGTTGTAGAAGAGTGTGTTTTATAGGTGATCTCATGCTATACCTAAGTTTTTGGGAAATCTCATGCCAAAGTAGAAGATTCTTAAGAAGAGAGGTCTAGTCTTACTCTCCTTCCATGACTACTTTCAATATTATACACCACTATAGATGGTTTAGTAATTTTTATTCCATGTTTAGTTCCCTATTGTTCTATATTATATTGAATTGAAATGGAGATAGAATGATTTTTTTATTGGAGGATTTGTGCGTTTACTATGAAAAATGGTATGTAAAATACTATGAAGCTGTGTTGATATGAGAAAGTAAGTGTAAATTCCCCCTTGTTATAGGCACCCGGGGAAAGGTCGGAGGAACCTAGGTGCTAGTTTCTATAGCTAGGAATTGGTGTTTGTCTTTGAACCGAGGACCCAAGTCAAATTCTCGGGTCATTTTTATACTAATATTTTTTTGTTCATGTGTTGAACTATACTATATTTTATCTCTTAGTTGCTGCATGAGGGACTGATTTAACTTGAGTGTATGCCCCCTATTTTGGGGTACATATGATGTTTTTAGGAGTATGTGGCACAAAAATATGCTCTAATACTACTCTAAAAGCGATACCTACAAGGGGTAGGGGATTTTCATGGTAGAAACCAAGGCACGTATAAATAAAGTGGCTAGATAAATGTGTTAGTAGAAAAGGTAACAAGACTTCCATAGAATAAAATGTAAACAAGCAATAGTGCAAGAAAAGTATACCACAAAAATCAATTGCATATATGGTACATTGCATAAAATGTCCTAATACTGGCCCGGGGCGAAGTGGCCAAAATCATAAAGTGTGCACACAAGAAAATCATACAATGTGCACACAAGACAATCATACAATGTGCACACAAGACAAAGGGGAATAACCCACAAAAAATAACATACAATGACAAGTAATGGCTAGTAAATAGAATCAAACCATGATGGAAAATAGTCCTTTAAAACAAATGCTACACTTGAAGGACTTGTTAGCATGTTGAAAAGATAAAGTATGTCAAAACATGTATATAGCAATTTAAAGTGATGTTTTAGTAGGAATATGAAATAATAGGAAATGAAAAAATAACAATTATACTATATACGAATAAAAAGTAGATGCCCTAGGAGCCTCGATGGGATTGATAAAGGATACAAAGTTGAGCATCATTGTAGCATGTAAATATCTATAAAAATTTTATATTCACAACTAGAGAACAAGTGAATGCGTATGTTTATATCGAAAAGATAATGACATACCGAATATTTGACTAAGAGAGTAAGAAAAGTGGATCATGTAAGTATAAACAAACAAGAGTAAATGTAACCAAGATATGCAATATGTTGTCAATGAGTGAGATGGAATGGAATGCAATGTGAATGTGATAAGAGATATGTTCCCAGGTGGATTTGTATACATGAGATGAAGTTCATTTATAAAATAACCATCAAAAATAAAAAATGAAACATATAAAAAAGTGTTTCATTGGTTAATGGTTTTAAATGGTGTACCGAGAAAGATAGATCATGAAGAAAAAATCAATAAGAGTGAATGGGGTGAGGTTCAATTCAGATTTAGACCCTCAACAATTGATTATAAACCATTAACTAGAGTGTGTCATAGGGTGATGGTCCGAGAATGTGTGATAAAGAGATAGAACACAAATAATTGAGCGTGAAGAGTGAGTAAGGTGAGTTGTATTTCAGATTTATACCCCTAGAAGTCTAGTATGAACCATAGAACTAGAATACAACATAGGGTGATGGTATAATAATGTGTGCTAAAAAGATAGATCATGAAACACCTGAACGGGAAGAGTGAGTAAGGTGAGGTTAATTTCATATTTAGACCCTTACTAGTTGATTATCAACCATGAAACTAAATCACATCATAGGGTGATGATGATATAAGATGTGTGTATCAAGTTGTGCAATATTGCAAAGAAATAGGAAGTATGAAGAAAAGAGTGTAAACATAGAAATGATAGAAACACGAGAATGTTATAAGGGGGAGAATAAGCATCATTCCAAAAAGTGTATGATAATGAGTAGGCTAGCTGATGAAAGTGAAGAGAAATGGTCCTCCACCTGATGTGTGAGGAGATAAATGTGTGTGAACATTCTATAGAGGTGGTGGTATATGAGATTGATGATGTTCATGTGAAGGAATCCTAGGTGGTGAACACCTATGTGAAGTAGACATAGGAGGTGATAAGAACCTATGTGAGGGAGACCTAGGAGGTGATGTGCACATTTTGGAAGGATTTACCCAATTAGGGGGCCTAGATCGAGTGAGATGGACTAGCAGACCGGTGAGGATGAGTGGGTCTGTGTGAATAGGAGAGCTAGGAAACTAGTTTTCCTTAGGTATGAGAGGTTCGGGGGACCTAGATACTATAGCAAGTGTAATGAAATTATCAAGAGGAGGTTGAGGCCATCGTGTACATGCCATAACACCTTGGATAGTGATAACTTACTTCTTGTGAATGAATTTTAGACACAAGTAATTCATGGAGATGATATCTTGAGCAATCCAGAGCCAAGTAAGACCTATGAGTATGTCACAACCTTTGACGTTGGGTTCCATAGAGAATGGCATAAACATGGTAAGAGACCTAACTACTACTAAAATATTGACATAGGCATAATATTTGGGAAATATGTATGAAATATGAGAGAGTGGATATTTGATACCGAAGAGAATTGCAATAGAGTGCACACTAATATGGATGGACGGATGGATCACTTTGTGTTATTGAGAATATGAGGTATGATAGAAGCATTGATGTGTAGGTAATTAGAAGATAATGTAGCATGATGATTGTGATCAGAGAATGTAATGATAGGTGGAGATGCATTTTCATTAGCAACTATGAAATCTAGAGGCTTAGATGATGAGGAGGCACAACACAATATATATGATTGGAAAAATAATACACAAATTGTTTGTCATGTGTAGGTATAGGATCATTAATTTTTTTTAGCTTTTTATTTTCATTAACCAGTATAGATGCTAAATGCTCAAGAAGTTCAATTACATTTTGGTCAATAATATCTTGAATAAAATGCCCGAGTTTGAAACAAAAATTAATATGATTCCCAATGCATTAATGATTTTCACATCTAGTATTTTCATCGTAATTGAATCATTTAGGGAAATATGGATCTAGATTTAGTGGTGGTGGTAACTTAATAATATTTATTTCAATAATTTTTGGAAATATGATGTCTAGAGAACAAGGTAATTTTTTGAATGTACGCTTTAGAGGTTTCCATTGAATATTTTCAAGAGTAGAGATAATGTTAACAACCTTTTTCTTCATTAGGATTTTGAGATGGCCTGAAATTTGATTTTTAAAATAAATTTTAAGATGATGAAGCTTGATCATGGTACTTGATTTTTCCCATAGAGATAAGTTTTCCTTCATGTATTTCAAGAATATGACATCAGTGATCAAATAAAGGATATGTCTCAAATATGACACTCTCTTAAAGATTAGATAAGAGACTTTGGAAAAAAATATATTGTAATTTAGAGTCCGAAAGCACATTGATCATCTTAGCTAAGTTCTTCTTCTCTACTGCAATACATAGTGATCAGGACACTCATTAAATCATTGTTTGATTTATGCTAGTTAAGCATATGATACCTTATAACCAATATTGATAGAAAATTGTGTGAGATAAGCATCAGCTAAATGTGTAAATGATGCTCTTTTGAATGAATAGGCAGATCCTAGAACCAATTCATAACATAATATTGAAGACTTATAGGAAAGATATTTGTTAGTAGGGTATGATCATCCACGTAATCTAGACTTTCCACATGAAAGGCTTGAAGATGCACTTGAAAGGAATCATGGCCTTTGAAGGTGGGAAACTTAGGGGTGACAAAGTTTAGAGGATGTTCATAAGTGGAAATGACGGGTGTAAAAGGAGAGTGAAGGAGTAAGGTGGAATCAATATATGGATATGGATGATGAGTATCCTACTAAAGTTGTGATTTAAGGTCCAAGTAAGGAGATCAAGGTCTTGATAAAGAGAGGCTAGATCTTGAGTTCCGAGAAGAGGATACTTGCCACATATGAGAAATAAGAGGTGGAGTGGAATGTGGGATAGGAGTAGGAATAGAAGAGAGAATAGTGGAAGTAGGTGGAGTGGTAGAATTATGAGGATGAGTAGAAATAAGTATAGAAGTGGTATTGGATGTAGGATAATTAAGCTCAACTAGATTGGTGACCTCCTCATGAGAAGAGAATAAGAGCATATCTAGATCTTGTGGATTTTTAATGAGATGAGAATTGAGTTCTTAAATGTGGGATCTAGTAAGGGGTTCATAAGATTGAGCCATGATAACAATATTGCAAGAAAATGACTACAAGCAAGGTTGGGTTTGAGCACCTTGGTTCACCAACTGATTTAAGAAATATAGAAACTTTAAAACCCTATTGTATTGTAGAGTCACGTATGATAAATAAATTATAAAGTATATATTTAACAAAAGTAACAAGCCTAAGAAACATGCAACCCTAAGTACAATAAGGCTGGGGAGCCTAGGCACTAGATACCTCGGTCAAGCGCTTGTGAATGTGAAAAATCTTGGAATCTAGTTTGTTTGGTGTTGCAAGATGGTCACCGATAGTCACTGTATGTCACACTATGATAACATAATACACATGTAACTTGCAAAGAGAATATGAACTGCAAAACCTCAAACTACATCGAATCCCAAAAATTAAATATGTAATATGGGGAGTCAAACTAACCCGATGGTCAACCAACCGAGTGAACTTACGACCAACAGTTTGCAATGCATCTTAGACTCCATGTAGTTATTTTTAGTGTGTGATAGAATCATGCCCTAGGAATCATTTTTGCTAACGCACTTGATAGTGGGCGATAGCTAGATGTACTAATGTAAATAGATGTGTGGATGGAAAAATGAACTTCCCCTTCCTATGAAGTGTATGCATAAAATGTAGTCCCTTGTCCCTTGAATGAAAGCTAGATGGATTCCTTTGATGCTCTTAGATGCAACCTTAGGTGATGATAATAGATGCTTAGAGATTGGTCCTTTATTTTGGTCACATAACATTGTATCTATATTATTCCCTTGGTTGAATTTTGTAATTGATAAGCTGGAAGGCTGACCCATAAGAAAAGAAGATGCCCAAAATATAAAATAGCCAAAAAGAGTGATCAAGGTAGAAAGAGGTCGAGGGAACCTAGAGGGGATGAGGGTTCTTGGGCACTAGTTTTAGAAGACATAAAATATAAAGGAATAAATTTCATAATGGTTTGTGGGGCATAAAAGACAAAAGAGAAAGCAAGAACGATATAAAATATGCAAAATATAGTTGTTAATTACTAGTTTTCTTGCTTAGGAATCATGTAAATGAAAGTATGTTTTTAGGACCTAAAAATGTACCGAAGTGTGTGATTTTGTAGGAAAATACCTAAAAATGGAAGAAAAATCCTACTAAAAACCAAATTTAGGGAAAACATGAACCCATCAATATTTTCCATTAAGAAACAAGGGTGAGAATGAAATGGATTCCTCCTTCTGAAAACACTCCAAAATAAACTCCCTCAAAGGTGGATAGAATAAAAACATAAATTGAAACAAAAACAATTACATTACTTTTCAAGAAAATAATTTCACCATGAAAATAACAAAATTTCATAATCAAATCAATAAGATAAGTAGGAGTAAGATCCTACCTCACATAAATAGAAAAATCAAAATTCTAAGCTTGTCCACATAATGGCTTCTTCTTACTTCCGAGCTCTAAAAAAAACACCAGCCAAAAATGAGCAAAAATTACCCCAATCCCTTCCACACAAGGTATCAAATAGAGTAAGTCAACAAATCAATAAAATTGGAGGGTGAATTATGTCACCCAAAACCAAATATTTATCCAATTTTTTTTTCCAAAATTGCACCCCAAATCCAAAAGGAAGAAATAAAATTAAATCCAAGCACTCATGAAAATTCCCAAATTCAAAACAAAACCCCAAATCAAGAACCATCATTATAAGGTGGTTAAAAGGAGGAAAATGGGAAAATGAGCTCCATTTTCCTTGAAAAGAGATCACCCGCTGATAGGGGTAGGGCCTATGGTCTCTTTTCAAGGGAAATTTAGCCCTTTACTTGCATTTTACTCCTCCTAAATGGCACATATTTCCAAAATAAGAGTTTGGGAAATATGTGACATTTAGGAGGGGTAGTTAGGATCACATAATCCAAGATTAGGTGTCCCAAATCTTTCATTAGGAAAAACAAACAACCCAAAAATAAAATTCACCAATAGATAAGAGGTTAACACTAAGCAACAAGATCAACCACTAAAAAAGGGATTAAAGTTAAAAATTTGAAAAGACATTAAAGGGGTGAACAAAACCATATGGGTAAAGGAATATGATAATATAAGCACATAGGAGTGTAAATTCACATATAAACATAATCCTACAACAAAGTGAACCAAATGCAAGAATAACCAAGGAAGTAAATTTATCCCCTTAAGGACCATTATGTTGATTAGAGATGTCCCTCATGAATCCCACATTTCTCATATGGCTAAAAATTCACACCTACACACTCGAGTCAAACATAAAACCTGTCTAATACCAATAAATAAATACTACAATGACATATATGCATCATGATGATAATCCATACAAGATCAACAACTAGCTAAGGCAAGTACATCATACTATGATCAATCATCCAATGTAGCAAGAAAATATTATTATAATGCATCCAAGATGGATCAAATATAAAAACACAAGATTATAATCCAATCCAACTATAACATCATATCGATACCCTTAAAATTATCAATAAATATAGGCATGAATTTTCTTGCCAATACCCCCGTCCAAACATGAGTTAGCATCCTAATGCTAATATATATCCATATCATATAACCATGTAAGTACTAAAATGATAGAAACACAATAATAATTTCTCTATCAACATATAATAATGATACAATGCGTTAGCAAAGTCCAAAATGGGAATGAAAAATTGGTGAGCACTACATCCCCTATCCTAGACATTGACTTCCTCTGGGAAGTCAATGAAAGAGGTAAGGGTATCGGGCCCTCAAATGTGTCGTATCCTCCTAGGTATCATCTATCTCATCATATATGTCCTAGTCAAACCTAACCTAGTACAAGTCTCACCTCGAATGTCTAGCCTTGTGTGCTCAAAAATATGCATGGGCTCTAAATTCTAGGGTCGTTCAGCCTCCACCTATAGTGCCAAATAATCTAAAACATGAGAAATGTCAAGTACATACTTTGGAAACACTAAAACATAAAACACATAACTGACATGAGATATGCTTGGCGGTAGTACTAAGTGATAGGAAACAAGACCAATAACATATAAAATCTCAAAAGGCCCAAAAAATGAAGGGATAACTTAGATCCCTTTCCATAATGGATTGGAATCTTGTGTGGATGCACTCTCAAAAATACCTTGTCACCCAATAAAAAGTGATGCTCAACCCTCTTCGTATCAGCATACACCTTCCGGCATGCATGCACATATTCTAAACACTACCTAATGAGGATAACCTACTCCTCTACATCTTGAAGATAAGCTTGACCAAGAAAAATTATGTTATCTAACTTGTCCCATCTCAAAGGCATCTTACAAGCTATCCCATATAAATCTTGATAAGGTTCCATGCAAATAGAAATGTGTAAATTGTTGTCATATGAAAACTAAACAAGGTACAGATAGTTCTCCTACTTCTTCTGCTAGTACATGATGTACATGCACAACATATACTTAAGTACCTAGTTCATCTTTTCTATCTCTCCATATTTTTAGGGTGGTATCTTGAGTTCCTAAAGTTGACTAAAAATATGTCCAGAATTCAGAATTATAGATGGTGTCCCGATCGCAAATAATCATCCTCATAATCCCATATAATATAATAATGCCATCCAAGATTACTTGATTTATGGAAACCACATAATAAGTTACCTTCACTGGAGAAATTCAATCCACCTTGGTAAACTTGTCCACTATCATGATGTTGACATCATAATGATATGATGAAGTAGGAATACAACCTATAAAATCTAGGGAAACCATGTTCCACTTCAACTCAACAATCTCATATGGGTAGAGAAGGCATATGGAGTAAGAATTATCATCCTTCACCCTCTAGCACTTGACATAATGGGATAAAAAATCTCTAATATTACGGCATAACTCTGGCAAGAAGTACAATTTTATTAATCATACATGCATATGCTTAAGCCCGGGATGAATTGTATAAGGAGCTCTATGTGCCTCAAAAAGAAAAAAATTACACATATCCCTTACTCTAGGAACATAGATGCACTTATGATTCTAGAGAATACCATCTAAGCTGTAAAGTGTAAACAACATAGTTACCCTCCAAGGGCCTTTGTGACTGTACCACTCATCCGATATCCTCATAGAATTTTTCACGCAGTAGCTATTAAAGCATAATGCCCCAAAGGTATGATTGTAAGGTCAAGGCACCAATCTCATGTATCATTCTACTTAGATAATCTACAATGACATGTTCCTTTACCTTAATGTACTTGAGTGTTCATATCATAATCACAAAGGAAATCCATCTAGTACCATTTTTAGTGTTGAGATCGAGACATGAAAAGATGTGTTGTAAACGTAAATGATTTTTCCTAAAAAAATGTCCTACCTACAAAATAATTTCCTCCAATAGACTAAGGCATGCAAAACTACTGCAAGCTAAAGATCATCCATGGGGTAATTGAGCTTGCAATTCTTGATCTTGTGGGAATCAAAAGAAATGATTTGGTGCTCCTACATGAGGACTGCTCCAAGTCTCTCTATTAAAGAATCTATGTAAAGCATAAAATTTTCCAAATGATTTATGAAGCTGCAAAGATGGGCATAGATGTCAAATTATCCTTGACCAACCTGAAATTATTTATATCACTTTCTCGACCAAATGGAATTATTTGATTTGCATTAAATGGAAGTAATAGGATCATCAATCCTATAGAATTCATGTAAAAACATGTGATAATACCAGCTAACCCTTTGAAACTCTAAACATATGTCACTCTTGTTGATCCCCAGTATTGAGTTTCATAATGTACCTTAATGTTCCATGCCCAAATTTTCTCACAAACATTTCATTGGTCGATTTGGTGGTCTGTAAAATCGATTTCTCCAATTAAATAATTTCAAGTGCTCATAATGTTGTTGTTTTTCCCTGTTCTGAAATAATTTTCCAAGTTTGCCCCCATTTGTGCCCTAATTTCTTCATTTTTATGGGTTGTATCATTTCTCCTTTGTCAAATCGTGAAAGAACTCAAAATTGATCAAATCTCAAATTCGTGCAAGTATTTCCCCAATCCCAAGGTCGCAAATGATGTCAAAAAATGATTCAATTGGTTCAAGATCAAGAAATCTACCTGCCTTGTCAAAAAATTTGATTTCTAGGGCATCCTTTGTATTTTTGGCATTTTGACGGTCATATGGATGTTTCTTGCCGTCAAATTCATCATCATCACATTATTGCAACGTGGCAGTTTCCCATTGGTGGGAAGGTTGGGAAAAGGTTTCTAACTTGTCATTTTTAAAATTTTGGCAAAAGGAAAATTTTGTTCCTGGCTCCACTTGCTACAGTAAAGTGCCTACGTGGCACATTGTGATTGGCTAGAGGAATGGTGTGTGGTAGGCTTGCCTTAGAAATTTTGCTTCCATTTTGCAAAATTTTCTAAGTTAAATTTTTTCCCGAAGGCCCGCAGTGAATGGCAGGTGGCCACGTGTCCTAGAGAAGTCGGCATGGAAGGGCGGAGGTTTTAAGAAATTTGAAGTTTTCAACTTCAAAACTTTAAAGTTAAAATTTGAGCTGAAGCTCCGTAACAAATCATGAGGCGACATGTAGCTAGAAGAAGTCAATACGAGGGGTTGGCAGGTTTTGTAATGGTTTTGAAGTTTTAACTTCAAATGTTATAAAGTCAAGTTTTGGGCCGAAGGTCCCAACCAGTAAGAAGTGGACACGTGTCAAGAAATACAAAGGGCGAAGAAAGGGGCCGAGGGAAAGTTTTGTGGATTTTTGCCTTTGTGTTTGCAAGGTAAAAAATGAAAAGTGGTCTCACGACTAATGAGGAGTCAACACATGAAATGTCCCAGGAAAATGGGGAAGAGTGAGCCCGGGGAAAAGTTTGAAATTTTGCAAAATTGGTAGGGAGGTTTGATGGCAAGGTGGGAGGCTTGGACCCACGGCGAATGGGAGAGTGCCATGTGGCAAGGAAGAGAACGGGTGTTTGGACCCGCAAAAATTTTAAAGAAAAATTTCTCTTTTTCAAAAAATTGCCAAAATTCATAAAATGAGCCCGTAGTTTTCGGTGGGGCCCACATGTGGACACGTGGTGGGTCCAAGGGAGAAGCGGAGATTTTTGTAAAATTTTCCAAAGGTAAAAAGGGTCGCAAATGCATTTCTAAAGCATGGGAGTTTGATCCAATCACATTGTGACACGTGTCCTACCCCATCCAAAGGTCAAAAGGGTGTCTTTGAGCTTAATTTTTAAATCACATTGTCCATGTGGAGGGCTGATGTTAAAAGATGATCAAAATCAATGATTGTTACTGTGTAATTTCATTTTTTAGACACCATGGGAGCTCCAAGGAGCTTGGAAATCACATTTCTTCATCAAAATTCATCGAACCTTATATGATTTTGGGTCCCCTTGCCCTTCTGAGAACAATGGAACCATTTTCATGAGCTAATTTGATGATATATGATGTTTTTAATGCATTTTGGCTCTAGCCCAATTTAAAAAACGTGAAAAATGAAAATGAAAAGTTGTAGAGGTAAAAATTGAAAAGCTAAAAGATGAAAAATGATTGCTAAAGCATGTTGGCATGCTTGAATGCCAAAAACATGACCCTGGGATGGATAAGGATCTAAAATCATGTAATATTTTAAATTTTTGTGCATCCCTGGTAATATGTGACCTGTTTTACAGTTTGATGTCATTTTCATGAAATGATGAAGGGTTTTGTAACAAATTTGATCCCTTAAGCATATTATTTTCTTGGGAAGCAAGGTTCCAAGCTAGCATGAGGTATAAAATGTATTTTTGAAGCATTTGTAAGAGGAGGAGACAGAAGAGAAAAAGAACTTAGAATTTTTCAAGCAAAAGGTGGAAGAAATCCATTTCTCTAGAGAAAACCACCTGAGAGCCATTTTCAATTCCATTTTATATCAGATTTCATCATGTTGAGTTGGTTTCAGTTCTAAATCCATCAATAGGCTCTGAGATTGTTTTTATAGCATTCCCCTGCTAATGTATTTGATCAAATTTTGGATTATGTGGTGTTATCTCTTGGAAAAATTTACATATGCTTATGTCTCAGAATGTTTTCAATTTGTGTTTCTTACTCATGTTGCAATCTTATGTTTAGGATCTATTTGATCATATAGGGTCTCATTTCTTGTTGATGGTTTAATGGCATTTGCAATCTTATATTCAGAAGAGCCTTCATCTAATAGAAGATAAACAGATTTAAAATCATTTTACTGTCCTTGAATATTGAGATTGTTTGTAAACCTTTGGGTGCACCTTAGGTCATGATTAAATAGGGATTCTTGGATACTTTTTGGTATTTTTCTTCAAGCTTTTGTGGCAGGTTATCAAAGGTTGTGTGGAAGAGTGTAGATCTGGGCCTCCATTTGTGCACATATCCTGGTTGAAGGAGCATTTAAAACCTCTGGAAGTATTCTTGTTGTGTAGGTGTTACAAATTTCTTGCAAAGGTTCTCAAAGAAGTTGGTAATTCCCAAATAGTCTTGTCTAAACATCTCCCCACACAATTTAAATCAAACTAATTCATCCTACAAATACTACCCCTACATTACATTGTGTGTCAACAAAAGAATATAAATCCATTCACAAAAATACACAAAGCATACCAGAATTTTATCATGTCTCTAGCAGCCTCAGCCTTGTCATGAAAGCATTTCCATCATTTAGTAGTGACAACTCCTTTGAGTTTGAATAATGGATAATTGATCATGTTTTCACAAGGCCATCTCCATATAATGTGCAAAATACAAGGATATCTCCATCTCCTTTACCATACAAGGGCTGCAATATAGGTTCTCTTTCCTTGGTTGATAGGCACAACCTAAAATAGTGAGGATCAGATCAAGATCCTTTTGAAGGTGCTATCCACTCCCTCAAATCTTGAGTACCAACAAGCCAGATAGATGTTCTCCCGGATACAAATGACATAAAAATCATCTATCTACCCTTGAGTGTCTTGTGAAAATGCATGATGTTGTTCAAGTTGTGAAGGAGATTAAATCTGGATACCAACACCCGAGTGGTGCCATTGCCGGGGACTTCTTGAATTCCTTGGTGTTCTTGAGGTGTTTGAGGGGTTTGAGCATTTGCATATTCAAGTGTCTGAGTTGTTGCATTCTTGGAATATTGTTTTGTACTTCAGATCTGTAAGTTTTAGGCAAAAGTTTCAAGCTCAACCTACTCTGTTACATTTACCAGTAGTTTATACAGCCTGGTTGCTTTGTCTGTGATTGATTTAAGAAGAGGAAGATCTGATTTGTAGAGCCTTGAAAAGTTATCAGTATTGGCAAGCATTTGAAAAATTATTTTAGTGCATTCTTGCACAACTAAGGTGAAAATCCTTAGTGGCGACTCCATGCTGATTTGATCTTGAAAGTACCAATGTCTTGAGCTTTCTGTCATTTATTTTTGTGTTGTTGATCTCTGCAAAACTGGAGGGAAGAAGATCTCTCTTCCTTAAAGACTCTGCTAAAAAATTGTTCTCAGACTTAAGAAACTCAGAGTTGGAAGGGAGAAGAGTTTGGAAAGTGGTTAAAGGTCAGACATCAGACAAAGATACAATCATTGGTGAGAGAGATCAACCTTTGGTAGAAGACTATCACTCTTTTTCAAGTGATTTTGATTCAGGAAATCCTCTCATAAACTTGTTTGCCTCAACTCGTGAAGGTCCTTCTGCTGTACCTAGTAAGTTCCTTCTCCAATCTACACCTCTGTGTTTTAATTCAAATAAAACTTCCCAAGGAAATCAGCACTTAGAAGATACCAATCTTGTGAATCACATTCTTGAGCCCCAAGGATATTGTACTCCTCACCAATTTGTTTCACCTCCAAGATCACCCCCACCAAACAATATGGCTCAACCTAGACCTCCATTTTTGTTAACACTTTTGGTCCTATAAATTTTGGAGGAATGGATGGTTACCCAAATGTTGTCCCACAAGATGTCAGAAATAGGTTGCCAAAATTCCAAGGTAACAATGCCATTACTGGTGATCAGCATCTCAAACTGTTTGATAATATGATGGAATATTTTGAGATAGAATTTGAGGATGTATATATCAAGTTGTTTATCCATACACTTGAAGGAGATGCTAGGGATTAGTACAAAGCTATACCTGATAACTCTATTGATTCATGGACTACGATGAAAAATGCATTTAGGTTACAATATGGTGATAGGACTGATCCTAGATTTCTTTTGTCTGAATTTGAGAATATAAAAAAGAACCCAAATGAGACAGTCCATGACTTCAATACAAGATTTAATAAAACATTGAGAAGGTTTCCTATCATTTTGAGGCCTTGTGATGAATCTTGTTTGATTAAATATGTAGATGCATTTGATAAAAAGGTAGCCTATTACTTGAGAGACAAAAATCCTACAAACTTGAGGCAAGCTTTCACCATGGCACTTCAAATTGAAAATAATATTAAAGCTATTGGTAAACCACTTAAGAGGGATGGTGTGAACATGAGAAGCCTCAAGCTAGCAAGGGTGCTGATTTAGAAGATGTTGTCAAGACTTTGGCAGGGGCTGTCAAAGAAATTTCTTACAAATTAGCCCAGGCTGAGAAAGGAATTGGGAAAAGTTCACAAGGACAACAAAGAACTCAAAACCATGATAGATTCAGAAATCATCCTAGGGGTGATCAAAGACAAGATGATAGAGGTAAAGGGATTGTTGGTGGGGGAAATAGACAACCCCAAGCATGTGAAAATAGAGTGGTGCCTGACCCTCTAACTGCAAGAGTTGTTGTTGTTCAAGAAATTACTGATATGGATTGGTGTGATAGATGTTTTCTTCCTCATCCTCCATGTGAAATGGACCAACAAGTTGTTGAAGATGATAATGAAGATGAAATGGATGATGACATTTGTATGATGGGCAGCTCTTCAAGCTCACAACAAGTAGCAACATCAACATATGTGATAAGTGCAAGGACTGCTGCAACCTTTTGGGATTGCATAAAGAGGGTACCATTTCTTTCTCTTCCTCAAACTCATGAGGTAGATGTTGTTCAATCTTTTGAAATTCCTAATAATGACTTTGAATATCTAAGGGCTTTAATGATCAAGAAGTATGATGGTGGTATTCCTTCAGAGGAAGATAGACAATTGTTAATGAATGTTGTGGTTGGTCAAGAGAAAGAGTATAATACTAGAAGTAAAGTTGTTAGAGGATCTAGTCCTCAAGCCAAGCCAAAGACACCCTTGCTCACAAGCATTCCCAAAGACAATCCTAGAAAAGAAACAATTGCCAAGAATCCTATTGTCCCATGCAAAAATATCAATCCTCTTCATGCCCAAGCTACCAAGAATACTTCTCCATCTGATGAACCTTCTTGTTTCCCTTCCAATGTTGTTTTACCAAAGAGTGTTCCATATGATATTTCCCAAGTATTGAGCCAAATTAAAGTGAGTGTTCCCATCATTGAGTTGCTTAGAATACCTGAGCATAAGAAGAGAGCATTCAAGTACTTGGGATTGAAAGAAGAGAAGATTACCCCAAGCAAAAATGTAAATGTTGTTGAGACTCCTCTTCAAATCATTGCTGGCCTTGAAACACCACCACCGATGGAAGATCTTGGAGAGGCACCTGAAGTATATTTGGGGACATCCTTGGTTGATTCCCAATTGAATGTTGATCCATTTTTCACAAATTTTCTCATAAAATATAGGTTGCTTCACAATTGCATGTTTGATTCCAGTGCATCATGTAATGTCATGCCTCTAGAAGTCATGAATGAGTTGGATATCAAAGTGATAGTAGCATATGGGAAATGTACAGCCATGGATTCAAGGGAAGTGTCGGTTGTTGGTTTTGTGAAGGGTTTAGTAGTGCAACTTGTAGCCTATTTGGGTAAAAACTTGAAACTTGATGTTGTAATTGTTGACTGCCCTACCAAATGGGGTATGCTTTTGTCAAGAAAATGGGCTGCAAGTGTTGGTGGTAGTGTTCAAATGGAAATTTCCTTTGCCACCATTCCCATTTAGGGCAGCCTTTTCAAACTCTATGGTGAGAAGAAGACATTGCACTTGATTGAAGACCCCAACAATGCTTCTTATGAAGTGCTATTTTCTGATGTAGATGTTGATAATTTCATTGGTTTTGCTGATGGAAAAGAGAACAAGATGGATAAATTAGAATTCCTTGATATGATAGGATCTCCTTGGAATTTTTGTTTGATGGAGCTTCCTCCAAATTTGGAAATGGTGCTGGTATAGTTTTGCTTTCTCCTGGTTTGGAAGAGTTTCCTTTTTCCTTCAAACTTAATTTTGAATGCACTAACAACATTGCTGAGTATGAGGCATTGTTGTTGGGACTAAGGATTGCATGGAAGTATGGAGTGAAGGATATTGTTGCCAAAGGAGACTCAGAGCTGGTTGTCAAACAAATAAGAAAACTGTATGCTACAAAAAATAAGTGTATGAAACAATATAAGCATGTTGTCTGGGACTTGATTGAAATGTTTGATTCCTTTAACATTGTTTACCATGATAGAAGTCTTAATGCTGCTGCTGATAAGTTGGTTGTACTTGGCTCTAGATTTGACAATTGCACCATTTCACCCTTTTGTGAATATAACATTGAAGTGCTAACAAGGCCAACTATCCCGGATAATGTGAAACATTGGCATATTTTTGATGATGATGCCCAAGTATTGAGATTCTTACAATGCCAAGGTGAGTTTTCTGGTCAGAACATTGATTGGGAGCCAATGGTATGCATGAATGAAGGGAGAGAAACTTTATTTGACAAGGATATTATCCAATTGAAAACAAATACCATTCCTAAAGGTCTTATTGCACTTGAGGCAAATTTTAACAATGTTGATTGCATCATAAATAGAAAGATGTCTACTTCAAGGGAGGTGGAAGAGCATGACTTGGGAACCAAGGATAAACCAAGGAAGATTTGGTTGGGTAGAAATTTAAGTAAAGAGGAAAAATAGTCCTATGCCCAACTCTTAAAGAAATATCAAGACTGCCTTGCTTGGTCTTATTCAGAGCTAAAGGCATATAAAGAAGATTTGTTCCAACATGAGATTCCTCTTGAGGCCAAGAGTAAGCCATTCAGATAGAGACAAAGTCCTATTAATCAACTTATCTCCATGAAAATGCAAGAGGAATTAAAAAAGTTGAGAGATGGCGGTATTATTCAGCCCACTAGATATACATCTTGGGTTGCAAACCTTGTGCCAGTCAAAAAGAAGAACGAAGATATCAGACTTTGTGTGGATTTTAGAAATTTGAATAAAGCCTCCATGAAGGACAAATATCCCTTGCCAAATATGGAGAATATGTTGCAGCTTGTGATAGGGTCAGAAATGCTTTCTACTTTGGATGGTTTCTCCGGATACAATCAGGTGGTTGTTAAAGAATCAGAAAGACTTAAGACAACCTTCACTATGCCTTGGGGAACTTATGTTTTTGTAAGGATGCCCTTTGGATTGATGAATGCTGGTGCCACTTTTCAAAGAGCAATGGATGTTGCCTTTGCTGGTTACATCAATGAGTTTATTGCAGTCTACCAAGATGATGTGACTATTTTTTCAAGGCAATGAGGAGACCATTTGCAACACCTAGAGAAAATGTTGATCAGATGTAGAGAGTATGGAATTTCTCTTAATCCAAAGAAGTGTCATTTTGGTGTGCAAAAGGAAAAATTGCTGGGACATATTGTTTCTAAGAATGGTGTCGTGATAGACCCTAAGAGAGTGAAGGCAATTAGAAAGTACTTATCCCGAGAACGAAGAAAGGTATCCAATCTTTCTTTGGCCAAATCAATTTTATTAGAAGGTTTATTTCCAATTTTGCTAAGCTAACTCTTCCAATCACAAGCATGTTAAGAGAGGATCAAGTTATCAGGTGGGAAGAGGCTGTCATTCAAGCTTTTGAAGGAATAAAGGATAAACTTAAGCATTCCCCTATTTTGGTAGCCCCAGACTATAAGATGCCTTTCCAAATATTTTATTTTTCCTTTGAATTCACTATTGCTTCAGTTTTGTTACAAAAGGATGAGAATGGAGCTAAGAGGCCTATTTATTTCTTTAGAAAGGCTTTACATACAGCTGAGTTGAAGTATACAATCATGGAAAAACAAGTGTTTTCCTTGGTGAAAGCAACAAAGATTTTCAGGCCTTATATATTGAGTTCAAAAGTTGTTGCCTATGTTCCCCACACCATGGTTAAAGACATCTTATCAGACATGGAGATATCAAGCAAGAGATGTAGATGGGTCAACAAATTACAAGAATATGATATGGATATCCAAACAACAAAGCTAGTAAGAGGTTTGGGTCTTGCCAAGCTCATGGCTGAGAGCAACTTGCAAAATGTGGAAGTGAATCAGCTAGAGGAAGAAAGGATAGATGTGCTTGCAAAGTTGGTAAATTTTGAGTGGTAAAAAGATGTGATCTTCTACCTCAGGCACCTATGTTGTCCTAGTCACTTGAATAAAAATTAGAAAAGAGCCCTCAAGATGGATTCTAAAAAATATATCATAACAGACCTTGGGCTGGATTGGAATAATCTTAAAGGTGTCCTCTTGAAATGCATAACTGAAGATGAAGCTCCCAAGTTGATTGCTGATTTCCATGGGGGAGTTTGTGGAGGAAATTTTTTTGGGAGAGTGATAGCACATAAGATTTTAAGAGCTGGTTATTGGTGGCCTACTCTTTTTAAAGATGCAACCCAGTTGGTTAGAAAGTGTGATAGTTGCCAACATTTCTTTGGAAGACTGAAAGCTTCAGGCTCCCTTCCTTTGCAGCCTGTATCAATTGAAGCTCCTTTCAAACAATGGGGAATGGATTTCATTGGTGATATTTTAGATCCTTCTAGTGCCGGTCATAAATGGATCCTTGTAGCAACTAATTATTTTACAAAATGGGTTGAGGCAATTCCATCTAGAAAGGCAACACACCAAGTGGTAATGGATTTCTTATTGAATCATATCATATGTAGATTTGGAGTTCTAGTTAAGATTGTATCTGATAATGCCATGTGTTTTAGAGCCAAACCTTTGATGGCAATGTGCAATGAATATGGGATAAATCTGACTTATTCTTCAAACTACAATCCACAAGGCAATGGACAAGCTGAGTCCAGTAACAAGAACTTGCTCAAGATCATTAGAAGGACCTTGGAAATCAACAAGAAGAAGTGGGGAGAGAAATTGAAATTTGTAGTTTGGGCTGATAGAATAACTCCTAAAAGAGCAACTAGTAAGAGCCCATTTGAATTGGTGTATGGAACTCAAGCTTTGCTGCCCTTACACCTGTAATTATCCACTTTTCAGTTTTCCCAATAGTTGGAAGATCAAGAACATGGCCCATATGAATCAAGAATCAATCAGATCATTGAGTTGGATGAAGAGAGAAGAGCTTCTCATCAAAGGCATATCAGGTTTAGAGAGAAATTGAAGAGGTTGTTTGATAAGAAGGTCACTCCTAGAGCCTTCAATGTTGGAGATCTAGTTTTGCTATGGGATAGTAGGCATGAAGACAAGGGAAAACATGACAAGTTTGATGCATTATGGATGGGCCCTTATGCCATTGACATCAGAATTGGTGAGCATACCTTTTCCTTAAAGATCTGGATGGGGATTTGCTAGAGCTGCCTATTAATGGCAGACATTTAAAACATTTCTTGGATTAAAATCCCCAAGTGAGGTATGCACAAGTTGTATATTTGTATAGTATTTTTTCTTTCTTTTTTTTTTTCTATTGGTTGGTGTGTGGTTTTCCCTTTTGTCCTTGGCAACCTTTTTGACTAGTTTTCTCGGTCCTTTTTGTTGGTAATTTTGAATTTTTGGGCTGCCCTATGTTTTGACTCCTTGCCCAATGGATTTTTGGCACCTGGTCTGTAGTTTGATCTTGTGGAACTCACTGGGAGTGCCCATCCCCAAGCAAGAGCCAATGTTGGTCCCAGTATTGAGTTTCATAATGTGCCTTAATGTTCCGTGCCCAAATTTGCTCACAAACATTTCATTGGTCAATTTGGTGGTCTGCAAACTCGATTTCTCCAGTTAAATAATTTCAAATGCTCATAATGTTGTTGTTTTTCCTGTTTTGAAATAATTTTCTAAATTTTCCCCATTTGTGCCCTAATTTCTTCATTTTTACAGGTTGTATCATTTCTCCTTTGTCAAATCGTGAAAGAACTCGAAATTGATCAAATCCTAAATTCGTGCAAGTATTTCCCCAATCCCAAGCTCACAAATGATGTCAAAAATGATTCAATTGGTTCAAGATCAAGAAATCTACCTTGTCAAAAAAATTGATTTCTAGGGCATCCTCTGTATTTTTGGCATTTTGACGGTCATATGGGCATTTTCTACCCGTCAAATTCATCATCATAACATTATTGCAATGTGGCGGTTTCCCATTGGCGGAGAAGGTTGGGAAAAGGTTTCTAACTTGTCATTTTTAAAATTTTGGCAAAAGGAAAATTTTGTTCCCTGGCTCCGCTTGCTACAGTAAAGTGCCTACGTGGCACATTGTGATTGGCTAGAGGAATGGCGGGTGGCGGGCTTGCCTTAGAAATTTTGCTTCCATTTTGCAAAAATTTCTAAGTTAAATTTTTTCCCGAAGGCCCGTAAATGAATGGTAGGTGGCCATGTGTCCTGGAGAAGTCAACATGGATGGGTGGAGGTTGTAAGAAATTTGACGTTTTCAACTTCAAAACTTTAAAGTTAAAATTTGAGACGAAGCTCCACCACAAATCACGAGGTGACACGTAGCCAAAAGAAGTCAATACAAGGGGTCAACAGGTTTTGTAATGGTTTTGAAGTTTTAACTTCAAATGTTATAAAGTCAAGTTTTGGGCCGAAGGTCCCCGACCGATAAGAAGTGGACACGTGTCAAGAAATACAAAGGGCAAAGAAAGGGGCTGAGGGAAAGTTTTGTGGATTTTTGCCTTTGTGTTTTGCAAGGTAAAAAATGAAAAGTGGTCTGCGACCAATGAGGAGTCAACACATGGCATGTCCTAGGAAAATGGGGAAGCGCGGGCCGGGAAAAGTTTGAAATTTTGTAAAATTGGCAGGGAGGTTTGATGGCAAGGTGGGAGGCTTGGACCCATGGCGAATGGGAGAGTGCCACGTGGCGAGGAAGAGAACGGTGTTCGGGCCCGCAGAAATTTTTAAGAAAAATTTCCCTTTTTCAAAAAAGTGCCAAAATTCATAAAATGAGCCCGTGGTTTTCGGTGGGGCCCACATGTGGACACGTGGCGGATCCAAGGGAGAAGCGGAGATTTTTGTAAAATTTTCCAAAGGTAAAAAGGGTCACAAATGCATTTCTAAAGCATGGGAGTTTGATCCAATCGTCGCGTTATGACACGTGTCCCACCCCATCCAAAGGTCAAAAGGGTGTCTTTGAGCTTGATTTTTAAATCACATTGTCCACGTGGAGGGTTGATGTTAAAAGATGATCAAAATCGATGGTTACTGTGCAATTTCATTTTTAGACACCATGGGAGCTCCAAGGAGCTTGGAAATCACATTTCTTCATCAAAATTCATCAAACCTTATATGATTTTGGGTCCCCTCGGCCTTCTGAGAACAATGGAACCATTTTCATGAGCTAATTTGATGATCTATGATGTTTTTAATGCATTTTGGCTCTAGCCCGATGTAAAAAATGTGAAAATGAAAATCAAAATTTGTAGAGGTAAAAATTGAAAAGGTAAAAGGTGAAAAATGATTGCTAAAGCATGTTGGCATGCTTGAATGCCAAAACATGACCCTGGGATGGATAAGGATCTAAACTCATGCAATATTTTAAAATTTTTTTGCATCCCTAGCAATATGTGACCTGTTTTACAGTTTGATGTCATTTTCATGAAATGATGAAGGGTTTTGTAACAAATTTGATCCCTTAGGCATATTATTTTCTTGGGAAGCAAGGTTCCAAGCTGGCATGAGGTATAAAATGTATTTTTGAAGCATTTGTAAGAGGAGGAGACATAAGAGAAAAATAACTTAGAATTTTTCAAGCAAAAAGGCTAGAAGAAATCCATTTCTCTGGAGAATACCGCTTGAGAGCCATTTTCAATTCCATTTTATATCAGATTTCATCATGTTGAGTTGGTTTCAGTTGTAAAGCCATCAATAGGATCTGAGATTGTTTTTATAGTATTCCCCTGTTGATGTATTTGATCAAATTTTGGATTATGTGGTGTTATCTCTTGGCAAAATTTGCATATGCTTATGTCTCAGAATATTTTCAATTTGTGTTTCTTGCTCATGTTATAATCTTGTGTTTAGGATCTCTTTGATCATACAGGGTCTCATTTCTTATTGATGGTTTAATGGCATTTGCAATCTTATATTCAGAAGAGCCTTCATCTAATAGAAGATAAATAGATTTAAAATCATTTCACTGTCCTTGAATATTGAGATTGTTTGTAAACCTTTGGGTGCACCTTAGGTCATGATTAAATAGGGATTCTTGGATACTTTTTGGTATTTTTATTTAAGCTTTTGTGGCAAGTTATCAAAGGTTGTGTGGAAGAGTGCAGATCTAGGCCTCCATTTGTGCACATATCCTGGTTAAAGGAGCATTTAAAACCTCTGGAAGTATTCTTGTTGTGTAGGTGTTACAAATTTCTTGCAAAGGTTCTCAAAGAAGTTGGTAATTCCCAGCTAGTCTTGTCTAAAAATCTCCCCACAAAATTTCATTCAAACTAATTCATCCTACCAATACTACCCCTGCATTGCATTGTGTGTCAACAAAAGAATATAAATCCATTCACAAAAATACACAAAGCATACCAGGATTTTATCATGTCTCTAGCAGCCTCAACCTTGTCATGAAAGCATTTCCATCATTTAGCAGTGACAACTCCTTTGAGTTTGAATAATGGATAATTGATCATGTTTTCACAAGGTCATCTCCATATAATGTGCAAAATATGAGGATATCTCCATCTCCTTTACCATACAAGGGCTTCAATATAGGTTATTTTACCTTGGTTGATAGGCACAACCTAAAACAGTGAGGATCATATCAAGATCCTTTTGAAGGTGCTATCCACTCCCTCAAATCTTGAGTACCAACAATCCTAGATAGATGTGCTCCTTGGCTACAAATGACATACAAATCATCTATCTACCCTTGAGTGTCTTGTGTAAATGCATGATGTTGTTCAAGTTGTGAAGGATATTAAATCTGGATACCAACAACTCTTGTGGGGGCTGAAAAATTAATGATATCTCAAATATGTGAGGGATGTATAAAGACACCCTCACCTATAATAATGTGACTCAAGTACTCGAATCTCATTATGAAATAAGGAACACTTCTTCAAGTTTCTAAAAATCCTTTGTTCTCGAAAAACTACAAAACATGCATCAAATTATCCCGGTACTCATCCAATGAGCATGTGTAAATAGAAATATTATCAAAGAACTTAATGAAAAACCTATCCAAAAATGTCCTAAAATCCCCATTCATGAGTCTCATAAATACTATTGGTATGTTAGTCAACCTAAATGGAAGCACCATGAACTCATAATACCCATATCGAGTCTAAAAAGATGTCTTATAGATGTATGCCTCTTCAATTTGAAGTGGTGGTATCCTTACTTTAGGTCAATCTTAGATAACACCTTGTATCCATGCATCGATCTAACAAATCATCTATCTAAGTAAGAGGATAACAATTCTTCATTATTACCTTATTTGGTCATCCGAAATCGACACATAAATTAAGGGATACATATTTATTCTTCACAATTATCACTGGTGCACCCTAAGGAGACACAAAAGGTTTGATGAGGCCCTTCTATATAAAATACTTTAATTAAATATTGAGATTTTGAAGCTCTTGAGTAATCATCCTATAAGGTACATGAGAAATGGGTACAAATCCTAGTACAAGTTCAATCTTGAAGTCCACCTCTTTATGTGGTGGTATACAAGGAAGCTCACTAGGAAAGACACTAAAAATATCTCAAAATGGGATAATAATCAAGTGGTGAGATTGTTGGAGTCTCCTCGACATATAATTGATTATGATATTAAACATATGACAACCCTTATGCATACTCGACTTTAGATGCATGGAAGAGATCACGTGTACTTGGAAAATAGTTTCTAAACCCTAAAAATAACTACAAAACTACCTAGACCATTAAAAATATATATTATTGTTCTAACAATCATTCTTGGTCTGATGGGAATCAATAAAATCCATACCCAAAATAACCTTATAGAATCCCAATGGTATAATACGAAGGTCTACGGTAGTGGGGAACACTCCAAGATCAAGGATACAAATCTCATAATAAGTATCAATGGCGATCTTAGCACTAGAAGGAAACTCTAACTTCCATATATTAGATCTGCATAAAGGTCACCATATCACACCAACCCACTAAACAATGTGATATGAAAGAATTAGGAGTACTTGAATCAAATAAAATAGTAACTAATGTACCTTTGATCATACTAGTAATCTCAATGATTTGTTGCTTGGTTATCATCCCGATGATTCTCCATTGTGGTGTAGATTCGGCAAGTATGGCCTACATCCCCTAATGTATGCTTGGAAATGAGTTCCTTTTAACTCTTGCAATAATATGGTCTTTATGGATAGAAATGAGAATAGTGATACCGATCTCCATAAATAAAACATCACACAGTGTATCCCTCTACATAAGATTCACTCAAGTACTATGGTGAACTAAACCTAAAGGTCCTACTACGGTGAACTACTATGATTGATCCGAGAAAATTATGCCGACTACTGTGTCTCGATCTCTTCCCTAACTACCTCAATCCCTACCTCTTTGACTATTCCAAGCTAGCTTAGACCTCTGCTGCTAAGGAGCCTAGTGTTGGAAGTGTTGTTATGGGTGTGAAGGGGGTCTTACAGATGACTACGAAGTCTAAACCCTCCTCTCTTAGGTGGAGTAGAGACTCATGACCCATGATCCTTATGAGTTTGAAATACCTCTTGTAGCTTACTATTATTTATATCTCAAGACTCATGATCCTTGATCCTATTATCCTATGCTCAAGAAGACTTATCCATTGCCTTCTCCAAGGTTAGAGGAGATGAAATTTCGACTTCCTTGGCCAAATCTAAATGGAGCACCCTAATGAACATACTGACCTATAACTTCTCATCATAGAGGTAATCTAAATATGCAAAGGATCAAAAATTTAGTACTCATAATGTGCCTATTAAACATTTGTTGGTACCTATTGAAGATCATAGAACTCATCAATCTTGTTTTGTATGAAGTTATGAGACATGTAATGATCCTAAAAATGTTCCTCAAACAACTCACAAGTAGTTTTCTCACGTGTTGAATAGAGATTTCGCTCCTCATTCCTCCTCCAAACACATGTTTCATCTCAAAGGTGTATGGCAAGGTGGACCTTTACCTTGATCTCATATGGGTATAGCCAAAAGCAGATGTCAATACTATGGTGCCATGAGTCAGCCCCAAAACAATCAATCATCCCTCCATATGTGGGTGGATGGAGATGGAGAATATATATGATAGCACCACCTATCACATGACTATGTGGGTGTGTCTCTACTACTCTTTGAACATGAACTAAGGGGATATGTGACTGTCACATAACATGTGATGAGGCACGAATGATTGTGGAAGAATGTGATCCTTCATCTGGATATGCCTCACTATCATAATGAATAACCCCTCAATTAGATATGGATGTTTTGGTAGGTGATCATGTAGGACTCCCATCATCTGCTGAAGTTCATCAAAAATATGCATCTAAAATCATCTCTAGGAATATATGTGGGTGACTACTCATGATCTCGAGCTAATGTCATAGCTCTCCTAGTACCTTTCCATGTCATCCTTCACGTGGTGGAGAAAGGTACATTATATATTTATGAAAATGATTATTCATTTGTGGGTTTTACCTAACTTAAGATACCAACTAGATAGGGTTTAATCCTTATAAATTCTAGTGTTGGAACCAATATCGATACTAGATGTTGTGCCCCATCTGGTGTGAGTCCAAAATTATAAAATAAAACCAACATTAATATTATAATAATGATAAAATAATGATTTTTTAAAATTAAAAAAATATGGTTTGATAGATCAAAATGTGACTATGTCATGGTTATGAATATTTAACTGTGAAGATGGAACTAGGAAAATTACATGGGCTAATTAAAATATTTTATTTTATGAAGATAAAAATTGCAGCAAGAATAATTAATCCAATTTATTTAAATCTTGTATTTGATTTTTTGAAAATCAATTAAGGAGAAAAGGTGCTCCAATGATGAGAAGAGTTGGGCATGGATCCAATTTGGTCCCCCAAATGGACTCACACCCTATTAATAATAAATACCTATGTTAGGATATAAATACACTCTAACTAATAAAATTACATGGGAAAAATTATAAACCACTTAAAGCCCCAAATATGGAATAAATGAGATTGCTTAAATTAAAGGACCCTCAACCGTAGGATCTTAGGGCATCTTAGAATTGCCTAATTTTCTTATGGGATATTGCATAAATATACTTATTTGTTTTCCAAACTTATTTGGTTGAAATTTTGTTTTTAAGGTATGAGGAAGAAGGAGAGAGCTCTCATGGAGCTCAAGAACTAACAACATGGATGTCCCTTCATTTTTTTCACTTTCAATGAAAATTTGTTATGGTTTATTTACAAGTCATTTTGTTGATCATAGATCCATTTTTATTTCTATATTGACCCCTTGATAAAATAGGAATTAGTTTGAGAGAGGAGAAATTCTTCAACCAAGTTGTCATGGGTTTATTTTTCTCATGAAAATAACCTACAAATGTTAGCTCTCTTGTAAGGAGAGTTGTATTATTATTATTATTTATTCAAATGAGAAACCATATTTTTGTATATAAAAAAAAATGCAAGTCTATGTGTGTGTGTGTGTAGATATAGATGTATATATTTTTCTATAGGTATTAAGCCCGAACTAGGAAACCAAAATGTAAAGGCCATGTAGTTGGTCTTGTGTAGTTATGTCCAAGGCATGGGTGTGGGGGATGAGACTATGGATTTTTTCATAGTTGACATCACAAAAGGGAAAGGACGTGGCTTAGCCATGGTATTTAGGGAAAAGGTTGGTGGATGACTGTGGCATATGCCACAACCACACTCCAATGAGTGGTGGAAGGGGGACAGGTTGGGATGTCCATCCCACCCTTCCCCAAACCCTAAATAAAATACTTTCAAAACAATTTTTGGTAAAACCAAACATAAATACTTATAAAATTTTCACGTAAGTATTTGTGTGTGTGTGTGGATACACTAGAATTACTCAAAAATATATTTTTGGTTTATTGTCTTTTCTAACAACTAGTTTATTTAATTTTCATGAAATAATTTATATATGATTTTCATTCATAAAAGTTATAAGGTTAAAATTTTGTTTTATGACTACACACACACACACACACATGCACGCGTGTGTCACACACACATGTACGCACACATGAACACACACACACATACACACCCACACCCATGCACAAACACGCGCACACACACACACCCACACCCACGCACAAACACACACACACAAAAACACACAAAGGTAAAGGTAGTTCTCTAATCTCATGATCATATCAAATTTATTTACAACTTAAAATTTAAAACAACAAGATGGTATATCAAAAACAAAATTATACTAACTTTAATTTCAAAGATAAACTTTGTTTATTTTATCAAGATTTTTAAACATAAACATGATTGTGATGAATCCCTTTTCAAAGGTGAAACAATTTCAATTCCAATATTTATTCACACAACACTAAAATTAGAGGTAGAGAATATAAAATATAAGTGATCAATATTTTTCTAATTTATTCTCCAACAACATGAAAATAAGAAATAATTTCAGAATTGGCAAGGATAAGATATATTGCACATGTCATTTTTGTTTGTACAAAATAAATATTTATTTCTTCCTATTTTAAGTGTTTCACTTCTATTTTTAAAGGAAATATCCTAAGGAGTATGGGAAGATATCCACAATAGTTTTCATTTATTGAATAAGATAGAATATCGTTTTCACAAATAAATATGTACCATAATAAAACAACTTTGTAAATTTCAACTAGTGAGTTAAATAATATTTCAAATTTAACAAAATACATATTTAGAATTAAACACGATACTTTGAGAAGTTCCAAGATTCTTTCCATGGAAAGAGGGGATGAATATATAAATATTTTTATAAGCATAATAACCAAGAATTTCCAAAACATAATCTTCCAAATCTTCTTATCTCTCCATTTATCTCCCCTTATCTCTCCATTTCCACCCCTTAAATCTCCATGCCCCTATCATTTAATGGTTTTTAAACTTTTAAGTTTCTTTGAGTGAAGATAGTAGTTTATTTTCGAGCCAAATGGAAATCAAATTCTACTACAAACCAAATGTAGAGGAAGCATGAACCCATAAAGCATGTCCATTAAGCAATGAGGACCGGAATGAAAGTAATTCCCCCTCTTCCCAACACACTCCCAAATCCACTCCCCTTAAGAGTGGCTGGAGTAAATACATAAAACTAAACACAAAAATTACATTGTTTTCCAACACCACAATTTAACCATAAAAATAACAAAATTTCATAATTAAAAATATAAGAAAAATAGGAGTAAGATCCTACCTCACAACCCATAGCAAAATCCAAATTCCAAGTTTGTCCAAAAATTGATTCGTCTTCCTTCTAGGCTCTCAAAACACCACCACAAAAATGAGCAAAAATAACCCCAATCCCTTCAACATGAGGGATAAAATAGAGAGAGAGCCAAAAAAACAAGCTCATGGGAGGGTGACAAGTGTTACCCTCCACCAAAGATTTATCCAACCAAAAATTTCCAAAATTGCACCCTAAATCTAAAAAGAAGAAAAGAAATAAAATCCAAGCACTCATGAAAATCCCCAAATTCCAAACAAAACCCCAAATCAAGAACCATCATTAGAAGGTGGTTGAAAGGAGGAAAAATGGGCAAATGAGCTCCATTTTCCTTGAAAATATCCCACCTAACCATAGGGGTAATTCCTAGGTCCATTTTTAAGGGAATTTAAGTCATTTACTTGCATTTTATTCCTCCTAAATGACACAACACTCCTAAATATGAGTTTCATAGATATTTGGTACTTATGAGGGGTAGTTAGGATCACCTAATCAAATATTAGGTACCCCAAATCCATCATTAGCAAAAACAAACAACCAAAAAAACCAAATTCACCAAAGATAAGAGGTAAGCACTACAAAATAATATCAACCACTAAAAATAAAGGGTTTACAATTCACAATTTGAGAAGACATCAAAGGAGTGATCACCACCATATGAGTAAAGGAATATGATAATATAAGCACACAGTGTGTAAATTCAAATATAAAAAAGCCTAGAACAAGGTGAACCAAATGCAATAATAACCAAGGAAGTAAATTTTTCCCCTTAAGGACCATTGTACTGATTATAAATGTCCCTCTTGAATCCCAAATTTCTCATATGGATAAAACCTCCCACCTACACAATTAATTCAAACATCATACCTATCTAATACAAATAACTAAATGATATGATGACATATATGCATCATGACGATAATCCTTCCAAGATCAATAACTAGTTAAGTCAAGTACATCATATTATGATCAATCATTCAATGTAGTAATAATATATTTTTATAATGCATCCAAGATGGATCAAATATACAAATACGAGATAATAATCCAATCAAACTATGACATCATATGATACCCATAAAAAGATCAATAAATATAGGCATGAATTGCCCCACAAATAACTTGTCCAAAAATGAGCTGGAATCCTAATGCTAATATATATCCATATCATATAACAATATCAACACCAAAATGATAGTAACATAGTAATAATGTCTCTGTCAGCATAAAATAATGATACAATGAGTCAAAGCACAGTCCAAAATGGAAATGAAAAATAGGTAGACACTAAAAATGAATATCTAAAATTATAGTTTTTCTTGCACTTTGTTAATTAACATCAAGCAATGTTGCCTCATTATTAAAATTTTGTTACATTGAATGAATTTAAAAAATAGAAAATTATTAATAAATTTTATAAAATTATAAATAATATTTTAAAATTTATTACTAATAACCAATGCCTTATACCTTTCTTCATTCACAATAACTACAAAACTCTTATCTCTTGACCAAAAACTATGGTAGGCTTGTTCTTATGATATTTTAATTCTCAATTATGTTAAACATTGATCTAACATATCATGATTATAAGAATTTGAAAAATACACGGTATTGGATACAACCGGATGGTTCTCATAATTGTCATGTCAAATCTAGGCACCTTTTAAATGGTTTTCTTCCTAATCTTGGTTAGTTCCTTGTTCAAATATGAGTTATTCATGATTTTTGTTAGATTTAATGGTATATTCATTTGATTCCTTATGTTTATTCATGTTTTTATCTTCTTTGTGGTGTTTTTCCTTTCTTGGATCATCCCGACGACCTGAATATGATGAAGAAAATGGAAGGTGCTACTTCCAAATTGATGTGAGGGTACTTAGTTTTCAAACTTAACAAATTTTATGTAGATGTAAAATGAAATCCCTCCCCAAGGCCTTAAAAAAAAATATTTTAAGAATATCGTAAGCCTAAAAATAAATGCATATTATACTTTACACCCTTTGTATTCTTGCATTTGTATAAAATATAAATTATATCCCCGACCCTAAGGATCAGTCACAAGAAGACACATCGTAGATAATCGGGGTGAGGGTGGAAAAATAAAAATTACATCATGCATCTCTTTCTATGTGTGTAAAGTTATATATTAACTCGAGACCCAAAAAAATATGCTTTTTCAACAAGACACATGGCATGCAACTATGAGTGGAGAGAGAAATGTAACATGCATTTTTTTTCATGTTTGCATGTATTCCCATTACAAGTTTACTCGAGGCCCGTAAAGGGTTGACCTAGGACATAAATACATGATATGTATATAAATTAGCAACATAAAGGTGGGCACACTTGTAAAGAGGGGCCCAAATGGCATGTTCTCATAGGAAAACAAAGTTTGCAACAGCTTATATAAAAAGCTACAAATTATGAAAAAATCCCATGAACATGATCTCGACATTAATCCAAAGTTTTGAGGAGAATAAGTATGGGAATTCAACATTAAACTTCACATTGCATTCATAACCTTTGGATTTCCAAGTGTTTAAGAATCCATAAGGAGATGTAAATCAAGGGGCATGTTTGACAAAATAAAGGAAATATGGTGTTGGTTTCCAAATAAAATTTGAACTTTTTTTCTATCTTCAAGCAAGAACCATGGCTTAATTTGAATGAGTAAGTGGAGAGATAGAGCTAGAGTCTTAGTTTTTAGGAGAGATAAGGGGTTTTGTGATAATTTTTGGTAGCCATGAAAATCCTCCTAAATTCCTCGAAACCCTTCTAGGCCACCCAAAAGAGAAAGAGTCGTGTCAAGGGAAGTATTAAGGAAAAAGGAGAAAGATTTGTGGATATAACAACTCCCAAATCCAATGTATTCAGGGACAAAGCATCTCCATCTGATTACTAGGTAGAAAAGATTCTATTGGGAAAGCCCTCCACTAAGGAAATTAAGCATGAATTCTTTGTTGCAATGGAGAGAGTTTATATATATATATATATATATATATATATATATATAAATACAAAGAAAAATGAAGAAATTAATATCCAAGAATGAATCCTTGTCCAACTTAGTCAAGAAGAATTCCTAGGCGGGATAGATTTAAGTTCCCTGAAATCACCTATTACGATATTAGAAGAGAAAATGATTTAGGTGATGGGGAGAATTCACCGTATAGTGGGAGAATGACTTGGTTACTAGAGGGGAAGATGCAATTAGAGAGTGTGTGAAACACCATTTCCACATCACCGATAAAATAGAATTAGTCAAGATAATAATGGACAAGTGTGAAGCTAAGCATGAAATGTGGAATAATATGCTTCCCAAATTGAAGCCGTCATAAGATTGAAGGATGATATAATTTTCAAGGAGGGGATATTTACCCCTAAATTTATTAGAACTCAACATGAATATTATGATGCTATCAAGTTAAGGATATAGACCTTAGAGATTTTTGTTAGCACTCTAAAAGAGGAAGTGGAGAAGGAAGATAAATCATTTACATAATTGATGCTCTTTTAGATAATTTTTTTGGGACAAGTAGTGTGGTGAAACTTCGGGAATAAAATATTGACAATGTAATTGAGATTTTCAAGAACTATGCTATTGGAAAGCTAGAATCAAAAAGGATTTTGATGTATCTTTGCCCAACGATTTTTCTATATTGAGAAGTCCATTATAAAGCCATCAAAAAGGTTCAAAAATGGGAAAATCTTTATATTAAATTTGATATAGTAGGTACCAAGTAGGAGATAATTTTCGATTATCACTTGGGACTTAATGAAGAATATGTTCTTAAAATAATTTGGAAGGTTTGATACTTTCCCGAAAGAATGATGAATAATATAGGAAAAACCCACAAATATAAGCCATAAATATTGAAGGAGTAAGGAGGAAAGCTTTGAAACAAACTTAGGAAAATGATAATCATGAAATAAATCATTCTTGAACCATTCAAGCAATATGGTTATCTCAATAGAATGTATTTTTGCTAGAGGAAAACAGTTTGTTGAAAGATAAAATAATATTCACCTACTCCTCCTCTAGCATCACCATTTCACACCATCCATCTAGCTTAAAAAAAAAAGAAGAATATTTTCAGCTAGAGGGATTCTTCCTCAAATTTTGGAAGATATTTGGCTTTTTGATGCACATTTGCTTACTATTGCAGGGTAATTTAGGGGGAAGTGGGGTATATTCATCATAAAATAATTGTATAAGAATGAGTTCATGTCTTCGAGTTTTGGGCTTGATAGTTGGAAAATTTTATTGATAAGTTTTTACTTTAGCTCCAGGTCCTCTTCTATAGAGCATTTTGTAATCTTCCATTTTTCTGAGAATATGGTAAAGTGGATGCATTGTATATTCATTTTACAGGTTTTGAGGTTATTTGTTTATGCCCACTTACTTGAAACTCATATGAATGGAATTATTTGTTTTGGTATAATCATACTTCTGCTATATATCTAAACATATTATCAAGGAAATATAATATTTTTCACAATCTCATGTTTTTTTCATTTTGTGGAGTACAAAAAAATAACTTCTAGTTATTACATTTCTTTGTTTACTATGTGAGTATTGTATCATAGGGTATGCTTTACAACATTTTGGTCAAGTTGTAACATCCTTATAGAATCATTAATTTGGAGGGGTTTTTGTTATCCCTTAAGGGTTTTATGGGTGTATTAAGAAAAGGTAATGAGCACTTAATCAAGACTTTGGCTCAATTATTTGTGTTAGGAATCATGAGGATTATGAGTAACATTTGTGGGAATTAGGTATCAATGAATGTAAATGTTCCTTTAAAGACTATGTTGAATTTATTATTTTTATTTAGATTGTGGAAAATATAAGATATTCATGGTAATACTGGCATACCATATTCATAAAATCGACCATCCTCCATCTTCATGTCCTAACTAAAGTAATTTACCATCCCATTTCTACAAGCTTATCAGACCTACATATTGCACATGTGTTTTCCTACAAAACCGTATTACCATTTCTCATCATGAATGTATTTGTTCTTATTTGTGAAGATTAATATCCAAGCATCATCACAACCCCCTTTTTATCCTATTACATAGTTATGATTTCTAGAAATCATTTTTTATCTATCTTTAATAACCCATGTTTGATGTTTTAGGTGCATGCAATACCTAAGTGACAACTCTTGCGAGTGAGTATTGTATCCATGGTTACACTTGGATTAAATTTATATACTACTATATTAAATGAAGTTGAATTACAAAAATCATTCCCTCAATTAGGTCACCCTTAGTTCCTCTCACCCTATTCCAAGAAGAACCGAAGCGGTAGGGTTAATCGATCCCCTTATTTAGGTGTTTCATGATCATCTTTCAAGATCAAATCATATTTGAATGTTGGGTAAATCATTGGCTGTAAATGACATCACTTTCACATCCACCATTTTCTAAATATTTTCCTAACTCTACATCACTTCTCGTCCCTAGTGTGTAATTATGGGAGCTAACACCAAAGTGGAACCATAATTAGGGACTCTTAATCATCTCATTTTTATCTTGAGACTGTTATCAGTGTTTTTCAAAAGGATACTTACATGTGATTTACTATTGCATAAGTGAGAGCTAGTCCTATCTCGTATTTTCAACAACTCTTTTCATGCTTACAAATATAAACTAGAATTCACATGTTCACCGGTATGCATTGTAGTGTTTGCATTTGTTGAAGATATTGATCTAGGGTTTGGTAAAGTATTTGTATCTTATTGCTTGTGAGGTTATTTACAATATTTATTTCAAATTAAATTTTAAGTATTTCTAGAATTCAAAATTCTAGTGGCAACTCCTCGAGATAAATTTGGGTTAGAACGGTCTCATTTAAATTAATTTATTGATTAACTCTCCATTTTGAAAAATGGAAGGAATAATATCTTCTTTCATATCTGACCCTACAAAGAATCTTCTCTCGGAGTTATAAGGTTTACAACAAAGGAGAAAACATATCTAGAATCATGTAAGAGGTCAAAGTTCAAAGGATATGTGTGTTCAATCTTGTAAGCTTGGTTTCTGTTAGTTTAAGACTATTATAACACATCTGAAAATTATGAAGCACATAGCCTTGATTTCTATTTACACTCCCTATTTTGGTAAGGTTCATATCCCAAAGTAGCACAAATCTACATTGAGCCCATTATTTTTTTTACCATGGAGAAGAGAGGATTTGGTTTTGAATCTATCTCTCTAAGGGGTCCTTATCAAACTGATCACACTCCTATGGTCTAGATACCCATATCCAACATTAGTTTTACTACCCTCCATTTGAAGAACACCTAGAAAATAACATGGAAAATCCCTCTCCTAGGAATCCTTTCAGAGATAACACTTATAGACCCATCAAATTTTGGTATAGATGGATATCCTAATGAGGTTCCAAATGAGGTTAGAATGAGACTACCTAAGTTTTAAGGTAACAATGTCATCAGTGGTGATCACCATTTGAGGTAGTTTCAAAATATGATGGATTATTATGAGATTGATCTTAAGGATTCTATGTAATATTATTTGTGCACACTCTAGAAGAAGATTCTCTTGAATGGTTTAGAGCTCTTCTTGATGGATCAATTAATTCATGGGAAGAAATGAATAGTGCATTTAGAGATTAGTATGGTGATAGAATAGATCCAAGGTTTCTATTGTCTAAATTTAAAAATATCAAGAAGATCCCTAATGATCCTGTGTATGATTTCAACGCCAAGTTCAATAAGACTTTGACAAGATTTCCCAATAATATTAGACGTAATGATGATTATTTCCTTATTAAATATGTTTATGCATTTGAAAAGAAGGCATACTATTATCTAAGGGATAATAATATTGAAACTCTTAGGTAGGATTTCACTATGGCTATCGAAATCAAAAATAATATCAAGTTTACTAATAAAACATCTAAGATGGAGAGTGTGAAGTTTGTTAACCCAAAACAATTTTAGGCTAATAAGTTTGTTAACCTTAAAGATTTTGTTAAAACTATAATGGGGATTTTAAAGAGACTTATTACATGTTGGCTAGGGTTGAGAAAGGGCCTCAAGCTCAACATAAAAATATTGGGCACAATAGGTGTAAAAATCATGCTAAAGGAGATATGAGGGGTGAGGATAGAGAAAAGAGGCCTACGGGTCACAATGATAAATAACATATTTTTAGAGGTAATAAGGCAATCCATGACCCCTTGGTGACAAGAGTAGCTACTGCGAAAGAGGAGCACACCATTGAATGTTATCAAAATTGTTTATTACCCCATGTGACTTGTGAATTACTTATGTAATATAGTAAGGATGAGGCAAATTATGGATATGGGTTTATATTGGAATTTCAAAGGGATTACGAACTGGAGCATATTTTAATGACCTTCTTTGTGCTTAGAATGTGATTAATTTTTGGTCTGTGTTGAGAAGGTTAGTTCCTCTCGTATTGAATTTAGTGTTGATATTGATATTTCTAGGTATTTAAGAGATTTAATGATAAAAAATATGATAGGGAATTTATTTCAAAAGAGGATAAGGATTTATTGATCAATGTCATAGTTTCTAGGGAAAAGGAATACAATTTGAGGAATAGGAAAATAAAGGGACATACCCCTATTACTAAGATTAAGATCAATATTCTTTCCAACATCCCCATGGATAGTCCCCAAAGGAGTATGCAAAATAAGAACCCTATAGACCAACCAGGGCCTAGTTATTCATCTCATTTCCCTACTATGAATGAATTTATACCATCTAATAAAGTAGTCATAGTTCCCTCTAATGCACTCTTTGCTTCCCAAGTACAATGTGTGTGACATTGCCCATATTATAATACGAGATAAAGATCATAGTTCCCCTTATCGAATTATTAAGGATCCTTGAGGATAAAAAGAGAGTTTTTAAATATTTGGGTTACAAAGAGGATGAGGTTGTTACAAAAAGTGTTTTTATTTCTAAAGAAGCATCCCCTACAATTGCTAAAACTTAGGTAGAAGAAACTAAAGAGGTCATTGATCCAGAGGTTCCTCATTGAAAAACACTAGCCTATGAATTTCTTTGAATCTATTAAAATTAGTTACATTACATAGAGAAGACCAAGATCTCTTTGGTGGTAACTTGTACACTTAAAATAAAGGTTGTATGTAGAAGTTATTACATGCTGAAATTTTGGCCAACTAGAAAATATATTGATGCACACGTATTCTTCATGAAATGAAAATGTGTAAATATTCCAAGTGGATCAATGAAATAACAAGTGGTTATTTGGTATGGAAGAACAAAAAATTGTACCTTTTGTCTTCCACACTCATTTTTAGATGGGTGGGGCTCATTATTTGTTAGTTACGGACTCTCAAATAGGGTCAAAACACTCTTTTTGGAGGGTGCATTTTCCTTTGTTTCTCCATATCACTATATTGGATATTCTTATCTATAACTAATAAAGATAATGATGATCTAGAGTGGGATAGAAAAAGGATTGTAGATCTCACATGCGGACTTTCACAGGGTCATAACAGTAGTCACTTAGGTATTCGTGGGAAAAGCAATGGCTATTCTAATCAGCATTCTCACTACGCAGATAATAATAGTGAAAGGCGGACTGTTATTAACAATCTAAAGGATTCTAAAATTTCTATTGGCAAGAAATTAAACACGGTGAGAATGGGGGGACCCCCTTACCAGATTGAGCCCAACGCGGATCCGGATTGGAAGGAGAATGTAGAACTTTGGAATCTTCTCAGCCAGGGTGGCATCACCAACTTTATGGAGAAGATTCAGGGCCACAACCAGAGTATTTCGGTGCATTTTACAAAGGATTGTAAGGATCGACCGTGGATTATGGTGACAAGATTCCTATCAATGAGGAGTTGATTGCTGAAGCGATTGGCCTGGGCATGGAGGGGTACCATTTTTTCAATAAAAGGGTGGACAAAGAAGCTGAGGAGAGGAAATTTTTGAGGGAACTGAGAAGTTGGTCTTTGTCACTGCGGGCCTACAAGTTAGTTCGATCCCTTCGCCCTTTGATGAGGTTACCCGTATGATGGTGCGTTTCATTTCTTTAGAGGGGAGGTTCATCACTGTGCCCACTAAACATCCTGTTTTCCTCAACCACTTTCATAGGAGTCACACGATATGTTTCCCCCACTATCTGCTAAACTCTCTTGAGCATGCTCGTGTTGTTCCTTTCGCACTGGGGACTAATATTTTACCGCATAAACTATGTCTTCTTCGTTCTCCCAGTTTCCCTTCCTCCCCCGGCTTCGTTCCTCCTCTACCCAAAGTGCCGCATTATCGATAGCCCCTTCTCTCCACCTTTTGTCCCCGCCACTGCTGCTGTCACCCCTTTTTCGGGCTTCTCGGCTCCATCTTCCATTCCCCTCACCTCTGCTCCCAACCCCTACGCCTCCACTTCAGCCAGACCAGTTACCAGATCCTCTAGAAGGCTAAAACTTGATACCCCTTGTGGGGAAGGATCCTCAAGAGATTGAAATTTCCCATAACCTCCTACATATTAGTAGTGCTAGTTCTCAGGAAGCACATGTTGAGAGCTCCACAAAAAGGCTGGAAGCCTTAGAAGCTGATATGAAGTTGTTGAAGGAAGAGGTTAAAAACTTGGCTAAGCAAAAAGGAAAGAGAAAGAAGGAGGAGGAGGTGGCTATGGATAATAGCCAAGTTGAAGATATATACAAGAATTTGAACTCCTTAGACTCCCATTTAGGGAAGGCCAAGACTCACCATGATTATAATATGGCCATTTTTAATGTAATTGAAGATTTTATTGAACAAAGCATGTCCGCAGCGTCTCCAATCTCAGTGGAGTTCCGGCAACCCTTTGGGGCACTGATAAGGAAAGAAAAAGGACCATTGAGCAATTTGGATGTTTCTTGATTACGCCCATATGATGACATTGGCTATGTTCACCTCTTAGCATAATATCAAATCCAACATTGACAAAGTAGCCAAGAAGTAAGCGTGGGTGCTTTTACCGCACTTCTTTGTAATTATTGCTATTTTTTGCTTTGTCTTTTTCTTTTGCTTTTCGTAATGCTTGTGTTGTTTTTGTTTCGATAGGGTAGCTGCTCTTGGGCTACTATGGTTTTCATTGTCACATTTGGATCTTGATCCTTTTTGTTCTGATTCTCATTCCTATTCTGGATTCTAGGCCCTCTTTTGTTCTCAAGGGTATAGTCCCTTTCAAAAAACTATTTGCCAATAATAAAAAAAACCAATGGTGCATGTGGGATATATTATACATTGAATTATAAATACTATCCATTATAATTGAATTGCTTAGGTGACATCCTGAATCAACAATTCAAGCTACCCCTAGCTCGATTTCTCGAGCTACCCTAAGGTCGACAGCACCAATCCAACCCGCCACCCAACTTATGTGCTTAACCATTAGTTTTCTTGATTAAGCGCCAAATCACCCTACCACAAGACCCACTGGCTTAGCTCATTATATTGAATACTTGACTCTTGAGCCACCTCACTCACCTATTTCTCAACTGTGTAAGTCACCACACTTCACATCCTCCAAACATAGCTTGTCATTCTAATGATGAGACCAACCTAGCATGATGTTCAACTAGTTGACACATGTGGCCGTAGAAAAATTAGTCCAAAGACTAACAAAAATCACCGACCACCAAATTTTAAACTTACCACCCTCACACCATGCAATAGATGTGGGATTTATTTCAAGGATATGCAAGTGAAGCAATGGAGTTATTTAGGAGGATTTGACCCCCTAACCACATGGGTGCTAAATATTATAGTGGGACATTGAGCCATATGGTTTAGAAAAACTATACATTGGGCAATTTAATATTTGTAGAGTTAAGGTGGGTAGAATGTGTAATATTTTAGGTATTTTTGGGAGTTAGAATAATTTTGGAGGAAAATGTCCAAAGGAAGCCGAGGTTTTTTTTTTTAATTATGACAGTTCTTTGAAGGTCTCAATCACTTTATACAATATTTTAAGTGTTTTAAAGGTGGTTTTAATATATCCATCCCATTAAAATGGACCCTAAGATGTATGCTTTATACCAAACTCAATTATCAATAGATTGTGTCGTTGTTCTTGCATTTTACTTTTACTTTTTCTTATTCCATAATCAACTAGAATATTTTTAAAAATAAAGAAAATAATGGAAAATTCATAATGCTAAAATTCACTTGAAAAATGTCGTTTTAAAGCAATTTTTGTTGTGTGTGTTTTAAATTGCTTATGATTATAGATCATTTGGTATCAGAGCTGGTCTATGATTAGTTTAACAGTTGCTTTGGATTGCAAGTTTGTGTTGAATGTTGACAAGGTCCCACTCTAGAAAAGGTGAAGGAGAATTAATAGATCTTGATCCGAAATTTGTTCAAGATGGTCACATAGCATAGATATGGCCAAGGATAGAGAAGAAGAATTTTTTCAATCCTTCCTTCAAATGAAATAAATGGTGGAGGAATTGTACAGGATAGGAGAAGAAAGATGGAGAGAGAAGCCAAGAAAGGTAAAAAGAAATAAGAGTCTTCTTCTTCATTTGATTCTTGATTCTCCTAAAGGTGAAAAATGAAAATATGATTTTCTTCCTTCATTAAAAATGGATATTAAGTTTTAATTTTTAATGTATAATGGAGATATTAATGTAGAAAAGTTGGATAATTGGATCAAGAAGATTGAAGTATATTGCAGGGTTCAAAAAATCTTAATGATGAAGAAAAAATTCATTTTTCAACTCTTATAATGGGTTGTGTAGCACACATCTGGTGGGAGAGTAAGCTTCAGGAAGTGGATGATAAACAAGGTAAAACAATCTCTTCTTAGAATGATTTTTTTATCTAAGATAACTATTTAACCCTTGGGTTGTATGCAACAAGTCATGATGGATTGGAAAAGTTTAAGGCAAACAAAGGGACAAAGTGTTTAGGATTATATGCATGAATTTATAAAAGGGATTTCATTCTTAGTATTTCTCTCCATACACAATAAAAACTACTGAAATATATGTTGGGGTAGTAATGTCAAGTGGGATATCTACCACTGTTGTATGCCCCACATTATCTTAAATTTTATGTATTAAACTTTATTATGATGGTCTTCCACATTTAAGTGTGGAAAAAGTGATTGACTATCAAAACTACTGACTTATGGATACTACTTTTGTATGCCCCAACATTATCTTAAGTTTATGTATTTAACTTTATTATTATGGTCTTCAACATTTAAGTATGGAACATAGTGACTAACTAGCAAAGCTATTGATTCACGACAATCCCTCTTGGAATTTCTAATAAACCAATGAATACATTTGTTAGTGTAGGTTATTATTTATCCTTTTATTTGTTTATTAGGATAATTATTACACTTATGTTAGCCCTAAACTTGTTGGGTTATCTTTCTTAGGTGTACAAGTTATGTGGAGTTAGCTTACTAGTTGTGTTGAGTTAGCTTTCTAGTTGTGTGGAGTTAGCTTGCTAGTCTTGTGGAGTTAACTTAACTACTAGTATCAGTTAGTGGGAGTTCTTCACCACTAATCTAGGTAGTAGTTGCACTTTCCTCCTCCTATATGTACATCTTTATTATTGAGCGATATAAATTAATGTAATTAATTTCTAATGTATTGAGAATAATGGATCATGATGGATTTCTATATATGATATTTTAGCTCTTCTATTTTACAAATCCAATGTGGTGTGCTATTATCATTTGAGATCTTTTGCAACTTGGAACAATATTCTTATCATTCCTTTCATGGTATCAGAGTGATAGATGATGTAGACATCCATCTGTAAGCTTTTTGTAAGCAAAAGTTTATTTGTTTTCATATATTTTGGAATTTGTTAGCACTTTGTTGTAACATCCATTTCTATGCAAAATGGAGGGATTTGTTGGATTTGATAGGTGGAAAACCCCATAAACAACTATAAACTTGGTTATTGAAGAAGATAGTTTATTTTTTATTTTTTTTTAGTTTTGCAGAGGCAGACATTGATATGTACAGATTGGCTTAGAAATGCCCTAGGGGAAGAAATCTTTTTGCGGGAAGTAAAATGTCTAGAAAAATGGTGTCTAGGTTTTTTTGTGTTTGGTACTAGATTTTTTCTTCAAATTTGTAGGTTCTATTTGGTGAGGATCTAGAAATTATAGAAATTTGTGCTGGGGAAGAAATATTTACCGGGGAATTAGCAATTCCATAAAAACAATTTTTGGGTTTTCTACGTTTGGTAATGGATTTTTTTCTTCCATTTTTCTCGTGTTCGGTAATGATTTTTTTCCTTATATTTTATAGATTTTCTATTTGACAAGGATGTGAAAATCATATAAATTTGTGCCAAGGGAAGAAATTTTCGAGGAAGTAGAAAATCAAGGAAAATATTTTCTGGGTTTTTTACGTTCGGGAATGGTTTTTTTCTTCCACTTTGTATAGTACCTATGTGGAGAGGATTTCAAGGTTTATGGATCTCTTTAAAATTCTGGGCCCAAGGAAGAAAAATTGTATAGAAAAAATATTTTTGGGTTTTTGCATTTGGTAATGGGTTTTTTTCTTTGGCTTTGCAGCTTTACTATGTGCCAAAGTTTTAAGAAATTTGTAAATTTGTGCTACTTCTAGGGATCTTGGAAATTAGTGCTGGTAAGATAGAAAATATAGAAAAACAGTTT
Source organism: Taxus wallichiana var. yunnanensis (assembly GCA_018340775.1). Lineage (NCBI taxonomy): Eukaryota > Viridiplantae > Streptophyta > Pinopsida > Cupressales > Taxaceae > Taxus > Taxus wallichiana. The sequence goes on along the minus strand of CM031239.1, from coordinate 133,494,398 downwards.
CTGGATTTTTTTGGGTTTTTCACATTCAGTAATGGGTTTTTCAATTCTTCCCTTTTTCAGATCTTAAATTGGAATGATTTTTCCAAAAAAAGTAATTGAAGAAAGTGAAGAAAAAAGACATATTATATTTTTAAAAAAATATTAGAGCATAAAATTCAAAATCTTGTATCATACACTTCAAAAGCTTGTATCTTTTGATCGGTAACTCATATTTGAGTGCATTTTTTTCAAAAGAGATTTTTTTTCGTGCTTTTTCCATGTGAACTATTTATTTTGAGAAATAAACTAAAAATTTGAAATGTCATGTTTGTAACATGCACTCGATTATAAAGTGTCAACATTTATATCTATGTTATTTGTTTATATATTTTAGATTTTTATTTTTGACACTTTTTTAGCATGTTGATAGTCCTGTCTTGTGAGGGAGCTATTCTATGAAGCCCAATGTTAGTTTTTCGGTGTTCGAGTAGTTGTTTTGATAAATCATACTGATTTATAAAATTACTTTACCCATTCAACAAGATGGGAGGGTGTGGTGTGGATACAACTTCTTCGGGTTTCATGCCCTTTCCTTGTTATGTGTTGATATTTATTTTTCAAGGTTTGTGTCCTTGGCTTGTTACCTTGGATATTTTTGGATCATGACACTCCTATTTATTTGGATCTCGTGTCCTTGCCTTATTACCTTGGTTATTATTATTGGATCATGGTACACCTATTTGTAGTAGTTGATCAATTATGTTAAGTGTTTTTTTGCACTTTCAACATCACTCCATTGATAGTTTCCTTATATGGATATATTTTGATGAAGTCCAAAGTGTTATTTATTTTTAAGTTTTGTAATTAAACAATGGATTGAGACCATAGTACAACAAAATTCTACAACATTATATGAGTTTTTGGAGCCGAGTTTCTTAGGATATTTTGCGGTGGGATTTTTCTCTCTACTTTGTTATTACTAACTTTGGGTACTTTGTAGTGTCCCTTTTACCAGTTATTGTACATGGGTACCTCATCAAGTATTTTTCCAAGACACCATTTTTTCCACCCACCTAAGCTATGCTTACGGGGGGTGTTAGTGTAGGTTATTATTTATCATTTTTTTTTATTAGGATAATTCTTACACTTGTGTTAGCCCTACACTTTTTGGGTTATCTTGCTTAGGTGTACTAGTTATGTGGAGTTAGCTTACTAGTTGTGTTGAGTTATCTTTCCAGTTGTGTGGAGTTATCTTGCTAGTCTTGTGGAGTTAACTTAACTACCAATATTAGTTAGTGGGATTTCTTCACCACTAATCTAGGTAGTAGTTACACTTCCCTCCTCCTATATGTACATCCTTATTATTGAGAAATGTAAGTCAATGTAATTCAATTCTAAAGTATTGAGAATAATGGATTATGATGGATTTCCATATATAATATTTTATCTCTTTTATTTTATAAATCAAATGTGGTGTGCTATTATCATTTGAGATCTTCACAACTTAGAACAATATTCTTATTGTTCCTTTTAGGTATTGATATGAAAGATCGGTTGGTTGGTAATTGACATGATAACTACATTTTATAGAAAGAAATCACTCTGTAATTTCTAGGGCTAAGAAAAAGAAAGAATGAGGAGTGAAGTGGAAGTGCTAGGTAAAAATTGTATTTGAGATTCTTAATACGAGACAATGTTTTATTACCAAGGGTTTTTTCTTTTGGGTTTACCCATTTAAATCAGTGTCTTCTATCTCTTTTATTTTTTATTATTTTCTTTAGCTCTTGTTATTACATTATGTATTCTACACATCATAATCTATAATATTTGGAAACTTATATTATGGATTTATAATTAGTCTATTACTCATTCCTTATAAATCCTAACATGGTATCGATCCGACATTTATGTGTGTGTAGGATCGATTTAGAATATTTTAATTAGCTAGAGCAAAGAAGATTGAATTATATTCATGGGTTTACGAATCCCTAAAATTTCCGCACTTGTCTTCGAGATAACTAGGTTTACATTTCCAATTCCCACCTAAATATTATTTGAAATATTTGATAAATGGATTTTTATATCATGTTTAAGGTTTTATATGATTATATCTTTACTTCGCATCTTGTTTTAATCGTTTATATTTTAAATCCATTGTCCGTAACATTCCTTTAAGTTTGATCACCATTTATAGATGTTAAAACATTTTTTGGTCTATGGATTTGAAATATGTACTTAGATCCAGATTGTTCGACGCTTCTAAGTCTTTTTCGGCTATAAAATTATTTATTTTTGCTAGTTTTATCTTTTACGATCTACCTTTGCATTTTAATTTTTAATAGTTCTTTTCTGTTTTATAAAGCTCGAGTCAATCATTTTTCTCCATCTAACTTCACATTTTCATTATTTTATTATATCGCTTCATTTTTGTGAATCCTAAGCCAATTAGAAGGCTCCATCTTGCTTCATGGTGTCATTTTTATTATTTATCTGATTTTCAGTTGTAAAACATGAGCTAATAAGGGCTTTACATATATTTCACGTTGTCATGCTTTTATTATCTTGTTTTTGTCTTTGCAAAATACATACCAATAGAATTGCTCCATATTTCACATTGTCAGTCCTTTGTTAACTTTTTCTAACTTTGCAAAATCTAAGGCAATAGGATTGCTCTAAGTAGCTCTATATTTTGGAGTGTTATTATTTTGATAGCTTTCTTCTGACATATGAAAAGTTTGAGAAAATAAAATTACCCCAATTATCTTCAAATTTCACATTTATTAGTATTTTCATTTGTGGAAATATTTATCCATTAATAATTAGCCACCTTTTCACATTTATCAGTGTTTGTCAATATTGCAGAAAGTGATCCATTTAAAAGGCTCCACATGTGTCCATTTCTGCCTTAATTGATTTTGGTTGCACTGCGAAGTGCAACCCAATTACATTTGAAAACATTTATTAATTTTCTATTATGTCAGTCTTCACAAGTACCAGACTCTGTCTTTAGGGGTGTCATTCTTTTCTTTGACTTATCCACTAAGATTTTGACACCTATTTTTTATTTTTCAGACCCAAAATTTATTTCTAAGTTCAACTTATATCGGGTCTTTAAGTTCACCCAAGGAAATCTAGTTAAAGTTTGGCAGAAAGACACTAAGTGTATATTATCTATTAGATCTTTGACAAGTGGCATAGTTTGACTAAGATTTTGCTTTAATATTTCATTTCAAGTTTTTTAGAGTGTGAAATAGATAATTAATTAATTAAAAACACGTGTATATGATTATGTGGTCTATTTTTTAATTAATTATCTTCGACTTATTAGATGCACTATGAAGTGTGAACTAATTAAAAATGACACGTCTATTTATCTTTCTCGCAACTTATATTTTTTTGTACCATAGATTTATTAAAAAAGTTGCTTGTATCACATATTTTAAATTTATTTGTACCACAAAGTTGTGAATTTTCTTTCTACCACAGGTATCTATTTCATTATATCATGAATTTTCAATTTTTTTGTTGTGGATTCGATAGTTTCTTCATTCTACGGGTTTTCTAAGTCTTCATTGCATGGGTTTTCAAATTCTTCAATCTGCAGGGTTTTCTTAATTCTTTTTTCTCATGGAGTATAAATTAATTAAAGCTTAGATATTTTTCTCTATGGCCTATTTTTCTGATTTTTACTAATCTATTTGTGAATATTAAACTAAACAAAAACCTATAGCTTGTTTTTAGTCTCTATGTGGCTCTTTTGTAAAGAGCTGATTTGTTTCTAGCTATATTTATCTTAATTAATTTCTAAGCATTAAAAATGGCTACTTCTACTAGTTTTTTGATGGATAAGTCTTAGTCATTAAATGGAACTAACTATAGTATTTGGAGAGCAAGATTAAAATCTTGTTTATGGATAGAAAGCTATGGGATCTTATGACTGGTGTGGAGACATGATCCACTACTAGATAAGTAACCCCTAAAAACCTTAGCACCTTTTCTCAAAAATCACAGGAAGCTCTGTCCATCCTTTTCCAAAGCATAAAACATGAATTTTTAATGTATATAGGTCGTATGGACTTACCTTCCGATGCATGGAAACAATTAGAGATTGTGCATAAAGGCAATCACCTGTCAAAGATAATTAAGCTAATTATTGAATTATTTACAACTCCTATGAAAGGGGATGAGAAAATAGTGAATTATTTAGCTAAAATTAAGAACATTAAATCTTAATTAGAAGGCTACAACTATGAATTATTTCAAGATAAGGTTTTGTACTTCATAATCCAACTAAACATTCATGAAACATTTACAAATTATATCTCCATTCATAATTCAAAGTATAAAAATGAAAATGATCTACCTGATTTGGACACTCTATCTTTTTTATTAATTCAAGAAGAGTGTGTAAGGGAGAATTTTGATTCAAAAGAGTCTGTTTCTCAATATTTTTCTCTCATAATCATAAGTCTTTTCATTATAAGAAAAATAGTAATCCTAGTCAAAAACCTAATATCAAACCCAAATTTCAATCTAATTCTTCTAAAAATAGTCATAACTTTAAATTCAAATTTAATGGAACATGTAACAAAGGTGGTAAGTTTGGTCACAAAGAGTTTGACTGCTATGTAAAATCCAACAAATTTGTTAATAATACTAAAACTAGTAAGTTTATCGATAAGAAGAAAGATCAAAATCATAAACAAATTCATGTAAATGTAGTTGAGAAATCTATTTCCCTATATACCACCCTTTCAACTTCAAATGAAAATGAGTGGATTATTGATAGTGGTGATTCTAGGCACATGACTTGTACACCTAGTATTATGTCGATATAGTTAAATGTGAAGAAAAATATATCTAGGAGATAATTATAGCATTAGATCTAAATCTTGTGTAAATGTTAAATTAGAAAATGGAGTAATTAGAAATGTTTTGTTTGTTCCTTAGCTCCAAAAGCATATTTTTTCTTTCTATCACCTAACAAAAGACAATTGAAAAAAATTGCAAGATAAATGATATGTCAAAAATAAGTTTGATAATATTATTACTTCGCTACTTGAAAAATGGCTTATACATCTTTGATGGTTTTATGTCTGAGTCTTGGTTTTCTTCTTATTCTAGAAAGGATATTCATGTTTGGCATGAAAGACTTGGTCATCTAAATAATTTATGAATCTAGTGTGCCTAATTTTCAATGGGTAGAAGCCATGAATATTGTAGTCTATATCCTTAATAGAGTGCCTACAAAATATTTTCATCAAACTACACCCCGGAAGTATGGAAAAAACAAAAACCATATATATCTTAACTAATAATATTTGGTATCCCTAATTCTCTATTTATTGCTAACCGTTTCACTAATAAGTTGTGTACGTATGAGAAAAATAGATAAGGTAAGGGTGAGGAGGAATACCCGTGAAATGAAGATGGAAGATAAAGTGTGCGTGTTTCGATTTCCCTGATCTAGTGCTGATCGCAACAACTTCCTTTTTTCTAGGAGGAACTACCTATGAATGCAAAACAAGACCACAAGAATAATATTAAATAATATATGTCAGTGGACTACCTAGTGTGTGTTAGATCTAGGAAGTGTGATACTTCCTAGATGGTTGTCAATCCACTGTTTAATACAACTTAATGCAAGAAATAATGTAAACAAATAACATCCTACTATAGTTGATATGATTTAGGTATCTCATTCAAATAAAATAAGAAAATCTAATCTAACAGGTAAGGTTATGATCAGATCTGGAGGTTGGGTAGGTAGCCAAGGTGACTAGAATAGGTTAGGATCAGGTTTTGGGTGGTTTTGGGTTATTTGGGTGAAGGTTATGAGGTTGTTGTTGCTTTTATAGAAAGAATTACTAGATACAAAGATCAATGTCGGTCGGGTATGACCGATGAAAATTGAGAGGAAACCGACGATAGTTTAGGTTAACCAACATCGATAGAGGTAGTGGTAGAAACTCCATAAAATTTGGTTTTGGAGATTCTCTGTGATTGCATAGAGAGTGGGAGAATGATGGTTAGGTTTCCAAAGAAGATGAAAATTCTTAGAGATGTCCTGTGGAGTCGGATATGGAGAGATGGGAGGTTATAGGTGGTTAGGTGGATGAATTGACAGGAAGGTGGGAAATGATGGGATGCAAAGGAGACTATGACTTATAAAAAAGACAAAGAAACTGATCTAGATAAGTATGGAATGATGCAGATCCAGATGCACTTACTTGTATTTTTAGACCCGATGGTTAGATGAGGGTGATGATTGATCTATGAAATAGGTGTTCAGTGTCATGGTAATGCTTCGTGGAATGCTACTATGAATGCCAATGTCTTCGAATCAGTCTTGGTGCTGATTCGGGATGTCCGGATGTGTAAAAGGGATTTTCTTCATTCTTGCATGCATATATATCTCTCTCTAAACTTGAATAATTCTTCCAACCTCTAGAATAAGGTTACCAAAGTGAATATATGGTAACCGATGATGGTTTAGGTTAACTACGTCGGTTTAGGGTTAACGGTACCGATTCTGATAGGAAATCCTAGGTTTTCCAAAATAACATATCTTGGCTATCGTTTTACCAGTTCTTCCTATTGGTTCTGGTCTAAATGGTATTTTCCACATAAGTAAGTGGGCATGTTGTTAGAGAAATAATAGGAATCTATTATTAGGGTTAGACTAAGTCTTAACTAGTTATGGTAAGTAGAGATTGAATCCTAGTTAGAATGAACATGCTAAGAATAGGTCCATGATGAGGTGTCTAGGTGATGTGGCTAGGTGAGGTGGTCAAGTGAGGAAATTAATTAAATTAATTATTTTAATTAATCATGTGCACTATGGGATATGAATATGTAAGGTATGGTTTATTAAATTAATGGGGCTATGAAGGTGGTATGACCTAATTTTGGCATCTACATTTTTCCCCTTTTTTCAGGTAGCTTTTATTGGTAAGTAGCACTGAGAAAAATAGCAATTGATTACCCAGTGTGGGTGAAGGTGATCCCCTTCAAACTAGGAATTAATGAGGTGTTATATAGAATCGATGAGTGGTTTGATAAATGTGTAGTTGTTGGAAGTGAAGGTAGGTGGGGAAGGGTATGAGTACTATGGGAAAGGTTGATGGTAAAATTGCGTAATAAGTAATGGGACAAGTTCAAATGGGGTAATGTGTTATGGAAATCAAATGCACACACACGTATAGATTGCAACATGGTACCAGGTTGAAGAGCTTACAAACTCTACATCATCCAAGGTCGATAGGTTTATCCAAATAAGGGTGAAGTGATTCATGTATCCAAGGCATAGGATATGGTTTGGAAACAAAACGTAGGTTAGGTGTAGGAACGTTTAGGTATGTTCCAATACACCAAAGGTTTGGTTGAGATAAATGGCATGGAAATAGGCAAGGTATGGGTTTTAAGATGAAAAAACATGGGTAACAACATCGCAAGGTATAGTGAGTACACAAGGTCAATGCTCACACCAAGTAGGTAAAATCCAAGTAAATAGGTCATGGCACGGGTAAGGCCAAGGTATAGGTAAAATAAAATCCCAAGGGATGACTAAGGAAATGTAGGGGTAGTTTGGGCTTGTAGGTAGGTTGTAATAAGTGTGGGTGAGGTCAAAGGGAATCAAGAAATGAGGAGTTCAAGTCAAAATGGGAAAAATGAGGTAAAAATGATAATAAAGCAATCAATGTCGGTTATAAAGTAACCGACGCCAAAAATGAAACCCAAATGTAAAAATGGAATTAAACCTGGTGTCGGTCAAGGAAAACCATTGATGGTTAAGGTGATCGACGCCGGTTAGGGATGATGAGAAATAGGGGTAAGGAATGGGTAGGGGAAGGAAAATAGTCAAGGAAGGGCTAAGGGAAGGTTTTTGTAGGGAAAATATGGTAAAAGGGACATTTGGGCAATGGAGGGGGTGACAAGTAGAATAAGGGAGAATAGGTGTAAAATTAACTAAGAAGGATAAGGATGATAATGGATAATAGGTGTAACAGACAATAAGAAAAAAAATGGGTAGTCTATTAGGTTGTGGTATGGGTGGGGTGTGGTGGGAAATAGCTATGTCATGTGAGAAGTGTGTTTGGTAAATGGTATGTTAGGTATGGTCAAGGCTGAAAAATGTTTTGTTTGATTGGTGTAGGTGAGAGAGTAACTACGAATGTGGAACAAAGTACCACCTCTGTTGTAAGAAATACAATCAAGTGTGATTGTTTAGGAGTGGAGGAATGTGAAAAATGTAGGAGTGATTGGGATCTAACATTACCGACGAGTAGCTCGAGATACTAGTTTTATGGTCACACTCATTGATAGGTGGGATTCAAAGAACCAACACTTTTCATTTGTCAATAGGTGAGATTACTATCACCCTAGAGGATGTATACAGATCCCATGGTTTCTAATAGTTGGGGATTAGGTCTATTCTATTACCTTGGAGGCCTCAGAGGATCCGATAGTGGCTATTTTTGGAGAGGCGATGACAGAGATGAGATACCATACTGCGAGCCTAAGCTATGGAGACATGTACATAGAATATCCTTAGGAGATGATGTTGGTTGTCTTGATTATAGAGGTGGTGTGTTGTTTTGCATTGCCATATGTGGAGGGTGGGAGATTCCCATGAGCATTGATGGGATTTCTCTAGGACATGATGGAGGATAGGAATTGTTTTTCCTAGGCACGAGCATTATTGGTGTAGTAGTACAAAGACTTATGGGCCTATGGGAGGTTGCATAGGTTTATTTTATGTTATACCTTCCTTATTCACTATTGGTCATATGCGCCATCATATGTGTGCATCGAGTTGGTTTACCCCGACATGATGCATTCGATGCAATCTTGGTCCGAGTTGGTTGTAGGCGTTGGGTACCTGTTGGGGGAGAGCACATGAAAGCTAGGGTTACACATGATGTGGCATATTATAGGCGCATGCTAGAGGGATTGTCAGGGGTTGACATTATTTGGAGGCCATATGTTGGCTTACCTTCTTATAGACACATGTCAATGGAGTTGGAGGAGTTACACTGCTCAAGTGGATAGAGGGCATTGTGCCGGTGAGCATGAGATGATACCTATTGACAGGTCGACGGTAGTTTGGGCTACCCCAAGATGTGCCTCCACCATTCCCATAGTATAGGAGAGATGACGTGGAGAGGCCTATGCCTCTACCACAACCGATTATGCTGACAAGGCAGGAGGAGTAGGTGGTGGATAGGTGGATTGATGACACGGGGTTATTGATAGATACATGAAGTGGTGGGTGGTGTAGCTACGGGGAAGCACCACCGAGGCCAGGGTAGCCTGACTTAGCCACTATTACAGTTTAGAGGGACACATTGTAGGGGTAGGTGGCCACCCTTTTGACACAACTTGGAGTATTGCAGGGGCATCTTATAGGATTAGAGGCATAAGTTACCACTTTATAGGCACATGTTATAGCCCTGTAGGCCCTAGTTCCACAGGGACAAGTACCTACATTGGGTGGTGATGGTGATGGGAGACAGTAGCCACCTTACAAGTGTAGATAATAGGTTTTTAGGGTCAGATTAGCGACTACACAGCTCATATTGTGGCCCTACAAGCCAGTCACGGTCACAAGGAACCTCCATGAGCCCATGGACCAGTCCCGTATTACATGTAACATTGGGAAAGGGTCCCACGGTATAGGGAAAAGGGCATGGTTCACAAGTATAGGGGCCAAGGCTATCATTAGCAAGATAGAGCTTGCGGGTTACTATGAGACCTATGGCACCACCACAGATAGTGTCGATGGAGAGATTCAGGGATGCCCTTAATGAGGCCAGATATTACAGGATCAACTAATGGTTACAAGGATAGATATCCCCTCTTACATTGAGCACAAGTAATAATGGGAAGCGAGTGAGAGGATGAACTATCACACACATAGCTCAGAGAGAAAATGGGGCCAATGAGCCCTGAGACAAGTTCAAGGTGAGGCCACAAGTTCATAGAGGAAAGACCTAGCCACAGTCAGGTGAATATTAGATCGAGACCCATGGAGGGTGGAGAGATGTTGGCAGGTGCCGACAAGTAGAGAGGAGGAGATAGATGAGACTGGCCCCGAGGGTCTCATGTGGGGTGATGATTAGTCACTGGTATGGTTATTTATTTATTTATTGAGATATTTGATATATGTACCGGCTTGCGAGCTGAATATGGTGAGGATGTTCATGATATTTTCTAATATTTTTGATCATATAATGGTATGCGTGCTGAAGATGGTGAGGTTGTATATGATATTTTTGAGATACTTATTTGTATTTGTATCTGTGTATATGTGCAATGATACATAGACCTTTCCAAGTGATACGATGATGATATTTATGGTATAGATGATGTACTTGTGTTTTGAAAATTTTATTGTTATTTTTGTATGGATGGAAACTAGGTGTATTAGGCATGGTGGATTTAGGTTGGTTTAGGCATGGTTGAGTTAGTTCAGTTAGGCATGGTTGAGTTAGGTTGGTTAGGCATGGTTGAGTTAGGTTGGTTAGGCATGGTTGAGTTAGGTCGAGTTAGGCATGGTTGATCATGTTTTTAGTTTTGATTTAATTTCAAGTTATTGGTAACATGGGAAATAAATGATGAGTTATATGTATGTTATGGTGTAAATTTCCAAAAATTGTGATATTATAGAAATGTGGAATGATTGATTAGATGTTTTGATGGTGTGATAAAATGGTAGATATGTATGAATGATAAATTTCCAAATGTTATGAAAAATGGAAACTAATTAAGGGTGAATGTTAATAGAAAACATGTGGGAAAAATGGGTTAGGGTAAAGAGTGGCTAAGCTAACCTCCAAGGGCCCCATGCCCTCGAAGTGCTACCTACATAGCCTCGATGAAAAGGGGCCTCAAGACAATGTAGTTCTCCCATAAGCTAGGGAAGAATATGATGAGGTAGAGGAATGGGTTGGTAGGTTTCAGGCATGATTGAGTCTAGGTCATAGGCATGATTGAGTCTTAGGTGGAAGTGGAAATATTTAAAATGTAGATGTCGATGGTCTAGTCCTATATAGGAGAATCAATAGGTGATGAAGAAGGTAGATGGTAAGAGGTGACAAAAGAGCCACCTAATTGACTAGAACAAATACGAGTCGATCATACCAAAGATTGGCATATGAACGTAAGACCCTAAAGATCTTGCATGATTGACTATGCTATGATCATGAAATGTCATTTTTGTGCAAGTCCCTTGAGAAGATAGAAGTTTAGGGTGAAAAGGAAATGAGGTGAAAATGGGTGGTTTTAGCGTAACTTAGTGTAAGATGGCATGTTTACCTGGAAAGAAACCCATGATCAAAATAGGCAAGTCCATGATAAAAAAGTTATCATTTTTCAATTTTTGCTTTTGTGTTTGATAGATTGATCGATGCGGGAAGTCTACATGGGATGAGTATATTATCTCCTTGAGGTCTTCATGAATCTAATCAATGCGGGAAGCTTCTGAGTATTTTATTTTGTTTTTGCAAGGATAGTCCCTTTTATGATAGACTATGTGCAGTATGGAAAGCTTTGTATAGTTTTCCTTTGAGGGAGTAGTCTATTTATAGTAGTGAGATAGAGAGAATAAATTTCCTGTTTGAGGGAGTCATCTCTTTGCTATAATTTTGAATCAAATATTTGAATCCCATTTTTCTTTTGGACATTTAAGTCATTGATAAGAATATAAAGGAAGCTTAGGCTCATGTTTAGAAGAAAAACTATAGCACACAGAGGTTAACTATGAAAGAGATGGTTTCAAGTGATGAATGATCATGGGATTCCATCTTGAAAAAGATGAAAAGTATCCATGAAAATCATGCCATGAGTAGATCCATGGTACTCATATTGAAGATAAGGCTGAAAGGTGATGGGTAATCACATGATTTTGTTTAGTCATTGACCACAAGAATAGGTGATATGAAAGGTGAAGGGTGCTCAAGGGATGAGCTTAAAATAGACATAAAGTGATATAGGATTTGATTCAACAATAGAATGGTCAAAGATGCAAGGTATTCAGGGGTTTAGGTTCGGGTTTACCTTTGAGTGAAGATAAACGATAAGCACCTGATCCATAGGTATGAGTAACAATATAGGGTCCAAGCCAATTAGGAGTGAATTTTCCTTTTACTTTTTTCTTCTTTAGTTACATGTTGATTTTTCTTCAAGATGAGGTCACCAAACTAGAATGTTTTCTCATGGAATCATTTTTCGTAGGCACGTTTGATATATTTTTAGTAGATTTGGAGATGATCAAGAGAATTGAGACGATGTTCATATAATAACTCAAGTTGTGCTAAATGGTCCTGGCAAAAGTCATCATCATTGAGCATGTCTTGGAGTGAGATGCAGAGAGATGAAATCTAGACTTCAAGAGGCAAGACAACCTTGATGCCATAGACCGAGAGAGAAAGGTGTGGTAGTATTCAAAGTATGAATACTAGTATAGTAAGCCCAAAAGGTGAGAGGAATGTGTGTATGCCAATCCTTCTCAAGTATAGTCAACTACTTTCATAAGAATTTTTTAAAGATTTTAATGGTTTATTTTTCTTGGCCATTTTTTTGTGGGTAGTAAGGTGAAGAGAAACTAAGTTGAATGCCAAAAACGTTGTAAAGATTTCGTATGGTTTTATTTTTGAATTGCTTCTGTTATTAGTGATGAGGTAGTGAGGGAAACCAAAGCCACAAATAATGTGATGATTGAGGAATTCACAAATTTTCCCACCCTTTGTAGAAATGATGGGGATGGATTCTACCCATTTAGTGTGGTATTTAGTAGTGGTTATAATCCATTGATGGCATTGTGAAGAATGAGGATTGATCTCCCCAACAAGATCCAAACCCCATTAAGAGAAAGGCCAAAGGTATAGTGTGACATGTAATGCATGACTAGGTGTGTGATGAAGATTAGCATGTTGCTGGAATTTCACACAACGTTTGACATAGTCATAACAAAAGAGGTTTAGGGTTGACCAATAATAGCCCAAGCAAAGAATGCGGTTAGCAACAACTAAGCCACTAAAGTGACCTCCAAAAATTATGTCATGAAATTCCTTGATGGTGTAGGAAATTTCAGAGCTTGTAAGGCATCATAAGAGAATACCTTCAAAGCCACATTTATAAAGAATACCACCCATGATGACATATCGAGAGACACCTTCAATAAAGGTTTATTATCCATTACGAGTAAGATTGGGAGGTAGAATGGAAAGGGAAAGGTAGTCTACAAACTACAAATAACAAAGGCCACGTGGGTCAGCTACAACGGTTCCAATGGAGTTGAAATCTCGAGATAAATAAGAAGGTGATTGTAACCTTTGTATTGTGACAAAGATTTTGGAGTGGCAGGCAAAGCGGGTATTTGAGAAGCCAGGAAGGCCATGGTATCCATAAATTTATTAGTAGAATGTGGGGTGGTTTGAAGTTTGTAACAAGTCAAAGGTAGTCAAAAGTATGTCAACATGGTGTTTGTAATTTTGGAGTATTTCATTACGACACTAGTATATACCATTGACTTGGTTTACAACCAGTTTGTAATCACCAAAGATATTAATTGATTTAACATCTAGGATGATGGTGGTTTGAAGGCCTAATACAAGTGCTTCATATTTGGTGATGTTGTTAGTAAAATCAAAATCTAATTTGAAAGATAAAGGCATAGGTTCACGATCAAGAGGAATGGGGATAACACTTCCACCAAATCCATGCTAACATTTGGAACCATCGAAGAATAAGGTCATTTGATAAATGGTATCATCCAAAGAGAGGGTAGTAATGGATTCATCTAGAAAATCAAAGTTAGAGGGTTGATCTCAAGAGAGGGGTGCATCTGCAAGTTGGTCAGTGATAGTTTAACCTTTGATAGATTTTTTATGGATGAATTTGAGGTCGACATCTACAACAAGCATGAGCAAATGTGTAACACATTAATGCTGATAGGGTTTGGAATACATGTAATGTAAGGGGTCAGTGTTAGTGATGAAAAAGGTTTTGTGGTTGAGTAGGTAATGACGAATTTAAGAGGCAACAAAATGCTAAGGCTAAGAAGAGTTTTTAGCGTGGGTATACCTATTTTCATATTCTAAAAGGGTATGACTTATGTAATAAAATGCTTGCTCCATGTGTTTCTCGTCGCAATGAATGAGCATGACACCTAAGGAATAATCAGTAGTAGAAATGTATAGGTAAAAGGGTTGGTCGTATTTAGGAGGAAAGAGAACCAGTGGTTGGAGAAGGTATTTTTTTAAGGCATAAAAGAATTTATGGCATTCATCATCCCATTTGAAGGATATGTCATTTTTGAGGAGATGATTAAATGGTTGGCAGTGGTTAGAAATTTGTGAAATAAACTGACGAATAGATTGCAACTTACCTTGCAAACTTTGAATTCAGCAGAGATTAGTAGGTATAGGAATTTTGAGAATAGCCTTTACTTTAGCAGGATCAAATTCTATGCCACACAAAGAAATGATGAAACCAAGGAGCTTACCTAAGTGCACCATGAAGACACACTTCTTAGGTTGAAGGTGAACACAATACTTGATGATGTAGTCAAAGACGAGCTTAAGGACTATAAGGTGTTTTTCCTTATATTTGGATTTGGCAAGAAGGTAATATACGTAATCTTCCAATATGTGATGCATTATCTCATGGAAGACATAAGTCATAGCCCGTTGATATGTAGCACCAATGTTTTCAAGGCCAAAAGGCATTTCTCATAGCAAAAGGTCCCCTAAGGAGTGATTAATATAGTTTTGTGTTGATCCTCCGGAGTGAGTAATATTTGGTTATAACCCGAGAAACTGTCCATGAGTGATAACATCTCATGACTAGTGGTGAGATCAACTAGCTGGTCAATGCCTAGTAGAGGAAAGTAATATTTCAGAAATCTAAGTTGAGGTCATGAAAATCCATGCAAATGTAAATTCCCGCTATCACTTTTATGATAGGAACAATATTAGAAACCCATTGGGGATCGTCAATAGGTAGGATGAAGGAATCTAAGAGAAGGCCTTTGGAGTTCCTCTTTGACAAAAAGGGCAATGTGAGGATGCATTTTCTATAGCTTCATTTTTATACATTTAGATTTAGTAATGGTTATAATATTATGGACCATAATGTTTGGGTCAATACCGGGAATATTATCATAGGACCAAGCAAATACGTTGCTTATGATCATAGAGAAAAGATGTAAAAGCTTCATGTTCGAGTGACATCTAAAGATTGACATATCTTTATAATGTAAGGGTTATCTTGAGTGTTAATGTTTATTTCAATGGTCGATTCATTTAACATGGTTTTCATCTCGAAGGAAACGACCAATGAATATAAGAATCTTCCGCACCAAGGCAAGTGAGGATAGAATTATGGTCCTAACATTGAACAAAATTAATGGAATGTGTATCATCATCGATCATGTCGGGATACATGAAAGGGAAGAAAAGTTAGCCTCACCATCACATTAATAATTCTGAACTCTTAGGGAAATTGTGTTCATGAAATAAAACATTTAGGAGGAATAGATTCGAGATCTATGGACTCCATGGGTGAAGGTGGTGACGTTGGTGAATGGGGTGGAGAAGGTTTTTGTCCTCAATAAGGTGGATGCAGTCCTTCTTGGAAGATGGTGTGGAAAAGCCAATGCCACTACGATATTTTTGTTTATGGGTGGTACATGGGATGATGGTATGATGACCTTGTTCATAAAAACTGAAGCCAAAGCCTTTCCATGCGCAACAGTGAAGGAAAGTATGGGTGAAGCGGTAGTTAGTGAGATATTGGAGGTTAGATGAAAATGGTCATGTTTGGGATGGAGGTTCAAGTGAATAGGTGGCAATAACATGTCCCCCATATGTTAAGTTGGTGCGAAGGTGGGGAGGACCATAAGGGAAAACCTCTCTTATGTAATATTCATAATGAGGATGTTAGCATAGGTTTCCATACTCTTACGGAGTGAGGAATGTGTTGATATTGTAGAGGTGGTACTCCCCTAGAGTGAGGCATTGAAAAACACCTTCTAAGGGATTGGTAGTAGATATGTGGGTAGTGGGGATAAATGAATTACTAGGTGATTGGGCAAGAGGGTATCGGTCGGTTGGCAAGTAGATGGGATAGCTATAGAGGGTGTGGAAGTAATAAGAATAGGTGAGTTAGGTGTGGGAGGTGGAGGAAACATTGGTGGATGGGGCTATGGGTGAAGGATAAGTGGGGGCAGTGGTAGATGCCTTAGCTGGTATAAGGACATCGTTAGGTCATTATAACATCTTATAGGTTTTGAATGGTGACGAGTCATGGGATGGTCTAGTTATGCCCTTCATGTTTCAATTTTACACATCGGTGTAAATTTGAAGGAACACAAACCATGATGCAAATCCAAGGTTGGAAAAGCACCCAAAGTTATACAGAACTCCCCCTCTAAGATGTAAAACAATTTTGGGATAGTGTGAGGGCCCACATGAACATGAAGAATAATGGTGCCAAGGGTGGAAGTTATGGCGTCATTGAAGGAACATAGTATAAACGGTTTTTATGCATGTAATTTGAAGGATGCACATTTTATTATACATGTGAGAGGATATTATTTTGATGCTAGCACCACCATCAATCATAATACATCATACACGTATATTATCAATATCGAAGGAGATGAAAAGGGTGGGATTAGGGTCATCTGATTGGAGAGGTACAATCCCTCATCAAAGAAAAGCGAGGATGGATGCTTGATGAGTGGACGTGGGGATAGAAGAAGGAGATGATTTGGTAAGTGAGGTCATGTGGTAAGGGGTGATAATGGAGGCCATTGGTGTGGGGTTGTTAGGTAAAACCTTGATGGATTGTAAAACCTCCATAAGGGCTTGTCGATGAGATTTAGAGGTTTGGATGAGATCGTACAAAGACATTTTTAGAGGGGATTGGTGTAATTTTTTTATCATTGTACGATGGGTGACCCCATCAGAAATAGGATATGTGGGTCCTCGAATGGTGATTTTGGGCATGGGATTGGTTAATGGTCTAGTTGATTTTTATTTTCCTTTGTCCTTTTTGGTGTGGGTGGCAACTTGGACCATGTTAATCTGAGGGAAGGAGGTAGATGGATAAGGTATGTCATGAGTAATATAATGACATGATGGGAAAAAACCTAATTGGGGTAAGAACCTTGAGAAATGAGTAGGACACACTGGCATTTAGGTGGTGGTTTGGACAACTCTTTGATTTAGATCATGTTGATCTCAAATTTTGAGGTGGATAAAAGGTTTTGGGGGTGGAGATGGAGTTTGTTGAAGAAGTAAGGGATGATAGCATGTGGTGACAGGTGAAGGTTGAACAGAGTCCTCATTAAGAAGATCATCATCGTCAAAATTTTATTCAGAAGGACATAATTGGAGGAGAACGGTTTTGAGAGCCTTACAACCTTCTACATCATGTCTTGGCACACGATGGTAGGCACAAATTTTAGTTTCATCAAACCCTTTTGGTTTGGGTTTGAGGATTTGTAAGGTCAAAGTGGCGATAATGTGATTATTGAGGTCTCTAAGAGGTTAACCTTGAGAATGTTGGCGTAGGACCTCACCAATGAATCATCATGGGAAGTGAGTGTGAGTTTGGGTAAAGGTGTGGATAATTGTGGTGGAGGCATTATAGGAGGGGGAATGGATTAGACCATTGGTTTGGTAGGTGGTACTATCTTAGGTTTTTATGGTATCTTCTTGGTTAAAGTTGTGGTAGAAGAACTAGCAATGGAAGGTTTTATTGGTTTAACTACCTTGTTAGAGGGTAGTGGGTTCTTGTATTTGGATTGCACCTTCTTAGGTAAAGGTGATATAGGAGTACGTAATGCGAAGGGAAAGAATGTGGTGGAAGAGGATGGGTTACCCACGGGGACAATAGAGTTGTGGTGGAAGTGGTTAGTAGAGGACAGGTGGAAGGTATGGGTTGAATTTGTATAGGAAAAGTTGGTATTATAGTAACTGGTGGGGGTATAGGTGGTAATAAATGTATGGATGAGGGTGAGGGTGTTTGTTGTGTAGGTAAATAAGATTTAACAAATGCTCGTTATGAATTAGTAGGTTGCTTAGCTTTTGATTTTCCTTGGGTACGAATTTTTTTGGCCAAGGTTGATGGGTGAGGTCCTAGGATGGACAGAAAGGGTGAAGGTGAAAAAGGTGTGGTAGATGAGACTCATTTATGTGGCCTAGAAGGTTGGGCCTTCCTTTTAGGAAGAGGAACAATTTTGGTACGGGTTTGGGAAGATGTGGTTAAATCCAATTTGACTGGTGGATGGGTAAGGCTTGACATTAGAATGAAACCCAAGGTAGTGATGGGTCTAGATATGGACGAAGATGTAGGTGTGGGTAGGTTCTTAGGCATAGGAATGGTTTTAGTCATGGAAAAAGGTTCAGATATAGGTAAAGGTGACAAGAAATAAATCATTTTGATAGGCATGGTTAGGGTCGATCTGATGGCTAGAAATACCTTTGGATAGATTGTGGAGGTATCTATAGGCAAAATTTGCATTTGAGTTGAAAAGAGGAACCAAATGCATCCCCAAAGCATGGAATGATCAACATAATCTAGGTGATCATCTAGTCATGAAAATGGGACTTTTGTAAGAGGAGATGTAGTTGGTTTGGTGGAAATCCTTGTAAAATATGTGTATGAGACAAAGAATTGGTTAGCCTTAGAATCAATGGGTAAAAGAGCCGAGACCAGGTCAATGGCATCCTGGAATGGTGATGGAGAATTGTCCCCAAAAGGTAGTGGCATGTCTAAAGGATCTCCCATGGGTAGGAGATATGGTAGGTGGTGTGAGGTAGACTTCTCTATTGGTGGAGGAGAAGGTGGCGATGATTCTAATGTGGGTGGGAGAATTAATACTATTGATTGTTCGGTAGGTTATGAGGTAGATGGTGAAATGGAATTAACAGAAATCATGGACTCCCCTATGAGTGAAGGGGGAGATGAAGGGGAATCCTCTGAGGGTGAATGAGTGGAAGAGGTATGCTCCTCTATGGGTAGAGGAGATCATGCCATAATTTCCTTGATAAACAAAATAGGTGGAAATTAAGCAAAGACCGGTACGATATCGAAAACAACATGGACTTCATAGACATTACTATCATTGGTTGAAGGTTCAATATTTTTATTAGATGATGGTGTATGGTTAGGGAATGAATTCTTAAAAATGTACAAGTATTTATTTTCTAGCATGTTAGGGTTGTCCATGATGAGATCTTTATTATCTAACATTTCTGGACAATAATCTTAAAATTTATGCAATTACCTTCACTATGGCCTTTGACGTGATGATAATTACAATAGTCATGTTACTTATACCATTAGGGCATAGGATGAGTGGGATCAAAACCAATATGAGTTTTTATGGGGGTAGTGTGATGGCTCTGGATTTAAGAAGCTTTTACAAGACTAAAGAATAGGGATCTCCAATTGGAGTACTTTCATTGTTCGCCATATGGCGAAAATTCTGAATAGGGGAAAGATCGGAGGAAGGTTTAGTTTGATTAGATGGATGAGATGGACCAGATTTGATAAGTACCGCATTGGCAGATCCTTTGGATTTTGAATAATTATTTTGGGGTTTTGAAGACAAAGAATAATCATTTGATTTAAACGTGGTATTTTTATTTCACAATTGGATTTTCTTTTCTTCAATGGCACAAATTTCTTGCTTTCATGCCATGGTAAATGCTTTGTCGAATTTATGAAAGGTTTGTACCTACTGATTTAGTGAGTTGTGTCTAGAAAAATCTATAGTGAGCAAATCTATAAGTTCATCTTGAGTTAACTGGAATGTTAATTGGTTGATAAGACTTTGCCAACGAGCAATGAAATCTATGATAGATTCATCATCATTGTCATGTCAAATATAGGTCAATCATGGTGACTTTTTTACTACATTGATTAAGAAGTGGTCCAAGAATGCTTGAGCCACTTGGTTAAAGGAGTAGATGGAATGTCTAGGTAAACTATTGTACTAATCTAAGGCAGGTCCTATTAGGGACATGGGGAATGTTTGTAGGAGTAAAGCATCATCATGGGAAATTAGGTAGCACCCATGTTTGAATGACCACAAGTGCTATTGTGGGTCTTATTTACTATTGAAATAATTGAACTTGGGCATTTCCCAATGCACGGGGTATGGGTGAATAGGAATAGATGGATGAATAGGCTCATTACAGATTTCATCATAAGTTAAGGAGTTATGAGAGCCAGAAACTGATGCTTCTAATGTCTACATATTTTCCATCATCATCCTAATGAGGTCATTGGTGGGTTGTGAGGAATGGGCACCTCCTGCAGTAAAGGGAGGTTAATGATGGGTGTATGATGTGGATGGCATCTTGGTACATGGGGGTTTTGAATATGAAAAATGTAAAGGGGGATAGATACAGGTGGAAGATACCCTAAATAAGTGATAAACAAGATTGGGGGTTGTTGGTAATACATGTAAATAGGTGGGGTAGTCGTAATGACTCTTGTGGTAATTGGTGGTAGAGATTAAGGGATGTAAAGGATGAGTTTTGAAATGGAGTGTGGGTTATCGACACCAAGGGTGGTTGTGATGAAACTGGTATATACAAGGAAAAGGGGGCAGATGGGGCCATGATCAAGGCGATTGGTGAAGGAATTGTTGACACCACGTGTGCAATAGATGTCATTGGTGCAATAATTATAACGAATGTGAGGCGAGTTGAGATACCACATGGGGTAGGGTGGATGAAGCCAATGTTGATCTAGTGGTAATGACGCGGAAGTGGGGGTGATGGCGGGGAGGAATAGATATGGGCATGTCATATACTATTTGGCTTGAGGAGTCCTAGGTAGATGAGTGGGTAAGATAGTATTGTAAGGTCATGGTATTCTTGTCGAGGAGTCTTACAAACTTCTCATCTTTGGTAGAAATGGTGATAGGATGAGTTGGATCCATATGCAATAGGATGGAAGGTGGTGATGGGCTATATGGGAGTGGCTGAAGACTAGCATGAAATATAAGGGTGTTGTCTTGGTTTCCAGTCAACACCATGTGAATTAATGCATATCATGTTAACTTTATTCTATAAATGACACAAAAAATAAGAAATGGAAAATAACAGAATCTTGGTAAGTGGACTTAGTCAGTGTATCAATTAAAATAAAAACAAGGAAACTGACACCTGTTAAGGTGATCGATGATGGTTATAGGGGACCAATGATGGTTACAGTAACCAATACCAATTATTGTGGGAAAACACCAGTTTGAGTAAATGAAGAAGAACTGATGAAAATGAAATGGGGAAACTATACTTGACAGTGATATCAGAATGTTAGGAATATGATGGTGTCCTGAGGACTACAAATAGGAAAGAAAAGGTGGTGAAAGTTGTTTTAGGCTATAATAACCAAAAGAGATGGTAACCGACACCGGTTAGGTAAACCAATGATAGTCAGATGGGAACCGATGACGGTTGTTGGACCGACACCGGTTACTATGAAATCTGAAGAAGTGAAGAAAAATGGATTTTGTAAATTAAATCAGATGAAGAATCAATCTATAAATCTAAGAATGATAATATGAGGCCCTAACACACTCAGAAACAATCAAAATGCTCTAACTATGATGGTGGAGTGTGAAAGGAAGAAGAAAATGAAGAAATGTAATCCTCACAACTCAAAATGTAATTCAGGAAGAAATCTAAGAAAAACACGTAATCCTATGAGTGAATTTTATGTTACTTTAGCTTATGCTATTTGAGACTGACTTGTGAATTTAGAACAAAGTTTTTTTTTGGGAAGGTGTCCTATGAAGAGGAAATCTAAAGGGGAGGTTTTTGGTTATATTTTGGTAGGGGCGGTCTTTTGTCCGAGATAATGACTAGACATAGAAACCGGATGGGTGTCCACTTTGTCAATCCTCTAATCGTGTGATCGTTGATAGCTTCTTCTAGGTAAGGTATTATTTTAGAGGATGTGTGAATTTTGTATTTGTGTAGTTTGGCAAAGAGAGAGAGAAGAGAAAGTGCTTTCTATGATTCAATTATGTCAACCATCAGTTGGGCATGAATTCCAACGTATAGGTTGCCCTCAATTTTAAATGTGAGCTAATAATGCAACATACAAGGATGAAATGCAACAAATTTTAGAACCCAAATTGATAGTTATATTCGATGTAGCAAGTGATGAATAGGAGAGAGGATGATTTTCACTAATGCAGAAAGAAAGAAGAATGATTCTTTTTAAATGCACCAAAAGAAATGTTTCATTTAGAGAAATTAGAAAGAAGGAGAAAATTACAGAGAAGAAGATTTAGTGAATAAAAATTTAGAAAGGAAACACACAAGATGTAACCTATATGAATAGAAATAAATCCACAAATGAGGGCCCCATAGTGCATGCAAAAAAAATTCACTAATAAGTTGCGTATGTATGAGCAAAATAGATAAGGGTGAGGAGGAATACCTATGAAATGAAGGTAGAAGGTAGAGTGCACACGTTCTGATTTCCTGATACAATGTTGATTGTGAGAACTTCCTTTTCTAGAGGAACTACCTGTGAATTAAAAACAAGACCACAAGAATAATATTAAACAATATATGTCAATGGAATGCCTAGCGTATGCTAGATCCAGAAGTGTGATACTTCCTAGATGGTTGTCAATCCACTATTTAATATAATTTAATGCAAGAAGTAACGTAAACAAATAACATCCTACTGTAGTTGATATGATTTAGGTATCTCATTCAAATACAATAAGAAAATCTAATCTAACAGGTAAGGTTATGATCAGATCTGGAGGTTGGGTAGGTAGCCAAGGTGACTAGAACATGTCAGGATTAGGTTTTGGGTGGTTTTGGGTTATTTGGGTGAAGGTTATGAGGTTGTTGTTATAGGAAGAATTACCAGATACAGAGACCGACGTCGGTCTAGTATGACCGATGATGGTTGAGAGGAAACTAATGATGATTTAGGTTAATTGGCATTGGTAGAGGTGGACTCGTAGAAACTTGATAAAATTTGGTTTTGATATTTTCTCGTGATTACAAACAGAGTGGGAGAATGATGGTTAGGTTTCCAAAGAAGATGAGAATGCTCAGAGATGTTTGGAGTTAGGTATGGAGAGCTAGGAGGTTGTAGGTGGTTAGGTGGATGGATTAACAGGAAGGTGGGAAATGATGGGATGCAAAGGAGACTAGGACTTACAAACAGAGATAAAGAAACTGATCTAAATAAGTATGGAATGATGTAGATCCAAATGCACTTACTTGTATTTATAGACCTAGTGGTCAAATGAGGGTGATGTTTGATCTGTGGCGGTGGTCGGTGCCACGAAAATGCTTCCCAAAATTCTACTTGTGAATGCCAATGTCTTCATATCATTCTTAGTGCCAATTCGGGATGTTTGGATGTGCAAGAGGGATTTTTTTGTGCTTGCATGTAGATATATCTCTCTCCAAACTTAAATAATTCTTCCAACCTTTAGAACAAGGTTACCAAAGTGAATATATGGTAATCGACAACAATTTAGGTTAATCAACATCGGTTTAGGAAGGAAATCCTATGTTTTCTAAAATAGCAGATCTTGGCTATCTTTTTACTAGTTCTTCATGTTGGTTTGGGTCTAAAATGGTATTTTCCACGTAAGTAAGTGGGCATGTTGTTAGAGAAATAATATTCATCTATTGTTAGGGTTAGACTTAGTGTCAACTAGTTATAGTAAGTAGAGATTGAGTCCTAGTTAGAATGAACATGCTAAGAATAGGTCCATGATGAGGTGGTCAAGTGAGGACATTAATCAAATTAATTAAAGTAATTAATTCTATTAATCATGTGCACTATAGGATATGAATATGTAAGGTATGGTTTATTTCATTAACATGGCTATAAGGGTGGCACAACCTTATTTTGGTGTCTACACTAACATTAAAAGAAAGAATCTTGATCCAACCTCTTACTCATGTATTTTTATTATGTAAGTCCTCGATTTGATCTCACACTTATGTCTTGGAAAATGCCTTCAAAAAATTTTGTGCCTAATTGTTTGAGTTCAAAACACGTACGTCGAAGAGTAATGTCCTTCTAAACACATGTTAAAACATGTCTCTGTGTCATGAGAATCCTCATTTTTGGTCGAGGATTGTTAAAACGCATCATCTTTAAGGACTTCCTATGAAGAATACTGAAAAAATTGTGTGAGACCATGTCCTATCCCCTTCGAATGTCTTCCTTATTGTTCTAAATGCAAATTACAAATTGCAAAAATTTCTCTTAATTTTGATTATATGTGGCACAATGTCATTGGTCATCTTTGTGGTAGACTTATCTTTCAAATAAGCATATTTTTAAATATTATAAATATAATTTACATGTCCACCCTTGAAACATGAAGAATATTCTATCAAATATTTGGGTCAATATTACAAAAGGTAAAGTTGACCTTTCTCCCAAAAAGGGTGACTTGTATGAAAATGGTTGGAGTGGGAAAGTGGACCATTGGTGCATATTTGTACCAAAGGAATACTATAATGCAAAATATAAATATGCCCCAAAAGCCCAATAGAGGAAACGTTTCCATTTCACAAGTAAAGTCAACATGCAGATGTTTGGGTTAATAATGCAACCTTGCACATATGAAAGAAATTGGATTAATATGCAAAAGAGTCCTGCAACTCCATTTTCTTTAAGATTTAAACATGTGGTATGATCTTAGTAAAAGTCAAAGAATGGGTTCTGGGGTCAAACATGTAAACTTGTATGTGTTTGAAAGATAATGCAAAAGTGCAAAAAGACTCCCTGAGCTCACAAGCCATCAAAATGATTTACGTGGGTGGTCCACATTCAAATGAAAAAGGTAAGATGGATGGCTGGGATGTAATGCATTTATGACTACTATCATTAATGTGTTTTTTGCATGGATCAAAGCAAAATTGTTTGAAACATTCAAACACTTCAAGTTTTTCTGTTGCATATGAATATCTTGGTGCCCTAATTATGAGAATTCATGAAGGAGTAAAGGAAAATTGACTGAGAAGTGTTGATATTAAGCTCAAGAGTTTGGAATTAAAGATGCAGAGGAGATTTCATGACAAAGGATAGAAAATTGGTTAGATACGGTGAAAATTGATCATGGAATCAGAAGACAATTAAGGGAAGGAGAGTTGCATGGATCAAGCTCAAGAAACTAGTAAGTTTCCTTATTTTCCTGTAGTTGGGTTGATTTCTTCACAAATTTTGTATTAATTTGGGGAAGATACATTGAAAACAAACATGAAGACTTGTGAATCAATATTTTTTGTATCCTCTGCTATAACAAGTAGCTTAGAGAACATTAAAGATACAAATTTACTTGATGCAGATGTAGAATATTTTCTACTAAGGCTTCATAGTGAGAATAGAAGTAAATTGATGAAAGCTATTAATGTGAGCCACATTTCTCTAGAGGTTTCCATTCCACATGTTATCCATGCTCTTGAACTACTGTGGTGGTTTGTTTATAGTTGGATGGAAGTGTAAAATGTGTGGTTAATTTCACTCTTGAGATACTCAATAAAATGTTGGGACTTCCTAAGATTGACAAACCTATTATGGACATTGTGGAATCTATAGGAGAGAATTATTGAAATAGGAAGGATGAATATGTTAAGGTATTAAATTTCCAGTGATTAATTGAAAAGAAGACATCCATAAAAGGATCCCCAAGAACCTTGTTCGGTCCATGTTTATTAAAGAAGTGGATGATTTAATTGTATTATTGAGTATAATAGGTGGGCTTGAGGGATCCATAAGCTAAAATAATGGATGTGCCCTATTATTAGGGTAATTCTAGAGAATAAGGGAAAATTTATCTCGGGGATTCTCATCTCAGCTTCAATTCATTCTTTGATGTTAACCCGACTATTAAATTCGGGAAGGGGATACAAAATCTCTTAGATTTTCAAATAATAAATACTTCATATATAATGATGCATATTTCAGATCATTCCTAAGACTCATAAAAACAGGGAAATTTGAAACACATAAATTTTATGATGTATTCCCACATCTAAGGATTGATAATTGGAAAGGGAATGTGAGGGCAAGACATGATAGGTTCATCTCCCGCTAGTCATTTTATTTGACCACGAATTAGAAAAATAAAAACTATTAGCTATAGCTTGAGATTTGATTCTAAATTATGGATACCTATTTATTTAGTACAAATATTTCACTTACTTCAGAATAAGTGGGTTTGAGTTGAAACCATGCAATTTGTTGAGATATTCGATAATAAACGGGTTTTAATGGAGCTTGCTAGGAAAGTTGTGCCTATGCATGGGAGAATTTCCAAAAACATAAGACTAACATCAATTTCCCCATTACCATTGGAAGATACACATGTTCATCCATCACAAAAAAATTGATGGGTGAAGAGAAGAAGAAATTTGAGATGGATATGTTTGTTCCAAGGCCAAATTTTGACAACAAATGGCTTGTAACCTCTAATGAGCATGAACCTCAGTTTGAAGATTTTTGGATGAATTGTAGAGATGATGAAGAGGTTAGAAAAATATATTTTTCAAGAATGACCTTGAGGAAAATCATTGATTATAAAATTGTTGTTATTCCTCAAGGAATTGAGGATGATGGAAACATTGTGAGCCTAGTATATTTTGAAAAAATATAGATTCGAAGGTAGTTTTCCCCATTAATTAGAAGGAAGGAAAGGAAGAAAATCCCCACTGAAGGATTGTCAATGTTATGATACGTGTGTTGACTTGGATAGTAATAAAAGGAATTGATTTGTATTTCCAAAATAATAAAGTATTAAATGAATTGAGAATGCTAGATGCTTTGAAAGAAGATATCCCTTCTTAGTAGAGGGGGCTGAAACTATGTCTCCAATTAATGGTGCACCTCCACAACTTCCAAGTAACAAGCCCACCACAGAGACAATTGATTCCTAGACCACAACTACTAGCAATACAAGGACCTCAAGAAATATTTTAATTAAAAAAGATGAGGAGATAATTTTGAAATACATGCAAGATGCCCCCATTACTAAAGAAATACTAATGTAAACAAGGGGAAAGGCCTGTTTACACGAAAAAATCCTTTAGAATTATTTCTAGGACAACATGGTACTAAAAAATTTATGAGAGAAGCTACGAAAAGTGTCAATATCTAATCCAAATCATTTAGTTCCAAAGGAAGAGAGGTGTCAAATATCAAACATTTTGAAATGACTAAGAAGAAATTTAAACTAGTATATGAACAATTTTTTGTGAGAGAAGATGGTAGCCATGCATCAAAAAAGCACAAGAATAGAGATCATGAGGTGATTGAACCTCCTATTCTAACCGAGGAACAAAAAGGAGTAGTTGTTTCTTTGTCTCATTAGGTAATTTTACCACTAGATCAGAAGGATGTTATTCCACTAATTATTCAAACCACACTATCAGTGGTTTATGAATGTACTAAAGTAGATCCCTGAACAATAGTGATATTTCCTACACCATTTACTTTTCCTATAGGGATGATGAAAGAGATTATCGGGAAGCTAGGGTGGTAAGTGGGTCGATATTAAGGGGGAAAGCCATTAGCAAAAAGAGCTAAGTGTGGAGCAACATGATGAGAAAAGTGATGTTGAAAAGGAATTATCACTAGAGAAACCGTTAAGACAATTTGAAACAGTTGGTATTGATGTAAAAGATCTTAGGAGAAGCCCCTACTTTGAGGTTGATGAAGATAAAGATGAAAATATGAAAATGTCATATGAAGAAGTCCATATGGTGAAATCGAGAATATTCTATATGTAGAGATGCAGACCCAATCTTAAGAAACTCAACTTTTGGATAGAGTTCCTTCAATAGTGAAGAAAAAGGATGTTCAAATGGATATGTAAGAAGTTTTAGTGCTTGGAGTTACTCTTATTGTGGGACCTCAATTCACGAGTGAAGAAGGAATATTAGAAAGTGAAAGGGTCTTAATTGTTAGTGTCATAGATTAAAAAATATTAAAGTCACTACCACCCCAGTGTACAAGTTGAAAATGTTGATATGTCTAATACATTGGTGGGAAAGAAAGGTGTAATTCAAGGGTCAAGTAAACAAACCCAAACAATTAAGGTACAAGAAAAATATGACACAAAGAAAGGAAGGATTGAGATAGAATCCCAATTGAATATTTCTATCTAAGATCCCCTATGAAGGATAAGGAGCAAGGAGAAACTCCAATTGATGAAAATGATATCCCAAAGGAAATAGTTAAGAATGGTACCACCCCACCAAGGGATCTTGAAGGAAAATTAAATGTGGAATCGGCTAAGCTTGAGAAATTACCAAAAGATGCAAGTATGAATGTCGCTCCCCTTAAGAGTGTGAAAGAGGATACATGTGCACTTCTTTGGGAAAAAGAAACATAAATACCTAGGTGAATAGTTTACACCTAATAATAAATAAGAAAAGGTTCAACAAACTCGGACCAAAGAGGAGAGTAAGAAACAAATCATAATAGTAGAAAGTGCAATCCTAGAAACAAGTGTGCAAAGACATATTGCAAGAACACTCATAGTTCAATATGTATAAACAAAAATGGTGTCATTCCTTCACACCATAGGTTTTCTCCTTCAGAGATAGAAGATGATGATGACCCCATGACAAGATGGTTAGGGGGAATTATCTAGGAAAAGGAAAAGAACAAGGAAAAAGGAAAAGAGATTGTCCCAACAAAGGCTTTGGGTCTCTCTAATATTGAATTCCAAAAACTGTGAAAACTATTGGTGCGTGTGACCTGTCTAGTCATCGTCCACATCACCTAGGTAGTCATCTCACCTTGCGAGAGTCATAGGTCTTAGGAAGTCAAATGACAAGTGTCAGATTTTGTCATAGAATCTGACATTGTCATTTACGTCAATGCGTCATAGGAGTTACATTCCTTATTTGGAATTGTAACTCCTCTTCTAGTGGCGTCATATGCGTCAGTGGCATCATTGAGTTCTTTCCATGTTTAGGCATGGGGGTTACACAACACCCCTATTTGTACTTCCTATTTTTCGATCTATGAGTATGAGCAGACCCATTCTTCTTACTTGCAATCTTCTTTCCATTGTTTCAAATCTTGTGTATTGCGTTGGCTTGACGTTACCATCGGAGTGCAACTTCGTTGTGGTGCATTGCTTTTCGACATCGGTTCTCGTGAATCCCTCTTTCATGGTATCAGAGCTGGTTTCAGTAAACGTGCACTCTTCGTTTCTCAGTTGTTTATTACTTTTGGTTTCTTCTCATTTCCTCGTGTGTAAGTTTTTTTCGATTATCATTTTGGAATTATTGCTCACCTTGTATTGAGGTTTTACTTGAGTTGTGAAGTTAAGGTATTTGGTTGGTTTTCTTATCAGCTGAGTTCATATTTGGATATTTCTAGATCTTTGTGGCTGTTGTTTCTGGGTTATTTCTTGCTGGTTGTGTTCAGATTCAGCTGCAGGGTAAAAGAAGAGCTCATTTTTGGAGTGGACCTGTGATTACTGGTTGGAATCGTTGTTTTTTCTTCACCGGTGTATACTCAGACTATTCCGATCTTTTTCCTCATCGCTGTGGTTCCTTGCTGTCTCGAAATTACCTCTGCCTGGTCTCAACGTTTTTTGTGAGCCTGCTGAAAACCTCTCACGTTTTTGCAAAACCTCTCACGTTTTTGCCTGATCTCTCACATTTTGGGAGTCTACTCACGTTTTTTTGACCCTTGCTGCATTCCCCAGCTTCAACGTTCAACCTTCTATGACTTCCAGGCATTTTTAACCTGTTCCAGGCATTTTTTCTATCCTCTGGCTATTTTTTCAACTGTCCAGGCATTTTTAACCTGTTCCAGGCATTTTTTCTATCCTCTGGCTGTTTTTTCAACTGTCCAGGCGTTTTTGCACTGTCCTCAGTTATTTTTCTCTCCTTTCCTACGTTTTCCCAGCTTCTCTGGCCGTTTTTCCCTGTCCTCAGGCATTTTCTTTCAGCTGGCTGCATTTTTGCACGCTGTTCGTGCGTTTTTGGACTGTTGAGGCATTTTTTTGGACTGGTAAGGCGTTTTTCCTTCAGCTAACTTTTTTTTTGCATGTTACTACATTTTCTGTACCTACTGGCGTTTTTCCTACAGTGGACAGTCACTCAGTTATTTATTTTTACCTGCCCTTCATTCCCACGTGGCCTTCTCATCCGCTGCCAGGTAATATCTCTCTAAAAATATGTTTTTTATTCACTTTTCTTAAAAAAACGTGGTTGCATTCTTTTTATCTTATCACTCTTCTAAAAAACGTGTTGTTTCATTATTTTTAAAAGGTATAAGGTAAAAACATTACATTTTATTGGCATTGTAAGTTTTTTGGCTTGTTTTATTAACCTTCCATCGAGTGCCGAAGACGAAGGGTGAGGTCGGGATTGGCAGGTGGCTAATCCCCCCTCACAATACAAACAAACCCTATCTCAAATTCCATGCCATTTCCAACGAGCATACATACGACACCTTTTGCATGCGTTTAGGGCACTTTTTTAATCCGTTTGCAGGCTTATTGGCTTTTTCCTCATCAGTTGCGGGAATTGGTTTTTGCTATAACTTTTGACTCGTTGCTCGGTTTTGAGCACTTCTTTAGTCAAAGTTGCATGTTTTTTTGCACTCTAGATGATGGGATCATTATTTTTGTAAACGCACTAATTTTATAAAGTGCCGCATTCTGGGGGGTGTCTTTGTATTGCTTAATTCAGCTCATTTTTTCTTGAGCTTTGTATTCCTTTTTTGTGGACTTGTGAGCGCGTCCGCCATAGTCTTACAACAAAGGGATTCTTTCATGCGACGTGAGACATTGTTTCTCACAAATCTCTTTTCTTCCCCCTCTTGCTTCTCTTTTTTTGTGCTTGCTTGCAGTGTCGATCATCACACGCCCTACGAACCTTGATTTTTGTCTCCACCATTGCGCGTTATTATGCTAATTGCAAGGTGAGTGAAAAATAGTTCTCGGAACACAGTCGCATCTGGTTGTAATCAACGCACTGAATTATAAAGTGCCAAACTCGGGGGGGTGTAATTTTGTTTGGGGGGTTGTTATTGTCCTGGGTGTTGTATTACATGCAGATGCATTATCGGCCGAGTCCGACGTCTTGCATTTGTGCATCTTGCACTTTTTGATTCCGCATCATGGAGGGTGCTCTTTCCAGATTTGAGCGTTGTAGGATCACCTTACAGCCTCCGCCAATTCTTACTGGGAGAGAGAACTATTCAGCTTGGCGTGCTTCTATGGAACATTACTTCACCTACAAGGGTCTTTCTCACTTCTTGGTTGGGCCTGTTCCTACACCCACTGATCATCATCATCTTAATGATTTTCTCAACAATTGCGACCATGTCTTTGGTCACATGATGATGCATGTCTCTACATCTCAATGGGTTCACGTGGCAGACTCAGATCCACCCCACCATGTCTGGAGCATTCTTCAGTCCCTCTATGGAGACCCTTCACATACTGTCGCAGTTGTTGTTGCAGCTGATTCAGTTGTCTCCTCTATTTTTTCATGTGATGACAGTTCCACTGACATAGACTCGCTTGGTTCTACTTTTGATGACAAGGATTGTGCACCCAGTTCTGATGACGAGAGTACTACAGAGGAATCTTCTCCTCCTTCTCTCACTATTCCAGAGAGTGTTGACACATCCCACATCTCATCATATATTGAGCAGTCTCTTATACAATATCATATAGTCATCACACCCACCTCTTTTCCACCTTCAGTGTTTGAGGCCCATTTCACTCCTCAACCTTCCTTAGATGACTCATACATATCTGACATCGCTCTTCTGTTTGTTGAGCCCCCTCATTGGGATGAGTATCTACCTGACCTTAGTTGTCTTTTCGCAGAGCACACTTGTGATGTACTATAGGTTCCTCATCCATCTACATCCCACATCTCATCATATATTGAGTAGTCTCTTATACAATATCATACAGTCATCACACCCACCTCTTTTCCACCTTCAGTGTTTGAGGCCCATTTCACTCCTCAACCTTCCTTGGATGACTCATACATATCTGACATCGCTCTTCTATTTGTTGAGCCCCCTCATTGGGATGAGTATCTACCTGACCTTAGTTGTCTTTTCGCAGAGCACACTTGTGATGTACTACAGGTATTTTAGAGGAGTTCATCATCTCTGTTGTTGGGAGTGCCCCTTCTGGGACTCTTGCCACTTCCACTTTTCCAGAGACCTTCATTGATCCACCCTTACTTGTGGATCCCTTTTCTGTTGTGGGGGATGTTTTGTTACTTTCACATCAGTTGGACATCCTTTCTACAAGTGTTCACCCTTCATACTGACGATAGTTCTGCACTCGTGACAATACCCTCGGCTCCTTTGCACTCACTTGCTAGACCTATGTCACACTTTCATGGACCAGACTCAGAGTTCTTCATGCTACTGCCTTCAGTTTCCTTCGTGGAGTGGGCAGATTTCCAACACATCTTTTCTGTCCTTCCTAAGGGAAGACACAGTATGGTGCAGATGGCTCTTCTTCAGTCCAGAGGTAGAGGATCTCATCATCGACATACAATATGTTCAGACAGCTGATCAGGTTGCAGACATTTTCACCAAGCCCTTCACTGAGGTGAAGTTTCTTCACTTGCGGTCTCTTCTTGGGGTGAGGTCTGCTGCAACCACCCATCTTCTTGAGCTATATAGTCCTCCTTCTCCTCTTCTTCTTTCTAGAAAGATGTTGTTTGTACATGGGCACCTTATCAGGCCTTTAGTTGGGGCCCATTGACACATCTTTCTTAGTTGTCTAGGGGAGTCTTCTTTTTCTGTTTTGGCTTACCTTGACCTCTTCCTCGGCTTCGATGAAGGGGGGGTGTTGGTGTGTGTGACTGTCTAGTCATCGTCCACATCACCTAGGTGAGTCATCTCACCTTGCAAGAGTCATAGGTCTTAGGAAGTCAAATGACAAGTGTCAGATTCTGTCATAGAATCTGACATTGTCATTTGTGTCAATGCGTCATAGGAGTTACATTCCTTATTTGGAATTGTAACTCCTCTTCTAGTGGTGTCATATGCGTCAGTGGCATCATTGAGTTCTTTCCATGTTTAGGCATGGGGGTTACACAACACCCCTATTTGTACTTCCTATTTTTTGATCTATGAGTATGAGCAGACCCTTTCTTCTTACTTGCAATCTTCTTTCCATTGTTTCAAATCTTGCGTATTGCGTTGGCTTGACGTTACCATTGGAGTGCAACTTTGTTGTGGTGCATTGATTTTCGACATCGGTTCTCGTGAATCCCTCTTTCAAAAAATTCTAAGAAAGGTAAGATCATGACAAGATCACACTAATAAAATTGGATCTAAAACCTTGGAAATTTCTACTCGTCATCCTGAAATCCCAAAGGATAAGTTAACAATCATAGTGATTACAACCTTTAGAAGATCTAATTGGGAAGGCCAATAAGAAGAAACCTTAAATATGATGTTGTATCAGTAAAGGGACTATTTGAAATCATGGATGAGGATAAAATAAGTAAAAAGAGATAAAAGAATAGGTGAAAATTTTAACTTCATGTTTGCGGTAATTGGTAGTTTCATCATAATAAGATCAAGGAGATCTTACTTGATACTCCAAAGGTAATAAGAAATATAAAAAGGCCACAAAAAGGTGAAAGCTCATGACAGTTGGGTAAATAAATTATCTAAACAAGGAAATAAATTCTTTGAAAGATAAAGAAAAAGTATGAATAATTCACTTCACATCTCGGTGTTATCAAAGACATGATTGAAGAATGCAATAATGAATTATTCTATATTTAAGGAATTCTTCCTAAATTAGACTTCATCAATCAACTCAGTGAGGAGATAATTGTAAAGGAAGGAATATTTCCAGTTGATAAAATGGGAACTCAATTCATCTTGGAAGATTGGTTAAAAATCGAATGGGTGTATTAAATGATGTCAGGGAAAGTATGGAGGAAGAATAGAAATGGATTGAAAGAGGCATGTACACTTTGAATATAAGAGTGGAAAAATTGGTATTTGAGAAGAATAGAAAAACTTATTGTAATCTTGAGGTGGATTTCTTGATACAATATTTTGAAAAGAATATTCATGATCTGAATTATTCATATGAGATCATTAAAATATTGATAACTGTGGAAAAACCAATTGAGGAATTAATAGTTAAATCAAGAGAGATCAAATACAGGATGGGAAAATGTGTGATGACAATTAACAGTGAAACTATAATCTTCCAAAATCACAAGGGCCAGATAAAGAAGAATTACAACAACTATTCCAGAGGTATGATGCTTACATGGAAAGACAAATTCAAGAGGACAATGAAGAAGATGATGTTACCATGCTAACTATCCTGAAGATGCTAAGTCTAAGTCTTCTTGGTATTGTATTTTCTTTCCATTTGATAATATTAGTTTCAAAACCATTTTACAAGATACTTTGAGTGGTTAAACTCCTAATATGTTGTATTGAAATACATTGAATTTCAATTTTATTTTGATTAAATTGTAAACTTGTTATGAAACATCTGATTTTACTGTAACAATTTGAAATGTGTTGTATTTGTTGAAAAGTAAATGAGGGGGTCTATAAGGGCCCTTTCTCATGAAAGATACATACATTTTCAAGTATTGCATCAAAAAGGGGAAACTAAGAAAAGAAAAAGTTTCAGTCATCATGTACTTCTACTCTAAAATATTCTCCAAATGGGGGAATTCAATTTAATAGAATGTTATTCCTTGATATAAACTCCTCTGAGCCCTGGGATGTTTGAGAAAATAAAACTGACCTAGATAAATTTCAAGACATCCCCATCTCCATAAATTATTGAATATTCATCTTGGGGCCATCTATTATATTCCTCAGATCTATCTTCCTATGATAAGAAGATATCGATTCCAAAATTTCAAAACCACCTGTAGGAAATGCATTTTTCCCTTTTTCCTTGAAAGAATTAGAATGAACATGAATTGGATAAAAAGGAGCATTTTGAGTGGCTAGAAGAGAACACACTGTGACCCTTGGACATGGTGGAATAGGAGATTTAGAACTAGTATCACCCTTACATCTCCTTGTGAAAGGTGGATGCTCTATTAAGAGAGGAATAGACAAAGGCCCTCATAAATTTTGCTCCATCAAAGGAGCACACTGCACTAAATGAATGAAAGGTTCGAGATCAGAATTTCCCTTACCTTCATTGGTAGTAGAAAGTGATTACTTGGAACACTGAGGAGATGAAGGCTCTGATTCTTCCTCATCAAAAATGGCAATTAGGGGTTGAGAGATTGATTCCTCATTTTTTCCTCTTACTAAAAACATTTGTATTACATATTTTTAAAGTTATAAGGGTCTTGTTCAACCTTTTCCAGAGAAGTGATCCATTGCTCCAATTATTCCACTTTGTGAGAAATGGTAAGCACCGTATAAATCGAAGTCTTGTAATAAAGTGCGTAAAACTCTGGGAACCTATTTCAGAACAAATCCTTCATTGTATAAAAAGAGACACTTGTATTCAGCCATCCCTATCATTGTACACCTCCTCTCAATCCAAAATTTCTTCAATTCTTATAGCAATTTTTAGTTCTCCCACCAGAAGAGATGATAATACATTGACTGAAAAGTTGAGAAAATAGGATTGATCTTAATCAATCTCGAGAAAAAGATAAATATAAACCTATCAATATGTGAAGGGAACTATTTCATCCCCTGGGTCTACAATTTTAAACAAATCCCTATCAAATTCTTCATCTAGGCCAATTAGATTGAAAATTTGATTTAAATCTTATGATGATATCTATTTCAAACTAATAGCTATAAATACCCTTACCATTGCACCAAAAAATATTTTCACAATAATTCCTCATGTTTAAGAGTAGAAAAAGACACATATTGATGAAGAAATAGAGTTTAATTTATAGTAAAAATGGTTCAGAAAAGTTGAGTCGAGTGAAATCACTACCATTAAATGAAGAAAGATATCCTTTCAGCCCACATGAAGTAAATAAGTTTGGAGGAGGCTGTTATTATGCAATAGAAGATGTTTTGATTGATGTAGCACAATTCACATGATAACATTCATCCCAAAAAGATGTGAACATAAGTATGTGTTGTTCAAGACCGATTCTCAAAAGGTAAAAGGATTTATACATCAAATCAAGCCATATGGAGGCACTAAAAAATTATCAATAGTATTTCTTTAGCCAATAAAAGGGGGAAATGATTAAACAAATAACAATGAAATGACATGGTGACCTAGTAATCTTGGGAGAATAAAAAACATGAATGACTCATGATTTTTCCACCCGGAAACATAAAATAGAATATTTTCAAGGAATAATAATGGACTAGAATGTTTGTTGTAAAGGACAATATACTTTTGAAGATTCATGCTTTTGGGGAAAATATAAAACGAGTAAGTGATTGAAGCTTTATATATGTGAGAGGAATGTTCTCGCATAAAGGGGGGTTGAAATTTTCTAATATATTAGAGAGATAAGGAGAAAACCAATTTGTACTACCTCAAGCCGAACTGATACCGAGATTTTTATTTTGTCTGTTCCCAAACCTTCTCGCCAAGATGATTACTCTATACAATCATTGGTAAGCATTGAAGTCATATGTGTTGTGTCCCCTTTTGAGGTGTTAGAGTTTCTTGAATTAATTTTTGTATATTATCAAGAGCAATGTTATTTTTTTCAAGATGTATTACTATGAATCAATTATATACATTCTTGTTGTAATTTATTGTGATTAATTTCTTTGAATTACATAAAATCTTGTTTTAAATGGTGGTAGTTTGACAACTACAACTACATTATTGATGGATCTTTCCTTCATACATGTAGAAAATGGTTTTAAATTCAAGTTGTACTTGTAGACACCTAAAATATGCTTACACCTAACATTTCCTCCAATTCAACCAATTGATGACACTTCATTAATTCCCCTTCTTCACTCCATTCTTGAATGCCCATTCACGACACCTTCTAGGTCGTATTCCTCCTAAAATCAACTTATTTGGCTAAAATCTCTTATTAGCTAAACATTCCTCCTTTCGACCATTCAGAACCTCCCTAGTTCTCTCTAGACCCCTTCTATTGGCTTTATAGGCTATCTATCAATCATAATTGGTTATCTAGACCCCTCTCAACTCTCAATGGGTCTCTAATCACGTGATAATCAAGTTTAACTAACCTAAACCCTAGTTAAATAGTCTAAACCAAGCTTAACTAAGCCTAAAGCATGTTTATCCTAATCTAATCCTAAAGTGCTTTTTGAGCTTTAGTCCCACATGCACCCAAATTCCAAATTCTTCCAAACCAAAAACTATAAATACAAGGCTAAGCCTACCCATTCAAACCTACAACTTTACACACAAATTTACATAAGCTAAATCCAAAACAAGCCTAAGAAAGCTTAAGAGCTCATTTACATTAGCCAAGCTAATAAGGCATTTGATCTTAGGTCATCCACCATTAAAATAGCTTCATCTTGCACCCATGTTAGGCTAGTAATGAAATAGCTAAACTTGGCCATGTAGCCACTTAGTGAGATTCATTCATTCTCATGGATTAAAACAAAAAAATGATTGCTTAGATCCTCTTAGGTTCATTATTTCAAGCTTTCAAAGAATAGAGGTTAGTTTCATTTGTTTAGTTTGTTTACTTCAAACTAATGCATGCAAAGTAGAAAACCCTTTCTCATTTCTTATCTCATGGTGCATGGATGAGTTAGTAAAGCTTTGAGGCTCTTTAGCCTCATTCCATAGCTTTTTCAACTTTCCTTTGCATACATTTGGCACTCATGGTGGGACCTTATGTCCACCCTTCATTAATGGAGGTCTTTTAGGTTTTTCAAAATTCATTTTCAAGTTTTTGGGTCAAAACACTTGTTAATTCCTCATTTTTGTTTCTAAAACTAGCTAAATGACCTTCCTTTGCATGTATTTTGTGGGTTTGATATAGAAATATGTTGCTTCAAGACTAACAACTAACCTGTTTTCTCTTGAAATTTTGAAAATCCATGTTTTTTACAGGTTTTTCACAGGTGGTGCACATAGGTGTCTAACAAAGGGCATGTACACATCGAAACCCCAACATACCCATTGAATCATGCATGTACCTATAAGGAGAACCTAATCATTTGAAAATTTTACCTCTACAAGGATGCGCATGTGTCTCCATCATCTGGGACACGTATCCGCCTCTCTAGCCGTGTATGCGTTAGGTGCTAGACTGTGTAAAAATTGCAAAATTTCACCTCTACAGGGATGCAAACGCATCTCCATCATATGATGTTCATATCCATCTCTCTGGAAGTGTATGTGTAAATAGGGTTGACTATGTAAAAATTGAAAATTCTATTTTTGCTAGGGCGCATATCTATTGGTTGGGACGCGTATGTGTCACTTTGGGTGCACAGGTGTCTTGTTCAACTCTGTTGACTTTGCATTTTTTTCCTTTCCCATATACCTGTCTACTTGGGTGTGTATCCATTGGCTAGGGCACACATGTGTCATTCTAGGTGCGCAAGTGTCTCTGTGTAGGCGATTCATACATTTTATTTTTAGTGCTACTTATTTTGATCATATCTTTTGACTCGTTAACCCATTTTCAGAGTTTGAATAGGCATTGGAAATATAACGGAGTGTAATTTATGAGGGAAATTCAAAAAGATAGATACCTTTGCTATATTATATTCTATCACAAAACTCCCAAAGTGCTCAGAGACCTCTAAAAATGCAAATTACTAAAAACTATTAAAAAAGTGCAAAAATTGGATTTCTAGAATTTTTCGATTTTCTTGGTTTTCTAACTCTTACAGGATTCTAACAGTGGTTTAAAATTTTCCTTTGCATTAATTTATTTTATACTAACTTGTTTAAAAATGTTTTCATCTTTATTTATGAAATTTTGAAACATGTATGCTCTTCCCTTGCGCCTTTCTAGGTGATCTTGGGAAACATAAACGTTTCATCATCTTTCTTTATACTTGTAAAATAGTTTATTTAGTTTTAAAAGTTGGTTAAAAGGAACTCATTTTCACTTTATACTTAGGAGTTTTCCATTTATTACAAATTCAAGTCAGATACCTTGTTGCGTATGCTCTTTCCTTATGTCTTAGGACGATCTGGGAAATAAAAAACAACATCTTATCTCCTTTATATAACATTTTGGAAAATTACTAATCTTAGTATGTAGGACCAAAATCACACGCCAAAGAAAGAAAGACATCAAAACCAAAAACAAACACAAAATTCTAATACATGTGTTCTTACAAAGTTGTCAAATAGTGTGCTACTTAAGACCACATTAAGATAAACAAGATAAAAACACACCATATTCAAAACATTGTATAATGAGTTTGAAAAGGGTATGTCCTCTCCGCTTAACTGGAACATAAAACCTTTGGCATAATACCTTAAGCTACAACAATGGGGGTGGTTTTAGGAACCCTAAAGTATTCCACTACTGTCTAACCTTGTGGATGAAATAGGAAGCGCTCCACTTACCCACTTGACTAGTACGCCTTGTGAGTTAGAGTTGTAAGTTGTTTGTATCATGACCTTAGTAAAAGTACATGATGGATGCATTCATTTCCCACTATACTTGAAGGGGGACACAACTAAGATACTCCCAAACTACTCATTGTGACTTTTTGGGTAAATTGCACCTCGCTCTTAGACAACCTTGTAACACCTAGTTGAGAGAACTTGTTAGGGAAGCCATTTTGTCAAGGAGCCCACTTTACTAGTCCTTGTTGTGTCTTAGCCATCACAAAGTGATAACTTGTTTAGATTCAGAACCTTGTTTTTCATACAAGGAAAAGAATCCACTTAAGTTGGATCTAAGTGCCTTTCATCATGGAAATTAGATGACATTTCACTTATCTTAGCTTCTTTCACGTCTTTGGACGAGGTGAAGCTCTACCCAAGTGGCACTTAGTTTATTTTTCATCTTTTGATCTACACCTTTGCATTCTTGTTGCCCATTTGGGGCAATAGAAGGCATCTTTTGGGAGTGTTGTCATAGATAGTGTTCACCACTTTTTTGTCATTTATGCTCATCCATGTTTGTGGCTGAGTTGTTAAATGTCTAAAGTGCGTGGATGTGTCCTTATATATTTGATGGCCACTTGATCTTGATTTCAAGATCATCATCATAGTTTGGATTGATTCATCATTTGATCTCCCTTTGTTAATGTTTATGCCTTGTTCATTTCAAGCTTGATGTAAGTATTGACATTGTGTTGATCATTTTTGCATCGAACTATCACTTTGCACGTGCATTTACATAGGGTGTATTTCCTTGTTGATTGGATTTGTGTTTCACACTTGCATGATTGTTCCTTGTGATTATTCATTGGGAAATATTGTTTTCTAGGACAAATCCTTTTTGATCTCGTCAAGATTGCATCATCACAATGTCCATTTTCCTTAGACCCTCTTTGGAAAATCACACACGCATCTCCATACTTACGCAATGTCTAGTTGGTTGCCATTATGCTTCCTTGAATCGACATGGAATTTCCTTCCCTTTGAAGGTTTTCCATCACACTATCTAGATCTAGACATTTGTAATTAAAAACAATGCCAAAAATGACTAACTATCATGCGGTTTCTCACATTTACAACAATATGGAACCTAGGTTTAGCAATTCAAATCAAAATATTCCCATTACAACTAAACCTCGTTTGGTTCTTTGTGCTAGAGGGCCCACTGGGTACCTTGTTCCCCACCTTCAGCTCATAGTCAGTGGTATGGTTTGGATGCTTCTGATCCAAATTATTATTCAAGTTCCCCCCACTCTTCTTCTTTGATTCAGATCCAAACTACCATTCAGACTCCCACTCTTCTTCTGAAGATTTAGATCCCAACTATTGTTTGGATACCCCTAGATCAAATCTTGAATCATAGTCCTCCCTTCCTTCACAGGACCTTTATTCCAACTCACCTCAATGATTTATTCCTCCTTTGAAGACTCATGTGACTCCAAGTTCTATCGATCAAACATCTAATTTGATTCTTGAGTCATGGTCCTCCCTTTCTTCATAGGACCTCCTTCATCAGTCGTCTCAATGACCTCTTCTTCCATCGAAGAGTTCTATGACTCAGATTCCCTCTATTCAATCATCTAACTTGACGCATATGTCGTAACTTAATGGATGGCTATGTGATTCTATTTTCTCTCCTACATTGCATCATCTTCTAGAAAAACAATCTAGGTCCGAATCCAAATCGTCCATTCATGAGACGCTTTCCTCCAATCCTACTTCCTCTCTTGAGTCATCTTCTTCTATTAATCAATCTTCCCTCCTTATCAGACCCGTTTCTTTTATTCAACCTTGTATGACTAAATAAAAACAAACTCTACTAATTGATTTCTCTCAAAATGAAGAAACAATTAGACTACATGATGATATCCCTCTAAAGGATTGCAAACAAGGATTCTTTCTAGAACTCAATATGCTCACATATTGGGAAAAATAGGTTGATTCCTTTTATCG
This sequence comes from Taxus wallichiana var. yunnanensis, assembly GCA_018340775.1. Taxonomy (NCBI): domain Eukaryota; kingdom Viridiplantae; phylum Streptophyta; class Pinopsida; order Cupressales; family Taxaceae; genus Taxus; species Taxus wallichiana. Next base: position 133,452,901 of record CM031239.1, on the reverse strand, counting down.
AACATAGAGGAAAATCCTAGAGTCATGGAACTTGATTCTTCTTCTATTCCATCTTCACCTTCTTCTAAGCATGATGAGATGTCGGGTCTAGTATTGATCGTGGCCTATCTTCCCATTACCAAATCATTCATTATCTATCACCATTCCTCAATCAAAATATCACCTTGGGTCACCACTGAGTAGCCCATTGTCTTCTTCTATACTTGTGCCACCCCCAAGTAGTCCTCCATTCTCTACTTGTGGGTCACCTCTTAGTAGCTTATTACCTTCTATTCTTGGGCCACGTCCTAGTATCCCTTCATCATCTTCTAGCTATGGGACACCTCTGAGTAGTCCCTCCTTGTCTATTCTTGGGCCACATCCTAGTAGCCCTTCATCCCTCTCTATCTATGGGACACCTCCTGGTAGTCCCTTCTCATCTATACTTGGGCCATGCCATAGCAGCCCTTTGTCATCATCTTCTATTCTTGGGCCATGTCCTCATAGCTCAATTTATTTCATCTTAGGGCCATATCCTGGTAGCCCTTCGTCATCTTCTATTAGTGGCTCACCTCCTCATAGCCCATCCTCTTCAATTCTTGGACCATATCCTATTCATCCATCACATCATCCTTCTACCAATGACTAGGAAAGTCCACCATCATTTCTCTCATTCCTATCCTCAATCATAAACATTCACTTTCTCCCACTTCTTAGGATCAAACAAGTCATGTTATAGATTATAAGAGACCTAAATAGGGTCATTATCAAGCTCAAGTCAAAAATTCTAAGAGCTCCGAAGCTCCCAACAACTCCAACGGTCTTAGGATTCAAAATCAAGTGCGATTTAAGAACACACATCAATGTAACCATCAAGTATGGCGCAAAGTGAATAAACCTCTGGATGGGGAATTAAATCTCCCACATATGAAATCCATGTTTTAGGATAAATCATAGTCATTTGTTGAGTATGATTTCACCTCGATCATCAAGATCGGAGAAAATATGACGCTTGATAAACAAACACGCCTAGTCTCCCTTATGAAGGAAGTCACAAACATTGTTATTGGATCCTGTCACATGGAGTGAAATTTTTTTTCCCAACTTTCCAAAAAATATCAAAAAGCTAAAAATTATAAAAAATAATTCAAAAAAACAAAAAAAATGAGAAATCAAAAATAATTCAAAGGTACAAAGATCAAACATTGCAATCGGGTATTACATACGGATGGATGTTTCTTTCTTCCCTTTCTTATCATTCTTCTACAAGTATTCCTACCATTTTCATCCCTTTTGTGATATTTTGGTTAGCCTATTCACACACATTTTGTGACATTTATCTCTATGGTATCTATTTGACCTCTGGTTTTTCATCACCTTGGTAAATTAAAGAACGTATGACCTCTTAGATATCCTATCACATTCAACATCTAATAAACTTATTGCGAAGAACTTTTGGAAATATTTTTGACACTATCCAATGTCTTCATCACAATCACTTCCACCTCCTTCCATCAAGCCATCAGTGGTTCTTAACCCCTTGTCAAACAAGAGAGCTGAAATAAGTTTTAGAAAGCAAAAGAATCAAAATCAATCAAAAAATCAAAAGCTAAAAGCTATAAAGAAAAAACAAATTGATATATAACTCTCTCTTGGGGTATTTCCAATAATCTCTATCGGGGATATGGACTCTTGACTGGTAGTAGAGCAATGTTGTGATTAGAATCAAATACATCTCCATTGAGGCTATAGACGTCTGGCTGGCAGCGGAGTAATGTATGACTATCCTTCCACCCTTCATTCACAAATCACCTATCACCTATAAAAATAAATCATTCCTACACATTGGCTAGGGTGTCTTCACTTGTTGTCTATTAAATATTCCCTTCAAGAGGTAATAAATTCCATGTGCACACACTGGATCTCTATGAGTAAGGCAGGTTTAGTATGTTACCAAGTGTCTTTTTTTGGACCTTGTTCAGACTCTTACTCTAGTTCTTATCTTGTCTCATGATTTGTGCCTTTGGCTAATCAATTCTTCATTGCGAGGCTTCTAAGCTACATTCATATCATTCACATCATTCTTCTACTTCATCAGAACATCCATGTGTATAAGATTACTTTTTGCCATGTTTTCAGACACCTTTGTCCCCTTTCACAAAAAAATCTTCTCCTTCCTTTCTATCATGTGCTTTTAGGCCAACTTATGTTGGGGGCATCCTTGCTTCTTCCAAAGCACTTCATTTTTTATGTTTATCATCATGTTAAACCTATCCATCATGGCCTTGGGTCCTGCTTCTACCTGTGAAGAGTTTTCCTTTGAATACTCCCACCTAATCATTAGGGAATTTTTAAATCTTCACCTTTCTCATATGCACATGGACTTATGCCCTTGTACATCCCATCTATTGCTAGGGGCATCCACGCTTCCTCATCTTCCTATACATAGTTTCAAAAACTTTCAAAATATCAAAAACTTCAAATATGTTAGAAAAATAAAAAAATTCAATTATGTTTCACAAAACTTCTAAGCAAAGTATAAATCATCCTACAAAACATCACTCTTTGGTTCTCACCTATTCATGTGCACGACTCATGGATCATCTTGATCTACCTCCATCAGCAAAAGCTAAGCTTCTTACTTTAAATACATACCCTAGGGCACAACGAGTTTTTCTGATGCTTGTGTTATAGTGCACATTGCTTTTTCATAGGACCGAAGTGTCCTCCTTTACTCCCCTCGCATGTATCCTTTCTTAGGGCACCATCATAACCCTTGTTGTTAATTTGCATAGTCAGAACTGAAGTTTGATAACAAAAACATTGCACGTTGTTTCTCTGTTAGTTTAGCTTGTTTACTTTCTCGTATTGCATTGCATTTTGTATGTTGCATGGAGTTAGGCATCTTTTACTTTATCGTATTGCATTGCATTTTGTATGTTGCATGGATTTGGAGTTTTCAACAATGGGAATTTGTTTGTATATGGCTTTTCATATCATACTACACTTTTGTTCATTCTTTTCAATAAGGAACGATGATGAAGATCACTCGCAATATGATGAAAACTAAAGTTGTTTGAAAGTCACTTTGGATGGATGTTAGCTCATTCTCCCTTCCTCATTCTCATTTTTCTTCTATATCCCCTTTCATGTCTTCTTCTTCACACTATTATTTCTTTTGTTCTCTTTCTATCATCTTTTCGATCATCGATCGAGTTCTTCTATCACCCCATCGACAATCAAGGGGGCATCCTCCATTCTAATAATTTTCTACTTGTTTTTGTTCGTCTACTTTCTTTGAAGTGACGTCACTTACGCCACCTCAAAGAGGGGAAAATGTAGACACCTAAAATATTCTTACACCTAGCATTTCCTCCAATTCAACTGATTGGCGACACTTTGTTAACTCCCCTTTCTTTGCTCCATTCTCAGATGCCCATTCATGACACCTTCTTGGTCGTATTCCTCCTATAATCAACTTATTTGGCTAAAATATCTCTTATTAGCTAAACATTCCTACTTTAGACCATTCAGAACCTCCCTAGTTCTCTCTAGACCCCTTCTATTGGCTTCGTAGGCTATCTATCGGTCATAATTGGTTATCAGACCCCTCTCAACTCTCTATGGGCCTCTAATCACTTTCTAATCAAGTTTAACTAGCCTAAACCCTAGTTAACTATCCTAAACCAAGATTAACTAATCCTAAAGCATGTTTATCCTAATCTAATCCTAAAGTGCTTTTTGAGCTTTAGTCCCACATGCACCCAAATTCCAAATTCTTCCAAACCAAAAACTATAAATACAAGGCTAAGCCTACCCATTCAAACCTACAACTTTACACACAAATTTACATAAGATAAAGCCAAAACAAGCCTAAGAAAGCTTAAGAGCTCATTTTCATTAGCCAAGCTAATAAGAAATTTGATCTTGGGTCATCCACCATTAAAATAGCTTCATCTTACACCCATGTTAGGTTAGTAATGGAATAGCTAAACTTGGCCATGTAGCCATTTAGTGAGATTCATTCACCCTCATGGAGTAAAACAACAAAACTGATTGCTTAGATCCTCTTAGGTTCATTATTTCAAGCTTTCAAAGAATAGAGGTTAGCTTCATTTGTTTAGTTTGTTTGTTTACTTCAAACTAATGCATGTAAAGTAGAAAACCCTTGCTCATTTCTTATCTCATGGTGCATGGATGAGTTAGCAAAGCTTTGAGGCTCTTTAGCCTCATTCCATAGCTTTTGTAACTTTCCTTTGCATACAAAGACTGTCATCGATTTTCAAATATTTGTAAGTTCTTGAGGGTATGTAGAATTTATTTGATTAGAATTTGTCAGAATTTTATTGAGAATTTATCATGAGATTTTGTGTTTAGATTCTCAAACTTTTTATGAAATCTTTTGTTCTTTGACTTGAATGAATGTAAATCTTTTGGTTGAAGGAGTTCTTTGAAGTGTGTGATCTGTAATTTACATCTAGAGAAATTAGCTCCAATGTTTGTTAAGGTTCATCTAAGGATTTTGTATAATCAAATTTATCCTTCTTAATCTCCCATCAATACATCAAAATCATAATTCATAACCATTTGATCCATATAAATTATCCATGATTGCATTGTTTACACATAAATGCTAAGGAAATTTGTCACTTTTTCCATCCTTTATAAACAAAATATACAAAAGCAAGTTGGTACTTTTATTCTCTTTAGTAACCTAAGCTCTCTTTATAAGACATCTACATTTTATTTTATAATACATTTTCATTTTATAGTGTGACAACTCGTGAGAGTAAGATAATTTCTGCATTGACCATGTCTTCTTGAGGATGCCTTCTCAAATCCCTAAGAAATAAATCCTAAACAAAGCCATTCTACCCATTCCTTTCAGAAATATAGGTTAAAAAATGGGTCCTCTCGCTTAGTTGCAGGAGAAACCTAAAGTATCGGGGTAGGTCATACCCTTAGTGAGGTGTTATCCAAAATTTCCCAAGTAAAAGTGACAAAGAGATTTCCAGATCCATCCCTGGCTACAAAACAACTTAAATCCTAGTATGTCTTTCTTTAAGCATCTAACTCATCTCGTTAATTTTGTTTGACTCATAAGGTGGGACTGATTTGGGTACCAACACCCTTATGGCATCATTTCTAGGGAATATGTTTGTAAATACAAAGATATGTAGACCCTTGGTAACGTAATTAATATTTTTAAATGCAAATAGATGATCTAGACATCATCCTTTGTTGAGATCTACAAAAATGGGCTTAATTAGAAGTTATTTGCTTGGTATTTTCATATTTTAAGAAAACTTTCCAATAAATTTGACTTGTCTAGGGGTAAATATTGATAAAGGATACTAAGATTTTCCAAGATTTGTTGAAATTGATCATTAAGTTTCAGTTCTCAAGTTTTTACAGTGATTTATACATCTAAGGTACAAGACCTTAGTAGTGACTCCACATTATTCAAAGAATCTGGTAAATACCAGTACCTTGAATTTAAAAAATATTGTGATATTTTAGTAAAAATGTAAATCTGGAAGGAAGAAGGCCTTTCTTTAAGACATATCTTGGTAGAATTTTTTTCCAGAGTTAGGAAGGACAAATCTAATGAAGAAACATGTCTAGAAAGCCCTTGGAGATCAAAGATATGAAGAAAAAGTAGTTCCATTTGTTGAGAGTGGTCAACCCTTGATAGAAGATTATTCTAGTTCTCTAGACATTTCTAGATCAAGTAGTCCTTGCAAAAATTTGTACACTCCAGCTCGAGAGGGTCCTTCATTCTCAAATTAGGGTATTCCTCATCTTCCTCCTTTGTTACTTATACATAATAGGGTGTTTTGTGAAACTGAATCATTAAAGGACCAATACTTTGATTATCATACCCCATTTCCCTAAAGACCTTTTGTCCCATACCATTTTATTCCTCTTATTGGGATGCCTCCTCAAAATAATATGGCTCAACCTCCACTTAGACCATCCTTTGTTGTAAATGTCTATGGACCCATAGAATTCATGGGTATGGTGGTTTATCCTAATTTAGTTCCATAAGATGTCAAGAATAGGTTTCCTAAGTTTCAAGGAAATAATGTTATTACTGGTGACCAACACCTTAGACTTTTTGTTAATATTATGGAGGATTTTGAGATTAAACATGAGGATGTGTATGTGAAATTGTTTATTCATACTTTAGAAGAGGATGCTCATGATTGGTATAAATCCATATCAGATAATTCAATTGATTCATGTACTGAAATGAAAAATGCATTTAGATCACAATATGGGGACAAGACTGATCCTAGGTTTCTCCTATCTGAATTTGAAAATATAAAGAAAAATCCCAATGAACCTGTCCAAGATTTTAATACCAGATTCAACAAAACCCTAACCAAATTGCCTATAATTTTAAGGCCAAGTGATGAATCATATCTGATAAAATATTTTGATGCCTTTGATAAGAAAGTTGCATATTATTTGAGGGACAAAAACCCTAGGACTTTGAGACAAGATTTTTCCATGATAGTAAAAATTGAGAATAATATTAAGGTAGTAGGAAAACCTCCTAAAAGGGAGGGTGTCAAGTTAATCAATCCTAAAAATCCTCAGGAAAGCAAGGGAATAGATCGGAAGAAGTGGTTAAGACCCTATCAAGAGCAGTGAAATAAATTTCTTACAAACTTACTAGGGTAGAAAAGGGGATAGGTCAGAATTCTTAGGCCCAACATCAACCTCAAGGTCAAAAAATATTTGGTAATCATCCTAGAGGTGATTATAAATTAGATGCGAGAGGAAAATGGACCATGGGATTAAGAAATAAGAAAGCGACCACCAAGAGAAAATAAATTTGTCTCAGATCCATTAACTACTAGAGTATATTTTATTAAATAAGATAATGTGATTGATTGGTGTGATAAGTATTTCCTCCCACATCTTGTACGTGACCCTACTAAGGGAAGTGAGTAAGTTGATGATAGTGATACTTATGGTGATGTTTGTATGATGGAGTGCAATAGTATCTCACAACAAGGATCTATTTTCACCGAATTACTGAGCACAAGGATTGTGGAAGGATTTTAGGAGTGCATACAATGGGTAATTTCTGTCCCTTCCACTACTAATTTTGATGTTGATATGGTTTAGGATTTTGAGTTTCCCAATCATGATTTTGAATACTTAAGGACATTAATGATTCAAAAATATGATGGAGGGATTCCTTCTGAGGAGGACATGTAACTTTTAATGAATGTAGTGGTTACCCTAGAAAAGGAGTAAAATATAACGAACATAGTTATTAAAGGGGGAGGGCTACAACCAAAACCAAAGACTCATATCCTCACCAATATCCCAAAATATCCCCTTAAGAAAGATGTACCAAACAAAGGCCCAATTACTACCAAAAAATACAACACCTCAACTCCTACCCAAGCCATAAAGAACCTCATACCACAGGAAAAGGAAATCAACCTACCTATCAATACAACATTAACCAAGTATATTCCATGTGATGTGGCTCAAAGTTTGAGTTAGATTAAGGTTACTTGTAATTATTGTTGATTCGCTTAAGATCCCCGAGCACAAAAGTTGAACATTTGAGTACTTGGGATTCAAAGAGGGAGAAGTAGTCCTAGGAAAAGATGTTAACATTTATGAACCCCCTCTGTAATTGGAGAATTGGAAAATTTGGGGAATCCCTTGAAGTATATTTAGGAACCTCCCTTTTTGAGTCTCAACTTGATGTTGATCCCTTTTACACTACTTTGATCATTAAAGACAGACTTGTTCACAATTGCATGTTTGATTTAGGAGCTTCATGTAATGTGATGCCTCTTAAATTTATTAATTAACTAAATATCAAAGGAATAATAGCCTTTGAAAAATGCACTTCTATGAATTCAAGAGAATTACCATTAATTGGGTATGTCAAAGGTTCGGTGGTGCAATTGTGACTTACCTTGGTAAGTTTTTAAATATGAATGTGGTCATTATTGACTTCCTAGAAAAATGGGGTATGTTGTTGTCAAGGAAGTGGGATGCTAGTGTGGGAGGAAGTGTGCAAATGGACATGTCATATGCCACTATACTAGTGGAGGGAAATCTTGTCAAGTTGTATGGGGAGAAGAATATGTTGCATTTTATTGAAGATCCCAACAATGCTTCTTATGAAGTGTTGTTTTCTAATGTGTATGTTAACTATTTTGTTGGTTATATAGATTTTGAGGAGGATAGTATCAATGAGAGTAATTTTTTTGAAAAATTGGTTCCCATTGGACCATGATGTTTGATGGAGCTTGCTCCATTATGGGAAATGGGGCTGGAGTTGTACTTATATCTCCAAACCAAGAGAATTTTAATTTTTCTTTCAAACTAAAATTTGAGTGTAAAAACAATATCACAGAATATGAGGCACTGATTTTGGGTTTGAGGATTTCTTGGAGATATGGTATATAGGATTTGATTGTTAAAAGAGATTCAAAGCTTGTGGTGAAACAAGTAAGGAAATTATATGCTACAAAGAATCAAAGAATGAAGCAATACAAGCATGCATTATGGGATTTTTTTGATTTATTTGATTCTTTCAACATCTTATATCATGACAGAGATAATAATGTTGTAGCTGACAAGTTGGTTTTCCTTTCATCTAGGTTTAGTAATTATACAATTTCTGCTTATTGTAATTATGATGCTGAAATATTGTCTAGACCATATGTGCCAGATAATGTAAAGCATTGTAAAGTATTTGATGATGATGTTTGGGTCCAAAGGTTCTTGAAAAATGAAGGATAATTCACAAATCAGTGTATGGAATGGGAAATGATGGTCTATGTTTGCAATGGTAAAGAAACCTTGGTAAGCAAAGATATAATTCAGTTAAAGACCAACACCATTCCTAGGGGGTTGGTTTCCTTGGAATCTAATTTTGATAATGTAGATAGGGTGGTTCATAGACACATATCTGCTTCAAGGGATGTTGAAGAATTTAATTTGGGAACTGAGGAAAAACCAAGAAAGGTGTGGTTAGGAAGACATTTGAGTAAGGAGGAAAAGAATTCCTATGTTGAATTGTTGAAAAGTACCAGGACTACTTAGCATGGTCTTACTTAGAATTAAAAACATATAGGGAATATTTATTTCAACATGAAATACCTTTGGAACCCAATGCTAAACCATTTAGGAAAAAAATATGCCATTCAATCCACTCATATCCCTTAAGATGTAGGAATAATAAAAAAGTTAAGGGATGGAGGAATAATATAGCCTACGAGATATTCTTCATGGGTGGTAAACGTAGTGCCAGTAAGAAATAAAAAATGGAGATATAAGGTTGTGTGTGGATTTCAAGAATTTGAATAATGTCTCAAATAAAGATAGTTATACTTTGCCTAATATGGATAACATGCTATAATTGGTCACTGGATTTGAGTTGCTTTCTACATTATATGGATTATCAAGGTACAACCAGGTGGTTGTGAAGCAATCAGAAAGAATTAAAACTAATTTTACCACTCCATGGGGTACCTATGTGTATGTGAGAATGCATTTTGGTCTGATGAATGTTGGGGCTACTTTCTAAAGAGTCGTGGATGTTGCATTCTTGGGTTACATTAATGATTTTACTACAAGATATCAAGATGATGTGAATTTTTTTCTAGAAATATAAATGATCATCTCAATCATGTGGAATTGTTTTTATTAGATGCAAAGAATATTGGATTTCATTGAATCCCAAGAAATTTCATTTTGGTGTTCAAAAAGAAAATCTATTGGGACATATAGTATCTAAGTAAGGGGTCATGATTGATCCTGAGAGAGTGGAAGCAATTGGTAAGGTTCCTATCCCTAAAACTAAAAAGGGGATTCAATCCTTTTTTGGTCAAATAAATTTTATCAAAGGTTTATTTCCAATTTTTTTGAGATAACCATTCACATAACAAGCATGTTTAAAAAGGAATAGATCATAAAATGGGAAGAAGGAGCCATCCAAGCTTTCAATGGAATAAAAGAAGCATTGAATAATGCCCCAATATTGGAAAGTCCTGATTATAAAAAGGTTTTTAGATATTCTCTTTTGCATCTGAGAACACCATTGCATTAGTGTTATTGCAAAATGATGATGAAGGGAATGAAATACCTATTTCCTTTTTAGTAATGCCATATAATACGCTGAGTTAAAATACACTATTATGGAAAAGCAAGCTTTTGCTGCAGTACGAGCTACCAAAAATTTTAGGCCTTATATCTTGAGTTCCAAGATTGTAGCTTATGTTCCCCATACTATGGTTAAAGAAATTTTATCAGAGATGAAATTTTCTAGCAAAAATATGTCAATGGGTGAATAAGCTACAAGAATATGATATGGATATATAGACCACTAAGTTGGTTAGGCATTTAGGAATTGAAAAGATGATGGAAGAGAGTAACTTGTAGGTAATGGAAATTAATGAAATTGAGGAAGGAACTATGGATGTTCAAGAAAAAATAATCAACTTCAAATGGTATAAGGACATAATATTTTATCTCTAGAATTTGGAGTATCCTATTCACTTAGACAAAAATCAGAGAAGAACACTCAAATTGGCCTCCCAAAAATATATCATAATTGATTATGGGTTGTCTTAGAAGAATCCTAAGGGGGTCCTTTTGAGATGTATAATAGAGGAATAAGCTCCCAAAATTATTGTAGAATTCCATAGGGGAGTATGTGGAGGTCCCTTTATTGGAAGAGTGACTTGCCACAAGATCTTAAGGGCAAGTTACGGTGGCCCATAATTTTAAAAATGTAGCCTTATTGGTCAGGAAGTGTGAAAGTTGTCAAATTTTTTCATGAAGGATGAAAGCTTCAAATGCTTTACCTTTGTAACCAGTCTCAATAGAATATCCTTTTAAATAATGGGGGATGGACTTTATTGGAGAGATCTCAGATCCCTCAAGTGTAGGGCACAAATGGATACTAGTAGCCATAGATTATTTCACCAAGTGGGTTAAAGTTATTCCTAATAAAAAGGCAACTCACAAAATAGTTATGGATTTTATTATAAATCATATCATCTATAGGTTTGGAGTACCTACAAAAAGAGTTGTTGATAATGTTATGAGCTTTAGAACTATGCCACTGGTAGCTATGTGCCAAGAATATGGAATCAATCTAACATATGCATCTAATTACAATCCTCAAGGGAATGGTCAAGCTGAGTCAAGTAATAATATTTTCTCAAAATAATAAGGTGGACATTGGAGATTAATAAGAGAAAGTGGGGTGAGCAGTTGAAATTTTATTTATGGGTAGATATAATTACTACTATAAGAGCCACAGGAAAAAGTCCCTTTAAACTAGTTTATGGAGTTCAGGCTCTTTTACCCTTACATATGAAATTGTACTCTTATCAATTTATTCAACAACTTGAATATGAATAAGTAAGCCCCTATAAATCAATGATTAATAAAATAGTGGAATTGAATGATGAAATAAGGGAATCTCACCAAAGATACCTTAAGTTCAGAGAGAATCTTGAGAAAATATTTCATAAAAAGGTGACCCTAGAACTTTTAATGTTTGAGATCTTGTTCTTTTAAGGACAAAAAAATGATGACAAAGGAAAACATGGAAAATTTGATGCCTTGTGGATGGGTCCTTATTCTATTGACATAAGAATTTGTGAGCATACTTTCTTCTTAAAAACTCAAAAAATGGCTCGAGTTAAAAGGAGATTGACTCAAACAAAGCCCAACCAAAAAGAAACAAAAACCTAATTCCAAAATATATTACTAAAAACCATCATGACAGATAGTCAGCAATAAGTCTGCAACAGATCACTAAACACATTTTCTCTTAGTCCTCAAGCTCATACCGACACCATATACTTATAAATCCTCCTCATCAGAACTATTTATGTCGAGCTACCTCTTCTTTCCTCTATCCTTTAACCATCCCCTAGAGAACATCAACCCTATTTTCTAAAAATTTATCTTTGCATTCAACCTCTGAAGCCCCCGCAACAAATTTCTATTCTGAGCTTTAACTTGACAAACCAAGTCCTCTAAAGCTTCAATTTTACTTGTAAGAAAATTAAATACACTGTTTCCTTCCACTAGCCCATCACTGGGATTACTCTCTTCATTATTCCTAGAAACATTTTGTCATGTAGTTGTATCATCCACCTCCTTCTTGGATTCTCTTTCATTTTATTAAGCCTAATACTATCAGCTAAAGAAATTTGATCTTCCCAAAGTATTCCCTAAACCTAATGTTGATCCCCTAGTTTATGGAATTGACTTACCGAATTAACAAGCAGAAGGATTAACCCTTGGTTAAGAATAACCTCAATTTTTTCCTCCTTAAAAATCTTAAGAGAAATTTTTAGATAATTAAACAATTAGAAAGGAATACTCATCCTCCTTCCTCTACAAAAATTACTAAGAAGCATTAAGTGATGAGAGTGTAGTTTCTAATAATTTTGATCCAATGTAATATACTTCATTATGTAGAAACAAACTTTAGCCCATCTCCTCGACAAAGATTTACAGGCTATACCATCCTCCATAAAACAAATTTTCTAATCATTTTCAAGAAAAATATGGACTTCCTCCCGGATCCAAGTCCTATCCTTAAACACATTACAACCACTACAATCCATATTAGTAATGTTTCCAATCAACTCCTCGAGAAAAAGTTGGATGGTAAACACTTTTATTGTATGCAGAGCTATGAATTGGAGTAGTCAAGGAGAACTTGCCTTAGTTTCTTGTCTTGTGGGTTTCTTGTTTTTGTTTCCCTTTTTGTTTTCCTATTCTAAAGTGATCGGTTTCCTTGGTATCTGTTTATATTTTTGTGAAGTTTGATTGGTTTATTTGACCTGTGTGTGCTTTGAATGATTCCATAACCCAATAGGTTTAGGCATGTGGTCTATTTGGTATATTTGGTTCTTGTTGCATATGCAAGGTGTTTCCCATCCTTGAGTTGGAGCAGTGTTAATGCTCGATTTGATCTCACACTTATGTCTTGGAAAATGCTTTTACAATTTTTGTGCCTAATTATTTGAGTTCAAAACACATACATCAAAGAGTAATGTCTTACTAAAAACATGTAAAAACTGTGTCTCGTGTGTCATGAGAAACCTCTTTTTGGGTCAAGGATTTTAAAATGTGTCATCTTTAAAGAATTCTGTGAAGAATAATGAAAAAACTATGTGAAACTATATCCTATCCTCTTTCAAATGTCATCCTTGTCATTCCTAGTGCAAATTACAAATTGTAAGACTTTCTCTAAATTCTGATGATATGTGATGTAATGCCATTAGTCATGTTATGGTAGACTTATCTTATTTTTTTACATATCAAAAATACAATTTTCAAGTCCGTCCTGAAGCCCAAAGAATATTCTATCAAATATTTGAGTAAATATTACAAAAGGGAAAGTTGACCCCACTCTCAAAAAGGGTGACATGTATGAAAATGGTTACAAAGTGGGAAAGTAAACCATTGGTGCATATTTTTACCAAAGACATACAATTATGCAAAATATAAATAAGCCCCGAATCCCAACGGAGGACACGTGTCCATTTTACAAGTAATTTCAACAAGCGAGATGTTCAGTCAATAATGTAACCTTACACATATGAAATAAATTGGATTAATATGCACAAGAGTCTCTTAACTACCTTTCCTTTAAGATTTAAAGATGTGGTATGATATCAATAAAATTCAAAGAATGGGTGCTCAAGTCAAACATGTAAAATTTTATGCATTTTAAAGATAATGCAAAAGTGCAGAAAAACTCTCCGAGACCGCAAGGCATCAAATTGATCCACGTGGATGGTCAAAATTCAAATGAAAAAGTTAGGATGGACGGATGAGATGTAATGAATTTATGAATATCACCATTAATGTGTTTCTTTGCATGGATCAAAGAAAATTTGTTTGAAACATTTAAACACTTCAAGTGTTTCTATTACATGCGAATAGCTCGGTGCACTTATTATGAGAATTCATGTAGGAGTAAAGGAAAATTGACTTAGAAGTGTTGATATTAATCTCAAGAGTTTGAAATTAAAGAGATATACTTGATTGCATGATAAAGGATATAAAATTGGTTAGAGAAGACAAAAATTATCATGAAATTTAGAAGACAATTACGAGAAGGAGAGTTACATGATCAAGCTCGGGAAATTGGTAATTTTCCTTATTTCTGTACCTATGTTTATTTCTTCACAAATTCCATAGTAATTTGGGGAAGATACGTTGAAAATAAACATGAATACTCAAGAATCAAGCTTATATGTGTCCTCTGCTATCACAATTAACTTAGACAACATTAAGGATACAAATTTAATTTAAGCACATGTGGAAGATTTTCTAATAAGCCTTCACGGTGAGAATATAATTAAATTGATGAAAGATATTAATGCAAGCCACATTGCTCTAGTGGATGCCACTCCACCTATTATCCATGCTCCTCAACTAATGTGGGGTTGTACTTATAATTATGAACCTGAAATATTATAGGTGTTGGATGGAAGGTGAAAATGTGTGATTAATTTCACTCTTGAGATATTCAATAAAATGTTGGGACTTCTTGAGATTAATAGACCTATTATGGAGAATATGGAATGCACATGAGAGGATTATCAAAATAGGAAGGATGAATATGTAGAGTTATTGAATTCCCAATGGTTATTTGAAATGAAGATATCGATAAAAAGTATCCCCAAGAACCTTTTTGGTCCATGTTTATCAAAGAAGTGGAATATTTAATTGAATTATTGAGTAGAATGGGGGGCTTGAGGGATCCAATAAGCTAGAAGAATGGATTTTATGTATTATTAGGGTAATTCTAGAGAATAAGGTAAAATTTATCTGGGAGAATCTCATCTCAGCTTCGATTCATTCTCGGATGTTAACTTTGATTTGCTAAACTCGGGGAAGGGGATACAAAAGATCTTAGATTTTCAATGATGACATACTTCATATATAATGTTGCATGTTTTAGATCATTCCTCAGGACTCACTAAAGTAGGGAAATTTGAAACACATAAATTTTATGATGTATTCCCACAACTAAGGATTGATAATTGGAAAGAGAATGTGAGGGAAATACATGATGGGTTCATCTCTCCCTTGTCAGGTTTATTTGACCCTGAATTAGAACAATACAAACTATCAGCTACATCTAGGGCCATGATTTTGGATTATGGATACCTCTTTATTCAGTAAAAATATTTCACTTACTTCAGAATAAGTGGGTTTGAGGAGAAACCATGCAAGTTTCCAAGGTATCCTAATGATAAATGGGTTTTAATGGAGATTACTAGGAAATTTGTGCCTTTGCATGGGATAATTGCCAAAAACATTAGACTAACATCAATTTCCTCATTACCATTGGAAGATACACATGTTCATCCATCACAAAATCAAAATTTATGGGTGAAGAGATGAAGAAATTCAAGATGGATATGTTTGTTATGATGCCAAATATTAACAACAGATGGTTGTAACCTCTTATGAGCATGAGCCTTAGTTCAAATACTTTTGGATGAATTGTAGAGATGATGAAGAGGTTATAAAAGAGATTTTTCAAGAATGACCTTGAGGCAAATCATTGATTATTAAATTTGTGTTATTCCCCAAGGAAATGAGGGTGATGGAAACATTGTTAGCCTATTATATTTCAAACAAAATATGGATTCAAAGGATTTTTTTACCATTAACTAGAAGGAATGAAAGGAAGAATTTCCCCACACAAGGATTTTGAATGTTGTGAGACGTGTAATGACTTGGATAGTAACAAAAGGCATTGATTTGTCTCTCTAAAATAATAACTTATTAAGTGAATTTAGAATGCTAGATGCTTTGAAAGAAGATCTCCCTTCTTTAGCAGAGGGGGCTGAAACTATGGATCCACTTAATGGTGCACCTCCACAACTTTAAAGTAATAAGCCCACCATTGAGATAATTGATGCGTGGACCATAACTACTAGCAAGATGGGGACCTCAAGAATGGTTTTAATTAAAAAATATGAGGAGATAATTTTGAAATCCATGTAAGATGCCCCCATTACAAAAGAAGTGCCAATTCAAATAATGGGGAAAGGCATGTTTACATAAACATTACCTAATAGGTATTTCAAGGATAACATGGCACTAAAAATTCATGATAGGAGTTACGGAAAGTGTTAATATCCAATCCAAATCATTTATTACCAAAGGAAGAGAGGTGCCAAATATCAAGCATTTTGAAAGGAGTAAGAAGAAAGTTAAACTGGTAAATGAATTTTTTTGGTGATATATGATGGTATTCATAAATCAAGAAATCACAAGCATAGAGATCCTAAGATGATTGACCCTCTTATTCTAACCGAGGAAAAAAAAGGAGTAGCTTTTTCCTTGGCTCATCAGAGTAATTTTACCACTAGATAAAAGGATGGTATCCCCCTAGTTATTCAAACCACACCATCAGTGGTTTATGAAGGTACTAAAACATATCCCTCAACAACAATGATCCTTCCTACACCATTTAAATTTCATACAAGGATGATGAAAGAGATTATTAGGGAAGTCAAGGTACTAAGTGGGTTAGATATTAAGGGGGAAAGCCATAATAAAAAGGAGCAAAGTGTGGTGTAGCATGATGAAAAATTGATGTTGAAAATGAATAATCACCTGGAGAAACTATTAAGAGAAGTTGAAATAATTTGTATTAATATAAAGGAGCTTAGGATAATCCCATACTTTGAGGTTGATGAAGATAAAGATGAAACTATGAAAATTTCATCTGAAGAAGTCCATATGTAGAGATGGATACCCAATCTCAATAAACTCAACTTTTACATACAGTTCCTTCGATAGAGTAGAAAAAGGATGTTCGAATGGATACGCAAGAATTTCTAGTGATTGGAGTTACTCTTGCTGTGGGACCTCAATTAACAAGTGAAGAAGGAATATTATAAAGTTAAAGGGTCTCATTTGCTAGTGTCATAGACTAAAAAACTATTAAAGTCACTACCACCTGAGGTGTACAAGGTGAAAATGTTGATATATAAAATATACCGGTGGAAAAGAAATGTGTAGGTCAAGGTAAAAGTACCAAAACCCAAAAATTAAGGTACAAGAAATAAATGACACAAATAAAGGAAGAATTGAGATTAAATCCCAACTGAATACTTCTATCAAAGAGCCCCATATGAAATATAAGGAGAAAGGAGAAACTCCTAGTGATGAAAAGGAGATTCCAAAGGAAATAATTAAGAAAGTTACCACCCCACAAAGGGATCTTGATGGAAAAGAAAATGTGGAATCTTATAAGGAAGAGAACTTACTAAAAGATGTAAGTATGAATTCCACTCCCCTTAAGAGTGTGAAAGAGGATATAGGTATAATTACTGGGATAAAGAAAGATAAAGACTTGGGTGAACAGTTTGCACCTAATAATAAAGAAGAAAGGGTTCGACAAATTCATACCCAAGATTAGAATGAGGAACAAATCATAATAGTATAAAGTCTAGGTCATGAAACAAGTGTGAAAGCACCAATTATAGGAACACTCATAGTTCAAGATGTATCAACAATAATGGTGTCATTCCTTCGACGATAGGTTTTTATCCTTCAAAGATAGAAGATGATAATGACCCCATGACATGATGGTTAGGGGGAATTATCTAGGAAAAGGAAAAGAAAAAGGAAAAAGGAAAATATATTATCCCAACAAAGGCTTTGGGTCTCTCTAATATTGACTTCTAAAACCTATGAAATCTTCTAAGAAAGGTAAGATTATGAAAAGATCAAACTTTGATAAAACTAGGTCTAAAACCTTAGAAATTGCTACTCCTCATCCTGATATCCCAAAGGATAAGTTAACAATCAGATGACTACAACATTCAACAGATCCAATTGGGAAGGCCAATAAGAAGCAATCTTAAGAAGGATGTTGTATCAGTGGTAAAAGGACTATTTGAAAGGGTAGATGAGGATAAAATAAGTAAAAAAGAGTTGAAAGAATAGGTGAAAATTTTAACTTCATGCTTGCAGTAATTGGTAGTTTCATCAGAATAATAACAAGGAGATATTATCACATTACTCCCAAGGTAATAAGCAATGAAAAAAGGCCAACAAAAAGGTAAAATTTGTTGATAGTTGGGTTAAGAATTTTTTGAAAAAGGAAAGAAAGCCTTTGAAAAGGTGAAGAAAAGGTGCGAAGAATTCACTTCCCATCTTAGTGTTATCAAAGACATTATTGGAGGATGCAATAATGAATCATTCTATATTGAAGGAATTCTTCCTAAATTAGACATCATCAATCAAATCATTGAGGAAATAATTGTAAAAGATGAAATATTACTAGCTAATAAAATGGGAACTCAATTCATCTTGGAAGATTGGATAAAAATCAAAATGGGTGTACTAAATGATGTCATGGAAAGTATGGAGGAAGAAATTTTTTGATTTAAATAGGCATGAAAACTTTGAATATAAGAGTGGAAAAGTTGATATTTGAGAAGAATAGACTAATTTATTGTAATCTTTAGGTGGATTTCTTGATAAAATTTTTGAAAATAATATTCATGATCATAATTATTCATATGAGATCATCTAAAAATTGATAAATGTGGAAAAAACAATTGAGGAATTAACAGTTAAATCAAGAGAGATAAAATACATTATGGGAAAATGTGTGATGAAAATTAACAAGGAAACCATAATCTTCCAAAATCACAAGGGCCTTAAAAGGAATAATTACAACTATTCCAAAAGTATGATTCTTACGTGGAAAGAAAATTTCAAGAGGACAATGAAGAAGATGTTGTTACCATGCTAACTACTGAAGAGGCCAAGGCTATTGTGGAAGCCAAGGCTATTGAAGATGCTAAGTCTAATTCTTCTTGATATTGTATTTTCTTTGCATTTGATACTATTATTTTCAAAACAATTTAAAAATATACTTTGAGTAGTTAAACTTTGAATGTGATGTATTGAAAGACAATGAATTTTTGTTTTATTTTGATTAAATTTTAAACTTACTATGAAACATGTGATTTTACTGTAATAATTTGGAATGTGTTTTATTTGTTGAAAATAAAATTAGGGAGATCTATAGGGGCCCCTACCCATGAAAGATACACATATTTTCAAGTATTACATCAAAAAGGGGAAACTAAGAAAATAATAACATTCAATCATCCTCTACTTCTACTATGAAATCTTATCCAAATGGAGGAATTATATTTAACAACCTGTTCTTCCTTGGTATAAACTCCTTTGAGCCCTTGGTTGTTTGAGTAAATACAATTAACGTAGCTGAGGTTTCAAACATCCCCATCTCCATTAATGATTCAATAGTAATCTTGGGGCCATCCATGATATTTCGAGCTCTATCTTCTTCGATAAGAAGATACCCGATCAAAAGATCTAAACCACCTATAGGAAATGAATTTTTCCCTTTTGCATTGAAAAAATAAGACTGAATAGGAAAAATCTGAAAAGGAGCATTTTGAGTGGCTGGAAAAGCAAGCACTATGACCCTTGGACCTAGTAGAATAGGAGATTTATAACTAGGCTCGACCTTACATCTCCTTCTAAAAGGTGGTTACTCTTGGGAGAGGAACATAAAAGGAGATGATAAATGTTTCTCCATCAAAGGAGCACACTGCACTGAGTGAATGGAAGGTTAGAGAGTAGACTTTCCCTTACCTTCCTTAGTAGTAGAAAGTGATGCCTTGGAACACTGAGGAGATGAAGGATCTGCTTCTTCCTCATCCAAAATGACAATTGGGGGATGAGATCTTGATTCCCCCTTTTTCCCTCTTACTGAGGGTGCTGGTATTCATATTATTGAAGTGGTATAGGTCTTGTTGGAAATTTTTCTAGAGAAGTGACGTGTCACTCCAATTCTTCCACTTTGTGAGAAATGATAGGCACAGTATCAATCGAAGTCTTGTCATAAAGTACGTAAGACTCCCTGGGGAACCTCTTTCAACACAAATCCTTCATTGCATAGAAAGGGAAACTTGTATTTAACCATCCTTGTCACTATATGCCTCCTCTCAACCCAAAATTTCTTCAATTCTTCTAGATCTTTTTAGTTCTCCCACTAGAAGATATGATAATACATTGACTGGAAAGTTGAGAAAATAGGATTGATCTTAATTAATATCAGAAGGAGAGAAATATAATCCTCTCAATATTTAAAGGGCACTTTTTCATGCCCTGGGTCTACAATTTCAAACAAAGCCCTATCAAATGCTTCATCTCGTCTAGTTAGATCAAAGATTTGATTTAAATCTTTTGATGACATCTCTTTCAAACTAGTTGCTACAGCTACCCTTGTCATTGTACCAACAAATATATTTTTAGTAACTCCTCATGTTCAAGAGTAGAAATAATACGCATACCGATGAAGAAATAGAGTTGAATTTATAGTAAAAATGGTGCAGATAAGTTGAGTCAAGTAAAATCACTGCCGTTAAATGAAGAAAGATTTCCTATTCATCCCATACGAGGGAAATAACTTTGGAGGAGGTTGCTATTATGAAAAAAATGATGGTTTTATTGATGTAGAAAAATCCACTTGAGAACATTCTGTCCAAAAAGAAAAGAACATGAGTATGTGTTGTTTGAGACCAACTCCCAAAAGCTATAAAGGAGTTATACATAAAATCAAGCCATATGGAGGTGTTCAAAAAATATAAGAAGGATTTATTTACCCACCAAAAGTGGGAAATGATTAAAAAAATAACAAAGAAACATCATGGCGTCCCAATCATCACGGGAGAATAAAAACTTGAATTACTCATGACTTTTCCACTTGGCAACATAAAATAGATTTTTTTAAGGGAATAATAATGGACTAGACTGCTTGACTTAAAGGAAAATATTCCTTTTAAGATTCATGCTTTTGGGGGAAAAAATAAAATGAGTGAGTGATTGAAGCTTTATATATGCGAGAGGAATTTTCTCACATAAATGGGGGTGAATTTTTCTAAGCTTTTAGAGAGATAAGGAGAAAATCAATTTGTATCGCCTCAAGCCAAAGTAATCTAAGATCCTTGAGAGTTTTATTTTTCCTTTACCAAACCATCTCACTATGATGATTGACTGTATATAGTCATTGGTAAACATTGAGGTTATAGGTGTGGTGTCCCCTTGAGGTGTTGATTAATTTTTTATATTCTGAAGTATTTTATTTCAAGATGTATTCTTTGTGAATCAATTATCTACATTTCTATTTCAATCTTATTCTGATTAATTTATTTGAATTATATAAAGTCTTTTTTTAAATAGTGGTAATTTGGCAACTAAAAATGCATCATAGATGGATATTTCCTTAATATTGTAGTAAATGGTTTTAAATTCAAGTTGTACCTATCTAATTTTGAGATATTTATAAGTTCTTGATGGTATCTGGAAGGTATTTAATTAGAAGTTGTCAAAATTTTATTGAGAATTTATCATGAGCTTTTGTGTTTAGGTTCTCAAAGTTTGTGTGAAATTTTGTGTTCTTGGGATTCCATGAATGTAAATCTTCTAGTTGAAGGAGTGCTTTGAATTGTGTGATCTATATTTTGCATCTAGAATAATTACCTACAACATTTGTTAAGGTTCATTTAAGGATTTTATATAATCAACTTTATCCTGCTTAATCTCCCATCAATACATCAAAATCATAATCAATAACCATTTGATCCATCTAAATTACCCATGCTTGCACTATTTATGCACAAATGCTAAGGAAATTTTTTATTTCTATCCATCCTTTATAAAAAATATGCAATAGCAAGCTGGAACTATTATTGTCTTTAGTAACCTAAGCCCTCTTTAGAAGACATCTTCATTTTCTAGTGTGAAAAATTGTGAGAGTTAGATAATGTCTGCATTGACCATGTCTTTTTGAGGTTGTCTTCTCAAATCCCTAAGAAAGAAAGCCTAAATAGATTCATTCTATCAATTCCTTTCATAAATACATGTTACAAAACAAGTCCTCTCACCTTGGTTGCATGTGGAACCTAAAGTAGCAGAGTAGTTCATACCATTAGTAAGGTATTATCTAACATTTCCCAAGTCAAAGTGACAAATAGATTTCCAGATCCATCCCTGGCTACAAAATGACATAAATCCTAGTCTATCTTTCTCTAAGCATCCAACTTAGCTTGTTGATGTTGCTTAACTCATATGGTGGGACTTATTTGGGTACCATCAGGTTGGATATGGTTATAGAACTAAAGGATTAAGAATATATGATCCTTTCAAGCATGATATTGTTAAAAATAGAAACATTCAAGTCTTAGAAAAACATTATGTGATGCTTCTCATGAACCCTCCTCTACTATTCCTAAGATAGAGCATGATGATATTTCTCATAAAAATATGGAAACAAAAGTTCAATAGGTTGATTATCATGATCTAGATATGATGGATATTGTGGGGGAGTATTCTTAAAATGTCTTTCATCACAAAGTTACTAAATGGGCTCAAATTATTGTTCAAGAATCTCAACATGATAATGTTAAAAAATTAACTCATATTCAACACTCTTAGCATGCATTGATGACCCTCATGAGGTAGAACCATAATATTTTTAAGAATTCTTCCAAGATGATATATGGATTCGGCTATGAAAGATGAATACAATGTTTTAATTAAAAGCAAACTTGGGAACTAATCCCTCCTCCTTCTAAGAGAATCATTGTATGATCTAGGTGGTTGTACAAGTTCAAATATAACTTCATAGGAGAAATAGAAAATGTAAAGAAATACTAGTATCTCGGGGTTTCACTTAGAAACCTAGTCTTGACTATGTTGACACTTTTTCTCCTCTAGCTAAGCTGAAATCTGTTAGAGTTCTTTTTTGGCTGCCTAATATGGTTGGGAAATTCACAAAATGGATGTCAAAAATTCCTTTTTAAATGGGGACATAAAATAAGCAACCTAAAGGTTTTAATAACTTTGTAAGGAACTTTATGTCCTGTAAGCTTAAAAAGTCTTTGTATGGTTTAAACAAGCTCCTAGAGCTTGGTATACTAAAATTAATAGTTTCTTGCAAGATCTGGGTTTGATAATTGATGTTATGATAATGATTTATTTTTCAAGTTTGAAAATATTCATATTATAATTATTGTCTTGTATGTATATGATCTTTTGATTACTTATTAGTGATATAAATTTAAGTGTTAAAATCGATGAAAGATTCAAACAACATTTTTAAATGACTGATTTAGGATTGTTAAAACATTTTCTAGGCATGCTTATATTTCAAGATCATAATTCTATAATTACATTTCAATCCCAGTATGTTATGAATTTTCTTAGAATATTTAACCTGATTGACTGTAAGCATATTTCCATTCCTATTGAAGTTGGTGTCAAATTATATCCTAAACCATCTTGTGTTAAATTTGATCCTACTCTATATAGACAACTAGTTGGTAGTCTAATTTATTTGACTATTAATAGACCTGATATTTCTTATGTAGTAGGATTAGTTTCAATATTTATGTAGGAACCTTATGAAGATCACTGGAAAATGGAAAAAATAATTTTGAAATATATTAAAGGAACAATTAATTATGGTATGTTTTATTATTATTCTAATGATGCACAATTATTTGGCTATTGTGATTATGATCATGTTAGTGATGTTGCAGATAGAAAGTCTACTTCTGGATATGTTTTCAAGTTAGGTGCAAGCTCCATCACTTGGAGTATCAAGAAGAAACCAACAATGTCAATCTCTTCTAATTAAGTAGAGTATAAAATTACTATGGAAGCTACCAAATAAATTGTGGCTGAAAATACTATTGGATGAGCTACACATGGGCATCAAAGGGAGAAATAATCTTCTATGTGACAACTAGATTTGCATTGCTCTTGCAAAGAATCTAGTTCAACATCAAAGGACCAAACATATTGAAGTTCATATGCACTTCATTTGAGAGAAAGTATTGAATGGTGATATTGATCTCAAGTTCTATTCGAATGAAGATCAAGTTGCATACATCTTCAAAAATTTGTTGTGTTATGTCAAGTTCTACAAATTTTGTGCCTTATTGGGTCTATCATATTTTCCATTGAGGGGAAGTGTGCATGAAAAATCCATCTCTTAACATCCTATTATAAACTTCCAACACTTCCTCCATTTTTTAATAAGTAGACGTGTCACACTATGTGAAGTTACTTGTAAATCCTAGTGAATCATTACTTATGGGAATTACTTGTTGTATAAAAGGATCTATAATATGATATAAGTATTCATATATAAAGAATTGGTCTTAAAAATTTATGTATGAGAATATGTATATGATTTCCCTTGTTTTCATGCTAGCTTGAATCATTGTTTTTGATTTATGGATCTCTAAATCATTTTGTAGAAAAAGGTAATTTGACGTGTTCTATTTTTTCCCACTTAACCTTAAGGGGAGTGTTGGGGTAGTAGTGCTAAGTTTATGTATTAAAATTTATTATGATGGTCTTCCACATTCAAGCATGGAAAAAAGTGACCGATTAGCGAGATCTATCGACTCATGGAAATCCCTCTTGGGATTGCTAATAAATTAATGAATGCATTAGTATTGATACAAAATATCGGTTGGCTGGTAATTGACATGATAACTACATTATATAGAAAGAAATCACTCTAAAATTTCTAGTGCTAAGAAAAATGATCAAAGAGTGAAGTGGAAGTGTTGGGTAAAACTTATATTCAAGATTCTTAATACAGAAAGTGATTTATTACAATGGGGTATTTTCCTTTAGGTTTTCCCACTTAAATCTGGTGTCTTCTATCTCTTTTATTTCCTACTATTTTCTTTATCTCTTGTTATTACATTATGTATTCTAGATACTATAATCTATAATATTCAAAAACTTACATTATCAATTTATAATCACTCACTTACTCATTCCTTATAAATATTGACAATATATTGGTGGATTATAGAGTTATTTGATGCATATGATTCTCATACTTAATCCTACTAACATTGATACGGTGTGTGTGCAATCTACTCATTTGGAATAAAGAGGAAAGTTATAACTTTCTCCTCAAAATAGAAGAACAAGTAATCGGAAGGTAAGGGAAAAGGTTTGAAAGAGAAAGGTAATAGAAAGGGTAAGAACAAGAATAATTCTACTATTAAGAAATAATATGAAAAGCCATTTTGTAAGCATTATAAAAATAATCATGAAAAATCTAAGTGTTAGAAGTTACATCTAGAACTAAAGCCTAAATGGTTTAATAATAAGAAAGGAAAAGAGAATAAAACCAAAAATATGGTGCGGGATCTTGAATAAAATTCCAATGATGAGACATAGATCAAGGCCATGGGTTTACAAGGTTGTAATTCTTCCTCTTCCTCTAGCACTAGTTCATCTAATGTTTCATCTTCTTCTAAAAATAAATCTATGCATGATGAGAAGAAAATGATGCGGGAACATCGAGAAAAGGAGACTTCAAAATGTTAAATTCTTATTATTGGCATGTCATGAAGTCATAAGAGAAGGTTTTAAGGTCATTTCATAGTAATGAGGAGTTCAAATTTTAATATGTCAAAATTTGACATTTTCCTCGATTTTGTAATTTAAATTCCAAAGGTTGAATCATGGTTTGTGATTGGAAATTTAAGGTATTTAGGTATGTGTAAGAGAGTATAGGTATATGTTAATAATTCCTAGAGTGTGTATGATTCCATGAAATGTTTAAAAGATGTAAAAATTACTCCTTGAGTTAATAGGCATGTAAAGAGTCATGAAAATCAGTTAGGTTTTCAAGTATGAATTGTATTAAAAGAGTTGTATTCAAGAAAAATAGTTAGATATCCTCATAGAGGAGGTAAAGGATAGGAAATCAGATCATCCCTTGAGAAAAGGATCTCAAGAGGAAGGAAAAGAATGATTTTCTAAGAGAAATATAGTTTTGAAGAAATATAACACTATTTTGCATCTTGTCTTCTCCATTAGAATTTTGAGTTTGATTTTCATGGGGTAAGAACTAAATATTTATCCTTATTAGTGCATGTTAAATCTATTAGAATTACCTCGGGAAGATTATTAGAGATTTGATTGTGAAAAACTATGGTTCTATAATAAGGATCAATGTATTGACCGAGCAAAAACAAGTGAATCTGTATTTTGCAAGAATTCTATGATTTTAATTGATTTTTTTATTAAATGTAAAAGAGGGTGGAGGGGACACTACCCCATACAAGAAGAGAAGCTCAAAAACCCAAAAAATGGGGCCAAGAGTATAACCATTGAAGCCTAATTATAGCAAAAACAATAAGGCTAGGAGATGAAAAAGTGTAACGGCCCAAAATTTCACACACAAATAGCATAGTAAAATACAGGATAACTTTTTTTTTTAATGACACATAACACGACACAACATGCCACCACCAAGGTCACAACTAACTCTGTGGATAACTCAATACAAGGATGACCACAAAGGTAGCACGGAAATGTTCACACCCACCAAGGATGGTTCACTTTTCTATTTGACAAGACAACATAAGAAACCACCACATAACACACCTACAGATAGGGCAAGCCACAATGAGAAAATTATTGAAGGTTATTTATTTTTATGAAACCTCTTTCGATCCTTAACTTCAGTTTTCTAAGACTCTAGATATGATTCGTACAATACCTCTTACAACGCTAAGTTCTTACTTTTACTCTGAAGAGAAATTTGCTCTAAGTCTTCTCTATTATGGCCTTTATTTGCTTAATTTGTTTATCAAGAAAAAGGAGTAATTTAATTCCACAAGGCCATCTATTCACCACTAACGCTACTATGACTCGTTCTTGCCCACAAGACAACATGGGTTTACGTTCAACACACTTAAGAGAAGAAATACAAGGTGCCTTGGAAAAGGTTAGAGGGAGAAGGTCGAGTTGAAAACATCTTTAGGACCTCATTAGTTATTGCCAATATTTAATTGAAGCTAGAGATCTTAACCAGAATTATCAACGATTTTACTTAGGCTTCGCTAAATGAGTATAACCAAAGAGAAAAATTTACCTTCCAAATGGCAGTGAGATAGATTGTGTGATCTCCAAATTTTTTTCTCTGGCTTATTAAATCTTATCATCTTCTAACAACTAAAAATTCATTTCACCTTAGGATCGTTTTACAAATTTCACCATAAAAGGGATAATGTTCACTAGAGGAGCTAGGGTTATCATGTTATATAATTTTACTTGCAATGATAGTCTCACCTTTGATTACTTAAAGAATTACTTGCTCTCAAGTTGGTGACCCCTACGTTACTTTATTTGAATACAAATTTTAGTTTAACTTCCAGAAGTATTAAACAATCCCATGTTAGTTTACTTATGACACATTATTACTAAGTCATAGCAAGGTTTAACTCAACATTTATTCTCAAGGGAAAAGTTGTAGCAACACTCATTTACAAGAACAAAACAAGATTACATCAACTCTTAAAATATTGATACTCCAACAAAGTCACTCAACAACAGTAACCAAATTTTCTTATAATTTCAATGATAGTCAAACAATACAAGGTTTCCAAAGTTCAGATGACAAAGTCCACAATACATTATACTAAGACATTGATCCTCTTCTAAACTTTCCACTGGACGTTATCAATAGTTGAACAACGTAAAAAGGTTTCGAGCAAAAGAACTTCTCAACTGAGGTTGATGAAAAAAATCTACAAGTCTATCCCTCATCTACTCACAAAATCCATCTGCAACAAATTTTCTACAAGAGTCAGTTCGCGAGAACTGAGCAAGATAAGGCTACACAAAACCACCATAACTGTTATCTATCAATACCATGAAAGGAAGCACTTTATTGCAAGAATTTGGGTCATGCCAATCAAGGAAGAAGACCATGTACTTCAATTAGGAGTAAAAACAATGAAAGTATAACAATTGAATGAGAATGGCCCTTGGCCCTATAAGGAGCAAATAACCAATATAACAAAAAAAAACAGGATTCTCATCAAGTAAATAATTAAATAACAATCACAAGATTGAGATTTGATATATAGGCCAACCATCTAGAAATTTTTCAAAGGTACCGAACGCATAGGCTAAAATATTATATTTCTAAAAGAACAAGAGTTGATCGGCCCAAGAAGGGGTAACCACGGGTTTCAAGAATTAACACAAAAAGCCATGTATAAATGAGTTTCAAACCTGAAATCACATAGAGTATCCACACAACATAAGTTTCGAAGCAAAGGCAAAGTAAACTAGTTTTGGCCACTAACTCCAAGAGATTTCCCAATCATTCAAGAAGGCCAATGCCTTGTAGGCTAGTAGCAAACACGTGAGAGAAGAAAGGAGTTCCGTCAAACAAGAGTATACAAAAATGTCAACAACTAATTTCATAACCCTAAAGATTTACAAACCTCCACATCAATTTTTTAAGTTCGGTTAATTTAAAATAAATTTCCTATTTCCCAAAACAACAATATTTTTAAGGCAACCCTTGGTAACATAATCAACCATTCAAACATAGGTACAACATAAACTACTAAGTTTCATTATCAAAACAACTCCTTCTGCTATAACTCCATAATACTATCGATTGCAAGAAAGTTTTCCCCAAGGTTAACAACGTTCAAGACAATTTTCATCACAAAACATTAAGGTACATATGTGCATAGAAACTGTCCAATCTTAATTAACAACACAATCATTATAAATGGGAGGAAACACAAGTTAGAAGACTAGATTATTTCACCAACAATCTTCCGAGAGAAAAAAAAAAAAAGACCAAAATAATTCTAGTAATAGTGGGGGTACTAGATTTGCACAATTAAAACCTCAAACTTAGCTAATCCGAAAAACTAGTTACGATTCAAGTTGAAGGGGACAGTCAAGTTCCTCCTAAGAATGGATATAAAACCTAGGAACAAGGCTGAAGCTACGTAGGAGTCTAAACACGCGAGGTTGAAACACGTTGTACACAAACTTATTCATTCTAAAAGTTTTAACACCGAATCTCTAACCTGAAATAGTCCAAGCGTTGATTACACTAATCCTACAACCTTTCTTTTCTCGATGCCAAAAGGGTCATCAAGTGGGCTTGAGAGATCATTAACAATATATGTCAAAAGACAAAGAAGGACAAACCAGGTTGATAGGAAGGAACTTCATAGTTATTGCACGCTTACTTTAACGACTGCTAAAAACTAGCTGGAACAACATAATAACTTGAAACTCTATCGTAGAGAAGAGTATATATATATAAAGGAAGATCGATCACTCGAGCAAGAAAAACATACACCCAAAGGAGAGAACACCTGCATGCTTTCCACTAACATACAGGCAATGATAATAGCTAAAACAAGAAGAAAGCAAGTAGAAAGGAGAGACCTCCTGAAAAGAAGTTCAAAAGACAACCAATTCAAGGAAATGGTGGTTCGATTTCATGATAAAATAAATATAGCAACAGTAGAAAAGTGTAGAAATATCTTTCCTATTTCTCCAGCTTCAACAGGTCATACAGACTCCACACAAACCAGCAGCAATAATCTTCAGGTCACATCTCCCCTTTTCTACCAGCTGGGAACTCAAGCTCCATTCTCATCTATGCCTAGCCCGACAGAGAGCTCCAGTTTACAAGCAACATCGAACGGAAAGAACAATGGTCTCAAGGGTTGTCAAGCCTATGGTATGCACAAGATGGGTTTAATGGAAAAAGGCCCAGTACACATGTGAAAGGCAGGGACAAGACCAAACTGCACAACCCTCCAAATAACCTTCCAGCCTACGTCAAATATGAGGCACCAGAGCAGGACAGAGACATCAAACGAGAACAAGGAACATGGATATTAGTCAACTGAAGAAGAAGATGCCTCCAAAATAAAAAATAAATAAAAAATAAATAAATAACATAAGCAAAGAGAGGGAGAATCCATGAAGCATGCAAAATGGGACAAAATGCCACCAGGCGATGGGGAGGGTCTCATTGAATAGTCACGGATGTTAAAAAAATACATGAAAGGGATCAGAAAAAAAAAATTACTTCACCTCCCGTAGCCCTGTGTCTCCAACTGCATGCACTCGTTTCCTCCTCCATCGAGCAAGGGAATAAATCAGGCCCACGTCCCAGAAAACCACACAATGCGTCCAGGGAGAAGTGGCCAGGAGGGAAGGCATCCACCAGTTTTTTGTGCTCTCAGAAATTCTCCCACCATGTTTTCCAAATGTCCGACCAACCAAAGGCGTGAGAAGGCTTCATTGCGGCAAGGAAGGAGAATAAAACAAAAGAAAAAGGAACATGACAAAGGGGGCAGACGCGTAGCAAAAGAAGACATAATTTTTCCAACATTTTTCACCATTCCACAAGCAGTCCACCCCAAGAAGATCTCACACGCCAGAGCAGGAAGTTGTAGGAGGATAACAAGGACATGGAAGGCTACAAGACAGAATTATTGAAAGAAGAGAAGTGCGGCCAGCAGGGAAAAAGTGTCTCATTCCAGCCAAGGGTCAAATCATGATTCAAATAAAGCTGACAAGGAACAAATAGGTGGCCAAAGTAAATTTACACTTCCTCCACCAAACAAGTTAGGCATAAATACATATCCACAAAATGAAATAAATTTAATTGGTCACAATTTCATTTTAAAATTTTGTTAGATTGACAAAAAAAATGGTAGTATACAGCTGCTAAGCCCAGGGAACCGACAAAATTCACATATTTTAGTTAATAATAATTCTTAATAATTGAAAATGTGCAATCCTATTGGTTAGCGTATTTATCTGACAATATACATAATACATTTACGTGAACAAAACATCTTTTATTTATCTCTGCAAAGAAAACCATGTCTCCGTGCGCCAAGTATGAGGATAAATTGATGATAGAAATTTACCAGCTGGTGGATGAGACACCTCAACTAAACAATAACTCGCAAAGTAAGGCATGCGTACACGACCTGAAAAGGCTTAATTAATTCAAAAATGAAATTTTATCATCTATATACACATAGGAATATAACTGATACCCGTTCCTTTACTATTCATTATTATTATGTTTTAAAATGTCGTGACACCTAAACAAGGTTTGAAAAAAATGTTTAGGACCTAACACGATAGTGACAAAACTAAAAATAATTTAATTGAGGGGTCAAGCACGAGAGTGATCGATAGGTCTTCCTTTAATAGGATAAATCACGAGGGATGCTGCGGGGCCAACAACCAAAACCATCGACACCGACGCAAGCAGGAAAGCTCAACAAGATGAAGACACCAATGTTTCAAAGGAAACACAACGGCGTTTAGACCTTAGAAGCATGGTCATCACCGAATAATAGAGAAATGATGAATGGGGCATTACACAAAGATCATACTAAAAATAGTGAAAATAACAACAAAGGATACTAACAAAAATCTAAACAAACTATACAGAGTATAGAAATATTCATTCATTCTTTTATCATTTCTCCCATGGTTTGAATGTAGTTGTTCCATTCTTTAACCAAACCTGCAATGGTAGCCTTCCAATATTCATAATCAGGTTCAAGAATTTTTGTCACAAGTACCTTCATTCTCCATCTTATTTTCTTCTTGCATGGTATGAATCATCTCATCCAAGAGCTTCAGGTGATGGATCATACTTTTCACATTCAGGAGATGGACATCCTTGATTTGCATTATGACTTCCTTCATTTTTAACATTTCCTGCTCCATGAAGGCACATCTTTCATTAGCATTTTTAAGGTCTTCATTGAGGACAATAGCAGTGAGTTTGTCAACCTTCTCTTAAAGCTCCCTCAAGTCAATGGTAACCATGCTTATTTTATGCCTATTGATATTTGTATCTAAATGGAATTGTTTCAAAATATTTAAGAAAAACATTAGATTTTATAGCAGAATCTTGGGCCAAGAATAGATTTTTTGAGCCACTTTAAGGGCATGAAGGCTCTCTATAGCCTCATCAGTGTTTTGGGAATGGTTATCAGGTATTTCTTCCTCTTTTTCCATCCTTAGAGGAGGTAAAACCATGGGATCTTCCTTTTCATTTACGGTTTCCTCTTGAAGATCCATATGCCATACCCTATTACTATCCGGTTGAGCATTTCCTTCTTCATGTTCCCTAATTGAGCTGACTTTGATATTAACCGATCATCAAGAGCTTCATCCAATTTCTGTTTCTTCTTCTCATGATCCTTGGCCACACTAGATCTAGTTCTTTTAGCCACCGAATTATTATCATCCTCTAGACTATGAGTTTCCATTTTGGCCCCTAATTTTTCACTCTTCCCAATTTTGGTCATTGGTTTATGTTCATCTGTCAGATTATGAATTTCCATTTCGGACCTTATTTTCTCTCTCTTCCCAATTTTGGGAGTCCTAGTTTTTACCGATACTTTGAGGAGGCCATTATGTAGGGGATAAGTAAAAGTACCTTGTTGCACCTACTTAACATACTTTTGCAAGGAAAAATAGAGAAAGTTTGTGAAATTATATAGTCTACCATTTTTTATATGATTAAGCATGGGTAAGTGGTAGCCATAAACGACTTTAAAATGAACCTCTAGCATAATATAAGACATGAGAAGAAGAGAAATTTCATCATATGGTGAGGGTAAATCCTCTCTGGCTATACCATTAAAGTGTTGTTTCAGAGAACCCTTACCTTCCATAAAATGATCAACTTCTAGGTTGTAGTTAGTTTTGGGCTTGAAAACACATCTTCCTTCCAAGGATAGGCTGGTGACTTTGGAAATGGAGTATGGGGAGATAGTGAAAGAGACATCCTATACATAAGCATGACCTTCATTCCATGAACTGACAACCTATGAACTCATATCTTCATAATACTGCCAAACATTTTAAAGAAGCCTAATAACCCAACTTTATCTAACAACCTAGTATTCTCTTTCAAAATTTCTAACAGAGAATCAACCTTAGTTCTACCTAAATATCTACCCATTGTGTTGTTGAAACCCTTGTTCCCATTATTCCAACTTAAAATTCCTTTTCCTTTACTTCTCAGCAAAGCAATTTCACATAGCAGGATCGAGATAAATGAGATAATAATAGAAAAATACACCCCTTCTTTTCCTCCTTTGAAAAGAAGAGGTGTGATATTTGGCATGGGTGCAACATGTGAATCCATAATTTCCCAAAATGTATTCTTACCATCATTACAATTCATAAAGTACATAATAAAAGGGATATGGATTTAGGTCAAGGTCCCCTTTGAGATTTCGAAAGAGTATGTTCATCCAAACTTGCAAGGTTATTAACAACATTAAACTCTTTAGCAACCACCCCCTTGTTTGCAAAAATATCTACCACATTATTTCCTTCCCGGTATATGTGTTTGAAAGATATAGAAGTGAAGGATGACATTCTACTTTTGGAAAATTTTATGAAGTATTCTATGGATAAATAAATGGAGTTTGTGCCCAACATGTAAGAGATTATATTCATAGAACCAAATTCGATAGTAAATAAATTAAAACCTTTCTCTTTCTTTAGTTTAACTCCCTAAAACATAGTCGCTACCTCAGCCACATGATTCATTTGAATTCCTAGATTAAAGAAGAATGAAAGAATAAATTTATCATAGGAATCCTGAAAAATTCCACCTCCACTTCCCTCCTAGATTCCCTTTAGCATCTCCATAAAAATTTAGTTTAATGAAACCTTGAAGGAGGAATCCATTTAATTCCTTCTCTGAGATTACTTTTAGTAGGCTGCATGTTACATGGAAGGATCCAGTTACTCACAATATGTTTTTCTCTTTCCAAAATTTCCAGATCTTTATTTTTAAGGATAGAGAAATTGTTCTTAACAACTTGTATACATATTTTAGAAATAAGCTTGTTAGATAGACTCTTTCCTTTGAAAATTATCCTATTTCTTTCTTTCTAGACTTCCCACCACATGTGTCCAAGGCTCATAACCTAGAGATTTTTAAGGCCTTGGATATTGAAAGGATAGCACCATTGGACCCAAGTAGATTTGACCTCATTAGAGCTAACCCAACTGACAAAGAACAAAGCTAAAATAGTTGTAAGAACTTGGAGAGAGAAAGTGCATTCCATAAACAAATGATTGACTATCTCCAAATTATTTTCACATAAGATACACATGTTCACCATGTGGAAACCCCTTTTAGTAAGGTTGTCAACAGTCAAGATCTTATTGTTAACAGTAAGCCAACTGAAAGTGTTGACCTTGGGGGTGATATTCTTGTTCCATATTTTACCAACAAGTACATCCTCCTCACTAACCTCACCTTCAAAAAATTGATCATAAGCAGATTTGACTGAGAATGATCCATTTTCTTCCTTATGCCAAACTATTCTATCTTGATCATTTTTGTTAAAGGACAGCTGGTTATGTAGAAATTTTTAAAGTTTTTTAATTTACCAGTGAGATCCTATCTATCCAAATCCATTGGTTTCCATGACTGAAAAATCCCTTCTTCCAACAAGTAGTTACTAAAGAAATTCCATATTTTACTTCCAAAAACTTAGATATAAGAGGGAATTTATCTTCTAACTTGAAATTTCCTGCCCATTTATCGTTCAGAATATAATTTTTGCCATCACCTATTTTCCATAATTTCCTTTTCCCAATTTATGGCTTTCCAAATTCTTGATCCATTAAAAGAGGCAGGTTTAAAGATCCATCTCTCATCATTGACATCCTCCCAATATTTATTTTTAAATATTTTTGTCCATGTTCCTTCTTTGCTAATAAGTCTCAATCCATTTTTGGCTACTAATTATTTATTTATTTTTGTCCAATCTCGTAAACCTAGACCACCTATCTTTATTGGTTTGCATACTCTTCTCCAAGCCACCAAATGTATATGGTCTTTACTTTCAGTGTCACTCCATAGGAAAAGTTTTTGTATACTTTCAATTTTATCAACTATTTTCAAAAGAAGGTGGTAAAGGGACTTCACGTACACTAGTAGACTTTGAAGAGAAATTTTAAGAAGAATGATTTTCCCAACTGTGATAGAGGATTTGATTTCTACCCTGCCAATTTATTTTCAAATATTTCAATAAGGAAGTTCCATTCCCCACTAAGAGGTCTCTTATCTCCTAAAGGAATACCTAAATAAAAGGAAGGGAAGGATTTGATATCACATCCTAAAATTTCAGCAATCTTCTTGCTCCTCCCTTCCATAGTATTTAAGAAATAAATAGATATTTTTTTGTAGTTCACAAGTTGTCCTAAAACCTCCATGTAGTCATCTTACAATGATTTAAAATATTTTCTTTAGGTATCATAGCTTGACCCAAAAGCATCATGTCATCCAAAAATTATGGTGTGAGACATTATCCACTCCCCTAGTGGGAGATATACCTTTGATCCTACCAATACGAGCTTCAAAATTGAGTCTCATGCTCAGAGATTTGGCCATAAGAATAAAAAGGAAAGGGGATAATGGGTCCCCTTTCCGTAAACCTTGTGTACTTGGAAATAACCCACAGGGGGTCCCATTAAGAAGGATAGAGAACCAAACATTAGAGGTGCAAGCCTTTATCAAAATCCAATTTTTTTATCAAAACCAAACTTTATAATAATTTTATCAAGGAATTTCCAAGAGACCTTGTCATATGAATTGACTATATCAAGTTTAAGGATCATAATAGTCTTTTTACTGAGTTTTTCTGATTGAATAGTCTCTTTAATAGTAATAATTACGTCTTGTATTTGTCTGCCCATTACAAACCCCCTTGTTGTTCAGAAATAAGTGTAGGAAGGAGAAATTGCAATATGAGGGCAAGGATCTTAGTGAAAATTTTATAAGTAGTGTTACACAAAATTATAGGGTGAAAGTATTTGAACTCTATAGCATTTGCACATTTCGGACAAAAGCCAAAAAGTGCAGTTCATGTTTGTAAGAATTTTCTTGTTTTTGAAAAATTCCTCCACTTCCTTATAGACATCCTTTTTTATTATTTCCCAAAAGTGTTGAAAGAAAAAGCCTAAAACCCATCTAGGCCAGGATCCTTATCTGGGTTAAGGTGTTTGATCATAAATTCCACCTCCTCTATAGAAGGAGTGGTCGATAGCATTTTGTTATCTTCTTCTGACACTAGGGAAAGTATGCAATTAAGGAAATATTTTTCCTTTCCCACATTAGGCCTACTATGATTAGTTAACAATTATTTGAAAAAATAAATAGCCTCATCTTTGATCTCTTCCTTGTCTTCTAGAATTATCCCTTCTTTTATCTTGATTTTCTCAATTCTATTGAAACTTCTTCTTTTGAGAGTGGTCAAATGAAAAAATCTAGTGTTTTCTCCACCCTCTTTGTGCCAAGTTATATGTGATTTTTTCCTCCAGAAGTTCTCTTCCTTTGCAAGGATACTATGGTATTCAGTCAATAGATTTCTTTCATTTTCATAGTCTTCCTTATTTGCTCCTAAAGCTCCCCTTTCACTCTTCATCTGCATTTTAAGAATGTCCGTTTTCAATTCATATTTCTTCTAGAAGATATTTCCAAATCTCTTTTTATTCCTTTTTTAGATTCATTTTAACATTCTAAAGCTTTCGGATAATCTAAACATGGTTGTGCCTTGGATATTTAATTTCCACCATTCAGTAATAATATATTTTAGCTCCTCACTCTGAAGCCACATTTTTTCAAATCTAAAGGGGTTTTTCTTCTAGAGGGATATTTAATAGTCAAAAGGATTGGATTATGATCAGATCTAATCCTTGGAAGAGAGAATATAGAGATATCCTTCTTTAGCCACTCTTTTGAAGCCAAAACTATGTCAAGTATCACTTGAATGGGTTGGGATTAAAATATTTTGTTCGACCACGTATATTTAGTGCCCTTCATTTCAATATCAAAAATATTAGATGAGAGAAGAAAATCATTAAAGTCCTCCATCCCAATTGTATATTCCATGGACCCCCTTTTTTCCAAGGGGACATTGGAGTATTAAAATGTCCACCAAAAGTTAATCGATCTAGTGATAATAAATTTGAATTTTATGAGATGTTTCCACAATTTTCTCCTCTCCTTATGAAGAGTAGGAGCATAAATGTTTGAGAAGACCCAAATTTTACCATTACTCATATTTCTCATCATGACCGCCATATGATTGTCTCTTTTTATTAAGAGAGATCCCTCAAAGGTGGAAGGATTCCAAACAATAGCTAGCCCTCTAGAGGCACCCTTAGAACTAATAGCAAAATCCTTAGCATTATTCCAAAAGAACTTACAAGAATTTAGAAAACTTTCTTCCTTCATTTTAGTTTCTTGAACCCTATTAAATCTAGATTCGACTCTCTATAAAATCTTTAAGTATCCTCCATTTTTCTAGGTTGTTAAGCCCTCTTCCATTCCAGGAGATACAATTCATTTTCTAAGATTAAATTTCTTTTTCCAAAGACCTTTTTATCCAAACAGGTTTGTTTCCTAAATCTATATCCTTTTGGGTATTCCTTTTCTTGAGTCCAATTTTAATTGTTTTTCAAACCATGCATGAAGTTAATTAATGGATAAACATGTTATTGGAGGTGGTTGATGTGCCAATTTAAGTATTTGATGAAAAATACCCTGTAACTCTATATTACATGCTTGAAACTTTGTGAAATAGGACTGAAAATGTGTATTTATTTGTTTGAGTAATTCTTGATTGGTTAGCCATTTTGACAAGTGTATGAAATAGATGTTATCTTCAAAGAGATCATATTGGAGTAGTGTATTTAACAAATGATAAGTTTTATTTAAGAAAGGTTTTAATTAAGTCAAGTTGAGGAATGAGAGTTTCTTATACCATGCTCTAACGTGCATGCACATGCAACCCTATATTTTGTGACTATATGCTTATTATCATGTATCAATGTTAGAACATAAATGAGGACAATGTAATTAAAGACCTTGAGGAAATAAATTAGGTCTTGAAAAAGAGTATGGGTTGTTTTATGAACTTTTATTACTTATCGAGATAGTTACTTAGTCACGATTAGATTTTGGTGGAAATTTGGATTTGGAGCCTTTAAACATGGAAGTTTGACCTGAAAATTTGAAAAAATCATCTCTGTATGCCTCTAAGCCATTTTAAAAACATTATTTGGGAAACAAGGGTATATTGAAGAGGAAAAGTTGATGATCTAGCTAGAGGACAATGGTCACAGTTGGAGACCTAATTAAAAAGGTCAAGTTACTAAGGAATTAGTATTTAGAGTGTGAATCCAATATTTAAACTTTTATATATTTAAAAATATTTAAAGGGTGCTAGAAAATATCTTTGTTATGGTTTGAAACACCTTATAATAAAATATATGTCTAAAAATGCAAGGAAGAAGCAATACTAGGAGGTATGGGAACTATGAGAGATAAATAAGGATTATGAGAAAAGGAAAAATATTTGGGTAATGAAATTTGAGTCACACCATATTGATCCTAAAGGGTTCTTCAAAAAAAATTCATCTCATTCTATAGTGATTGCTCATAAGACCTTAAGAAGGTAGTTTTGGCAAGATAGGATAAAGTAATGCTTTGATCCCTTTGTAATCAAGTTAGTGGTAAATTTGAAATTGGCCTAAGTTTTTAAATAAGTTAAAAGTAGTGGAAGGTGCTAGAGAAGACAAAAATTAAAAATTTTATTGATTTTGGGCTAAGACCAAAGAGACATGGTAGAGGACAAGTTCAAGAAGGTAAGAGTAAAAGGATTTTTCATGAAATGTGATCATTTAGATAGTTAAATTGGAATTACATGAGATGTGTAAACAAGGTATAGTTCTTGGAGAAGAAACTTAAGGTGATATTTTTCCAATATTGTAAGTTTGAGCCATTTTTGGCTACTAGAACAAGATTGACAAAACAAAGTATATAAGTAAATGATGTATTTTTTGTTCTTGACTTGATGATTGGATAGAATTATATTTGAGATCTACATCATTTGGTATCAGAGAAGAGGATTGAATTTGGTGGTTGTTAACATTGAATTGTGAATATGTGAAAATTGTTGTGAAGTGTATTACACGTGATTGTGAAGGAAAAGAGGAATGATGGACAAAGAAGAATTAGGGACAAAGTCGTCGAAGTTGATAAGCCATAAAGAGAGATAAAAAGAGAGAAATAAAAGAGAAAGAATAAAATATGAAAGAGAAATAAAAAACACAAGAAGAATGGATGAAACAAAAATTTAGAGAGTTGAGAGAGATGTAGAGAAAATTGGGGAGTTGATGATGAAAGAGAAAAAAGAATTTTGATATGTGATGAGACGAGAGGTCAAGTGGCATGTAGAAAAATTTTAAACAAGAAAACACATTGCAGTGAGAGAGGTCATCGAGAAAATAGGATTAAAAACTAATGAAAATTAGGAAACATGTAAGAAAATAAGAGAAATAAGTAGTAAAAGAAGTCATGTATGAAGGAAATCAGAGATTGAATGAATTAAAACTAAGTGCAACAATAACATATTAATTTTTCAATTAGGTAAGTAACCAAATTGAAGTGCAAAATGAAGATTTATTGATTGTATATACCAAATAAGAAGAATAAATTATATTTTATAATATTGTATATGATGAATATTTGTGTAAATCACATGTTGAAAATAAGGAAATTAGTTTAGGAGAGATGATTATGATGATAGAATCTAAGATATTCTTGATGAGAACTAGACAAGTAGGTATGAAGGTGAAAGAGGATGAGAAAAAGCAAAGTGAAATTGTAATTCAGAGGTACAAAGACAATGAAGAAATAGATGAAGAGGTTTTAGAGGAGGCCTTAGATATGTTTTTACAACTTAATGAAAATAAGAAAGGTATGGTGCACAATAAGGAACTTGAGAAAGAAGATCAAGAGATATTTAAGGAAGAGATGAGAGAAAAAAACATGTAGGGGAAGTTGAGGATGATAAATAGGTATGTGAAGAGATTGTGAAGGCCTACAGGAAAAAGAGGTCAAGAAAGATGAAGTTAGTCAAGTGAAAAGAGAAATTTGAAATAAAAGTGAATAAGCACATGATGAAGTGCTTATGGACCAAGAGAAATCTCTATTAGTGGAAGAATCAGTTGATGAAGTTAGTGAGAAGTGGAAAAATGAATAATATGGGATGTTTTCATTCCATTTGATAAAGGAAAGTGAGGAAAACAAGATGATCAAAAGATATATGGAGATGAAGAGAATCATGAATCATGAAGAACAATGCATGTTTTTTTGTGTTGTTTGTTTATGTAGGTACATTAGGAGGAAGCGTGGAAATGACCAAGATGAAGGAGAAACTCAAGAAAGAAATAAGTAAATTTGAAACACTTGTAAGGTTAGAGAGAAATATATGGGATCCAAGTGGTCAAAGAGAAAACAAGGATAGTGGGAGAGAATAATTAAGAACAAGAACATTCAAAGAAACTCAAGAATTACTAGAAGGAATAAATTTTCAAGTATTAAAAATGAAAGTACAAGTTTACTTTTCTCCATCCTGGGAGTATGATACATGGACATAATAAATGGAGACTTAAAAATGTGAAATTATTAGTCTTGAAATGTCATGAAGTAATAAAAGAATGTTTTTGGGTCATTTCACATTAATGAGGGAGTTAGAAGTTCAAAATTTAAAAAATTAACATTTCCCTCCTTTAGTAATTTAAATTCATAAGGTTGAGTCATGGTTTGTGAAGGAGGCTTGAAGGTATTTAGGTATGTGTAATAGATTATATGTATATGGTAATAAGTCCTAAAGTGTGTATGATTCCATTAAATTATTAAAAGATGTAAAAATTCCTCCTTGGGTTAATAGGCATGTAAATACTCATGAAAATCAGTTAGGTTTTCAAGTATGAATTTTATTAAAGGAGTTGGATTCAAGAAAAAAGTTTGTTATCCTCCTGGAGGAGGTAAGGTAGAGTAAAGGAGAACATCCCTCAAGGAAAGGAGCTCAAGAGAAAGGAAAATAATAATTTTGTATGAGAAATATATATTTGAAAAATATAACACTATTTTAAATCCTGTCTTCTCGATCAAAATTTTGAGTTTGATTTTCATGGGATAAGAATTAAAGATTTATCTTTATAAGTGCATGTTAAATCTATTGGAATTACCTCATGAATATTATTAGAGAGTGATTAACTAAAATTAACTAAATCTATGTTAGCTAAGAACTAGTTAATCTAATCTAGGAGGACATATAACACAGTAAATAAATGTACTATGGAAACATGTAAATGAAATAAATGAAGTAAACTAATAAAATCAAACCTAATATGTATAAAAGAGGTAAGGAAACAACTTAGCTGATAAGCGATGAATGTCATAGACCGTCGCATGTCTAACTATAAATTGCAGGGGAACAAGAATGAATGTGCAGAGATCTTGAAAAGATTGAATGTGGAGGATATGAGTGGACTGAGGAACTTGTAATAAGATTGGGGTGACTATGGGAGCTAGGGTAAGGAATTTGAGTGCCATAGTCTACAAAAATATCATAATTTGGTATTTGTAGGGTCAAAATGTGATCTAAAATTGTGTCTACCTATTGCATCAATTATTCTAAATCATGTGGAATGCTATGAATATTCCAAAAGGAATATATGACATGCAATAAGACAAGGAAGTATCAAAACCCTAAAAAAGGATGCATCTTGAATGGGTCGAGACTAACCTTAGCTTCCACAATATTGGGCTTACTAAACCAAGCGTTACACTATATTTTTGACCTGAATGTAGTTATGGTGTGTGTGTGTGTGTGTGTGTGTGTGTGTGTGTGTGTGTGTGTGTGTGTGTGTGTGTGTGTGTGTGTGTGTGTGTGCATGTTGTTCCCTAGGTGCTCTTTTTCCAATCGTACTTTTCAAAATAACAAGAAATAACTAAATGTAATAGTATGTGTGCATGGAATAGAATAT
Organism: Taxus wallichiana var. yunnanensis; assembly: GCA_018340775.1. Classification (NCBI taxonomy): domain Eukaryota; kingdom Viridiplantae; phylum Streptophyta; class Pinopsida; order Cupressales; family Taxaceae; genus Taxus; species Taxus wallichiana. Next base: position 133,411,129 of record CM031239.1, on the reverse strand, counting down.
AATCCCTCCCCCTATGAAGTGTGATACATATGTCCTAGCTTGTGCCTTGATGATGAAACTATCTAGAAGCCAATGTAATAGATAGATTCAACTCTAGATGGAGTGATAGTAGTGTATGATGTTAAGTCCCTCATTATGGTCTCATAACTTTATATTTATAGGTTTATCTTTCTCTAATTTTGTAATTAACCCTGAAAAGGCTGACCACAAGAAAGATAAGGATGAAAAATGGCTAGAAGAGGCCTAAAAAGTGGTAGGAAAGATGTAGAAGGATCGAGGCACCACGAGGTGGGACGAGGCACTCATGGGTGCCCAAGATTACTAAATTTTGGGCACCCGGTTATGAATAAAATCATGCAAGATGTATAAAACTAGCTAGGCATGTGGGTGAAATAGGTCACAAATTATGAAATAAAATAAATAAGATGGCCAAAGGGATGTGGGATAATTAGTAATTTCTTCACACAATAACCTTCTAAATAGTAGTATGAGACCGAGATAAATAAATGTCTAAAGTGCATGATTATGTGACTACATTTTCCCCCACTTTATTTTGGTGAGTGAAAATCTTGGTAATATAAATTAGATAGAGATGCGTACCTAATGTCCATGAAGAGTGTAGTAGAAACACGCTGAAGGACTAAACAAATCATGGAATGATAAAAATATGGAGGAGCATGGAAACTATAGATGAAAAATGCATAAATAAAAAGTGATGAGAGTGAACCTAGGGTGAAACACATGTGTGTAGATGCCGGATAGTGTAATGTATCTACATAAAAGTGTGATGTGTGAGCTATAATGTTCTATCACATAGTGTTGTTGTCAATGTTTTTTGTTTTGGTTTCCCCCATTTGACTACTTGTTTCTCATACGGTCAGACCTACAAGGAGAAAACTATCAAGTAGTCAAATATGTATGTATGTAAGTCTAAACATCCTATGTAAGAGATGCATGTGTATGTAAATGTAAAGTACACAAATGTAAATGGAAAACATAAATGTAAATGTAAATGGAACATGTGCACCTGATCCATGCCAAGAAAAAATGTAGAAGGATATGATATCTCTTACTTCCTAGGTTTTGTGGGTGATCCGAAAACACTAGACAAAGTAGTGTAGAGAGGCACACCCACTGTAACATCCAAGCCTATAACCACTCCACAGAAATATGTGTAGATATCTCTGTACTATCCGAGTTTTTGGATAATCCAACACCTTTGGATGAAGTAATGTAGAGAAGAACACACATTATAACCTCCAATCCTGTAAATTCTCTACATAAATTATAAGGACACCAAGTCTTGTAAAATTTTTGTGTATGGGGTTCATAGATAATTTTTAACCCACTTTGTATATATATAGCCCATAATTCCAAGGGTGGAAAGTGCATGAATTGAATAGGTGTAAATACGATGTGTTATAAACCCCTATATGATGCGCCCCTCTTTGGGGGTGAATGCAACATCATTGATAGGATGAATGTGGCCCCAAAAGAGGGCCAACCATATGTACACTGAAAATTACTTTGTAGAAAAAAATGCATGCATAAATAAGAAAGGCTAGCCAAAGACAAGTGTAAATACACATGCATGTAAAAAAATGTATAAGATATGCAAACAAGTGTAAAATCTACCAAGGAAAGTAATGTAAATATGAAAGAAGACAAGTATATCACACAAAGAAACTTGAAAACATGGGATATCACTCACGATGTTGCAAGAAATATGAAGTCATTGTGGTCATAAACAATGACAAGTGTGCACACCAAACATAGGGCAAGACCCGCAAACAATAGAAAAAGAACAAAACAAATATGGAAACCAATGTCCCTACATAAAAAATTATGCACATGAAGCACTTGTTAGCATGTTATAAAGATAGCTAGTATGTCAAAAGCTTGTATAAGAAAGTAATGTAAAGTGCTAAGTAAAAAAGAAACAATAACACTGAAAGATACAAGTGTGTGGATAACCCAGTGACTAGTGTAGGAAGGGTAGAAGGTGTGGGCATCTATGTCATGTGTAAGATAATTTTATATGTGATCACAACTAGAATAATATGTGAACGTGCATGTGTTGATGATCTAGATAAATGACATATAAGTAATCGAACTAGAATGTGTAATAAAGTGATCATGAACAAGAAATCATAAGAAAGAATGAAAGTAACCATATATGCAGTATGTTGTGGATGGGTAGAATGGAATGCAAGATGGAATGATAAGAGTAGCATGCCCCATGATTGGATGGAAATGTATGCAGTGAGGTTAATTTTGTTTTTCCTCTTAGTAGTCGAGAATGAACCGTAAACGAGAGTGTGTCATCAGGAAATGGTCAAGTCATATTTATATATTTTCTAACACACTGTGATGAATGTGTATATGTGTAGTGGTGATGATATGTGAAATGTAAAAGAGATTTTCATGGACCTTATAGCCTAAGTGTATACGAATATGAGATGAGACGTGGAGTGATGATTTATTCCGAAGCATACATCACTATAAGATAAATGGAGGGTGTGGTGAGGTAACCTAAGGTGTATACCACGATAAGATGATAATATAGGAAATGATTTATCCTAAAGTGTATGTCACTATAAGATGAATAGAAGGTATTGGTGATATAACCTAAGGTGGATACCATGACAAGATTATAGAATAGGTGACAATTTATCCTAAAGTGTATGTCACTACAAGATGAATAGTAGCAAGTAGTGATGTAACCTAAGGTGTTTACCATGATAAGATGATAGAATAGGTAATGATTTATCCTAAAGCGTATGTCACTACAAGATGAATAGTAGGGAGTGGTGATGTAACCTAAGTTGTATACAACTAAAAGATGATAGAATAGGTGATGATTTAGCCTAGAGCGTATATCACTAATCTATTAATGTTGCACGATGAAAGGTGAAATAGTAAATGTGTGATGAGTGGTAGGGTCCATTTGATTTGTAAACACTCACCATTTGAGTATGGATCGAGGAACTAAAGCTCATCATTGCATAATGAATGAAACATGTAAAATATAATGTGGTGTATGTGTAAGGATAAAAATAATGACCATGTGATGAGTTGAATATGGAAAAAAATGCTATGTGTAGAATGTAATGCAACATGTGTAGATAGTGGATAATGTAATGTATAGAATGGCATGTAATGTATGTATATAGGTGATTAATGTAGTATGTAAGATGGTGTAATTCTAGACTCACATATAATGAAGACTAGTAGAATATGTGTATGGTATGTAGATGTATGAATCTAACATGATGCGTGAGGTGAAGAGACACAAGTGACCAAATGTGGTAAAATCTATGACACGTAATGTGTGTTGAAGTGTAATGTGTAATACCTAAGGTGTAGTGTGTGGGGTTTAGTGTAGAAATAATCCCTCAATAGTCAATTGTGAACTGAAGCACAAGAGTGTTTCATCAAGTAGTGACACTAGAATGTAGGATCAATATGTCTAAGGTGATAAAAATGAGAGTATGAGAATGTAAAGAGTGTGATTATGCTAAGATGAAGTATGCATGAATGTTGGGAGTGTGATGTAGAACTATGTAAATATGCTAGAATAAGGGTGGGGGGATTAAGTGCTATGCCCCCAAGTATATGTGAATAAGTGAACTATCCAATGATGGTGAAGGATGAAGGTCCTTCATCTGGTGTGGGAGAAGAAATTACATGCTCATGTTTTATTAGAGCTATACTAGAAAAATTCAGTAGTGGGGAATGAAGTCTATGCATGCATACGAGGGATGAATATGTGAAGCGGATCATGGTAGAACAAAATGTGTGGGTGATATAATTTATGACATATTAATAGGAAATGTTGAACTACTATTGGTAAATGATTTACTTAGTGATGTTGTAGATGAGTGGATAGAAGAATACAATGAACTACTTGCAAGAGATTATTTCTTAGGAGGTGTTTAAGTAATACTAGCTTGATACTTAGGAGAAATAAGAATCTGATGGGTTGCATCATGAGTATTAGGATGTTGTGCAACAAATGAAAGAAGGCCTAGATGCTCAAGGTGTTTGATCATTTTTACAAAGGATGAAAAGTTTTATCATGTTGCCCATGTATTTGGTGATAATGGAAATATGGATGACCTCGGCATTTTACTAGTCGATAAAGCGGAATAAGGATGTCATGTGGTGTAGTATTATGTTAAAATATGATAGGTTTAGTAAATTACATGCCTTGAGGTTTGGTTAGATGGAAAGTAGTGGACATAGATTGCATATGAGATGTAGAAGCATCCTTAAGTTGTTGAATTTCATATCTAAGAGAGGCAATAGTGGATTCTATAGTTTGAGATAAAGTGTGTAGAGCATGGATTGAATCCAATAGTGATGTGTTATATAGGTGATCAGGAGGGTCAAAGTTGTTAGCTAATTTTTTTAATATATGAGTTATTTTATGTAGTGGCATATTATCATCAATAGAAGGAAGAAATGGACAAGTAAAATCTTCTAAAAGATTAGCATTATCATTGTTGAAATCATATTGAATAGTGTGGGAGACCTGATAAGAAATAGTGTCATGTTGGTCATTCAAATAACCCTTAACCCACAAGTGATACATGGCCATGGCATATTGTTCATCAGTAAAGGGATGAAATGGACACTTGTGAGTATACCAAATGGTAATATTGGGTTAGTAACAATGAAATGAGTTATTACAAATGCACATAGTACCAAATGACATGGGAAAAGATATATCAATATGTGTGGGATCAAGTGTGTCTCTAATATAATCTAACCAAGATTGGTTGAGAATAAGTGGGGAGGAGGTATGAGAATGCACAAGGTGAACAAAAAGATCAAAAACAAGTAGTCCATATACAACAGTGAGAATAACATATCCATGATATAAAGTTGATTCATATAAAGGAGAATGGAGGTTTTCGAAGGTAAAAATAATCCGAAGGAGACCATCATGTGAACATACAATGGATTTGCAAATAGTATCAAATAGTATATGGTCCCAATAAGAGCCATTCATGAAGAGGGTACAAGTGAATGGTGGGGGTACTGATGGTGATGGGGGTGAAGAAATATGAGTGATAAAGTGATGTCTGTGGACTGGATAAGCCCTTGATATGGAATAATAGTAGCAGTAGTAGTCACAAGTGATGTGTAGGGAATACATCTAACATAAAAAATGACACTCTCGAATGGTGATGAATGGTACAATGAAGGGTTAGGTAAAGTCAAGGAATATTCTAGAGTAGACTCTCTATAGGTAACATAACATTCAAGAGATGGGGAGATGGTGTTGGAAAAGTAGGAACTATATTAACTATATGAATAGCAGAATCGAGTCATGTGGAGAATCTAAAGGATGTAGTCCAAGGACGAGAAGATGAAGAGGTAGGAACAAACATTGTAGTAGGAGAGTATGAGATATGAGTGGTAGGAGAAAAATGACCAATGTCTTGTGAATTATCAATCAAAGAAGCTTGTGCTATGTGTGTAGATGAAGGAGCTTGTGCTTCTTTAAGAATTTGTACTAGGATATTAGGATTGATGAGTACGTAGATAAACAACAATAACATCATCTAAAGCTTTATGATATATATCAAAAGATGGGAGTTGAATAAATGAAGGGAAAGGTTTATAGCCAGATGGGCAAAGTAGGAGTATCGAAAAATGCATGAACAAAGCTATCAAATTAAAAAAGGATTGGAGATTGAGAAGGATTTGTATCCATGATAAGAGTAGGGTTCACCAAAATGATTAACTAAAATTAACTAATATTACATTAGATCGAGAACTAGTTAACCTTATTATCTAAGAGGACATATAACACAGTAAATAAATGTACTATGGCAGCATGTAAATGAAATAAATGAAGTAAAATAATAAAATCAAACCCTAATATGTAAGAAGGATGTATGGACAAAACTTAGTTGATAACATATGACTATTGCAGAGTGTTACAGAGTCTAACTACAAATTGGGAACATGAAATAATGTGCAGAGATCCTAAAAAGACTAGATTTGGAGGATCTGAGTGAACTAGGGCACATGGAATAAGATTGGGAACCTACGAGATCTCCGGTAAGGAATCTAGGCACCTTGGTCTACGAAAAATATTGGAAGTTGGTCTTCACAAGGTCGGAAGGTGATCTGAAGTAAGACAAAAATAATACTCTAAATATTCTATATCATGCCGAAATCTTTGAATATTTCAAGAGAAATATATCACTATGCAATAAGACAAAAGAAGTATCAAAACCCTAAAAAAAGATGCAGAATGAATGGGTAAGACTGACCTTAGCTACCACAATAGTGGGCTTACTAAATTGAGTGTTGCACTACATTTCGGACCAGAATGTACTTGTGTGTGTGTGTGTGTGTGTGTGTGTGTGTGTGTATTTCTCTAGGTTCTCTTGTTCCAATGCACTTTGTGAAATAGTGATCATTAGTTAAACGTAGAAAATGTAATAGTATGTGTGTATGGAATAAAATATAATCCCTCCCGTATAAAGTGTGATGCAAATGTCTTATCTTGTGCCTTGATGATGTAGTTATGTGGATGTCAATACAATAGATGGATACAACTCTTGATGGCGTGATAATAGTGTATGATGTTATGTCCCTCATTACGGTCTTATAACTTTATATTTATAGGGTTCTCTTACTCTAATTTCATAATTAACCCCAAAAATTCCAACCAAAAGAAAGATAAAGATGAAAAATGTCTAGAAGAGGCCCAAAAAGTGACAGAAAAGCTAGAAGGATTGGGCTGGCCTAACGTGGGACAGGCACCCATGGGCACCCCAATACTAAATTTTGGCATCCCAACTATGGATAAAATTACGTGGGATGTACGAAAAATGGTTGGACATGTGGGTGCCATAGGTCGTAATTTATGAAAAAAATAAATAAGATGGCTAAATGGAGGGGGATAATTAGTGCTTTCTTCACTCAATAACCTATTAAATAGTGCTATGAGATCGGGATAAATAAATGTCTAAAGTGTATTATTTTGTAACTACAAAGAGTTCAAAGTATAAAAAAATTGTTTCTAGGATAAGGATCAATGCATTGATTGAGTAAAATTAAGTCAATCTGTATTTTCAAGAATGTTTTGATTTTAATTGATCCGTGAGACCATGCATGAAGTTCATTAATTGGTAAACATGTGATTGGAGGTGTTTTATTTTCTAAAGAAAGGATTTGATGACATATACCTTGTTACTCTACATTGCATGCTTGAAAATTTGATGAAATAGGACTCAGATCCTGTGCATTTCTTAGTTTGAGAAAATCTTGACTAGTTAGCGATTGTGATGAGTGTATGAAATGTATGTTATCTTCATATAGATCGTATGAAAGTAGTGTATTTAACAAATGATAAGTTTTATTCAAGAAAAGTTCTAATTTCTTCAATTTGAGGAATGAGGGTTTCTTCTACCTTACTCCAATGTGCATTTAGGTGCAACCTTTTAATTTTTGACTTGTTGCTTATTATCATGTATCACAAATGTAACAAAAATGAGGAAAAGTCATTAAATACCTTGGGGAAATAAATAAGGTCTTGAAATAGAGTATGGGTTGTTTTATGAAATTTTAATGCTTCTCAGGTTAGTTACTCAATCACATTTAAGGTTTGGTGGAAATTTAGATTTGGATCATTTAAACATGGAATTTTGACCTGCAAATTTGAAAAAATCATCTCTGTAGACCTCTAAGCCATATTCAAAAAGAGTATTTTGGAAACGAGGTTACTGGTGAAGAGGAAAATTTAAAAAAATTGCTAGAAGACATTGGTCATAGTTGGAGACCTAATTGAAAAGGTCAAGCTACTAAGGAAGTAGATTGTAGACCATGAATCCAATATCGAAACATTATCTACGATTAAAGAAAACAAAAGGGTACTAGAAAAGATATTCATTATGGTTTGAAACACCTTATAATAAAATATATGTCTAAAAATGTAAGGAAGTGGGGATAATAGAACGTTTGGGAACTATAAGAGAGAGATAAGGATTTTGGGAAGAGAACAAAGAATTGGGTATTTAAATTAAGACACACTACATTGAGCCTAAATGCTTCTCCAAAAAATTTCATTTCATTCTAGGTAGGCCTAGATGTTTCTTACCATAAACCTACCAGAGTGATTGCTCTTAAGAACTCAAGAAGAAAATTTTGGAAAGATAGGAGAAAGTAATGTTTTGATCTATTTTTAATCAAGTTAGTGGTTGATTTGACACATGTTTAAGTTATGAAATATGATACGAGGAGTGGAAGGTGTCGGATAAGACAAAAAGTCAAAATTTGATTGATTTTGGCTAAGACCAAAGCGAAATGGTAGAGGACAAGTTCAAGAAGGTAATATTAAAAGGAGTTTTAATTATATATGATCATATGAATAGTTGAATTGGCATCACATAAGATTTATAAATAGGGTATAGTACTTGGAGAAGACACTTAAGGTGATATTTTTACAAATATCACAAGTTTGAGCCATTTTAGGCTACTTTAGAGCAAGATCTACAAAAACATAGTATTCGAGTAAATGATGTATTTTCTTATTTTTGACTTGATGATTGAATATAATTATCTTTGAGATCTGTATTATAAAATAAATAAGATTTTCCACCTTAGATTTTTTTCTAATCATACAAAAATAGACATTCTATTTGATAGTGGATCTCAAGCTAATATGATTTAAGGGGAGGTTATGAAGAAATGATGACTCCAAACCAAACCACATCCTAAGCCTTATCCTTTGGGATGGGTTTGTGATGATGTAAAATTATAGGTAACAAAAATTGTAGATTCATATTTTCCATTACTAACAAGTTCATTGATGAGGTTGATTTGGATGTTCTTCCATAAGATAGTTGTGCGGTTTTGGGAATTCCTTATCTTTATGATCGTAAAATAATCTTATATATGGAAGAGAATAAATACTTTCTTATTAAAGATGGGATTGAATATATTGTTAGAGATCATCATGTGAAAACAAGTGTATCTTTGGTTATCTTGCAGGATAAATGAAAAGGATTTTAAACTCAAGCAAGAATATTTTACTCATGTTGATCAAAACCAAAGAGAAAGATCATAAAAAGGATTTTGAGGATTGTGGCCCTAAACATAGTAATGAATTGGTTGGAATTGAATCTAACTATAATAATTTTTTTTAGGATCCACAGGGTATACCTCCTAAAAGAGGGGTGTAACATGAGATATAATTATTACATGCTACACCCCTTCCTAACATTGGCATGTATAAATTGTCCACGTTTTAAAATGAGTAAATCAAGAAACATGTGATGGAACTATTGGAAAAAGAATTTATCCGTCCAATTTCCTCTCCTTGTGTTTCACTTATCATTTTGGTGCCTAATAGAGATGGGACATGGCGGATATATTTTGATTTTAATGCCTTAAATAAAATCACAGTGAAATTTTTTACCCTCTTCCTCACATTGATGATTTATTGTATAAGTTGAAAAATGGTGCTTATTTCACTAAGTTAGACTTGAGAAGTGGTTATCATCAGGTTAGAATCAGTGAAGGTGGGATTTGGAAAACTACTTTTAAAACAAAAAAAAGTTTTTTAATGGATTTTTATGCCTTTTGGATTGTGCAATGCACCAGCTACATTAATGTGTGTGATGAATAATGTTTTTAGTCCATTCATTGATGATTTTGTGATAGTATACTTAGATGATATTATTATTTTGAGTAAATCATGGGATGATCATGTCATTCATATTCAAAAAGTCTCAGATACTTTGAGAAAGGAGAAGTTATTTCTAAATATCCGTAAATATGAATTTGGTAAAACATCTTTGATGTATTTGGGTTATGTTGTCGAGATATGGTAAATTAAAAATTGATCTCGAAAAATTTGAGGTAATTCTTAACTAGCTTAAACCCAATAATGTAACGAGAGGTTAGAATCTTTCTTGGTGAAGTTGAAGATCTTGGAGAAAAATTATTGTTAACTTCTTGTTTATTTAATCTCTTTTACATTATTCTACTAGCATTAAATGAGTCTTTTAGTGGGGAGGAAAACATTAGAGATATTTTGATACACTAAAATAAAAAATAAGTACCTTTCCTGTCTTAGCACTTCCATATTTACAACACTCATTTGAGATCAATACGGATGCCAATGAATATGCAATGGGGGTTGTCTTGATGCAGAACAAAAATCCTATTTGTTACCATTCTAAGACCTTCACAAGTGTGGTAAGAAACTATCCAACCTATGATAAAGAGTTGTATGCTTTGGTTCAAAGTTTTAAAAAATGGAAACATTACTTGATGGGAAAGGAAACATTAATTCATACAGATCATCAACCCCTCCAAAGTATCTCCAAACACAAACTAAACTACAATAGTATATACAATTATGTTGGATGGGTTTCCTATAGTAGTTTCATCTTATGATCAGGTATAAGAAAGGTATATAGAATAAGTTTGTCGATATATTATCTATACCTACAGTTGTTACATATATTGTTTTATAATATAGTTCTCTGGATTATTATAGTTATAAAAATAATATGATAATTATGTTGATTTTAAAGAAGTGTATGAAGATTTGATGAGTGGAAAACAAGTAGGAGAATTGGATTATCATGTGCATGATAAAATTTTGTATCATTCTCGGTAAAAGTATCATTTCACGGGATGAAAGCATGCATATGATTATGGAAGCTCACATAGCTCTTATATCTGGTCATTTTGGTGTTGGTAAAATAATTGCACATTTATAGATGTATTGTTATTGGCCTCGTATGCAAGAATATGTAACCATATATATAAAAGGATGTTTTATTTGTGTCATGAGAAATCCTAGCAATAGGAAGTTAGGAATTTACAATCCTCTTCATATTCATACACGTCCTTGGGAAATTATTTCCATGGATGATTTAGGATGTTTTCCGGTCACAAAGGAAACATGACTATTTATATGTGGTTGTGGATAGATTTAGAAAAATGTGTATGTTGATTCCTTGTACTAAAAAAATTACTAGTGAAGGGAATACACACTTATTCTTTCAATATGTATGGGTTCATTTTTATTTTCCCACTTTTATTGTGTATGATTGGGATTCCATATTTCTTGGGAGTTCTAGTCATCCTTGTGGGGTTCAATAAACACTAAGCTAAAGAAATACACTTCCTTTATCCACAGACCGATGGTCAAACAGAGGTTGTAAACTACACAGTGGTACATCTACTCAAGGGTTATTGTGGTAAACATCCTAAGTTGTGGGATGAACATTTTTATTATGTGCAACATGCTTATAACCATGCACTTCATTATTCTACTATGAAGTCTCCTTTTGAGACTTGTTTTGGTTATCTTCCTAAATCTCCTTTAGATTTCTCTTTTGGACAAGAAACTATTGTTAATGGACATAGTGATATTGACAAAGCTAAAAAGTTTGTGTAGAAGATACAACTGGTCCATCAGTTTTTCTAAGAAAAATTGGAGAAAATTCAAGAAAAATACAAGGCTAGGCACAATAAACATAGAACTGATCACAAATTTCAAGTGGGTGATTCAGTTTGGCTTCACATCAGTAAGGAAAGACTGACAGGTGAAGGTAAAAGTTAAAACCAATTTTATATGGTCCATTCGAATATTGGAGCATTGGTAATAATGCTTTCTAGTTGGATTTACCTCCTTACATGTAGATTTATTCAGTTGTGAATGTTGAAAATATGAAGTTATATGAGCCTCCTATGATTATTGATCATGATGCTAATGTTTTTATACCTTCTCGTTTATTATTTTTATCATGATTATTTGGATAAGTTATAGTAATATATAATTTTGGAAAGGAAGGTGAGAACCTCGCGAAGGGGTGATGTTTAATATCTTCATGTGGGTTTGAAGGGAATGCATCCAAACAAGGAAAATGGATGGAAACTAGAAAGGTGAGGGAGAAGTACCCTCGCCTCTTTACCAATTGAAAGAAATTTTGGAGGTCCAAAATTTTCTCGGTGGAGAGAATTGATCTATAGGATCCTCATTTAGAAACATTGGTGTATAAATTTCTCCGAACCTATTACAAAAATTTTAATTACGTCGAGAAATCAATATATTTCCAACAAGATCTTGTACACTGGAAAATATAGGCCATATGCGAAGTTATTGCACACCGAAAATTTAGGCCAACTAGAAAAAATATTAGACTATGTGCGAGTCCGTGATAATATGGATGCATGTAAATCGACAAGTGGACCAATGAAATATTGATAATGACAATGTGGTATGGAAGAAAAATTTATTTTGTACATCCGGTCTTCGACACTTCTTTTCGAGATGGGTGGGCCCCTATTTGCTAGCAGAGGCCCTCATCTAGGTCAAAAACATATTTTTCAAAGGGTTAACTTTGTATCCATTATTAATCATATCACTATGTTGGAGCTTTTCTATATAAATAATTATGCTATTCAACCCATGGTATGTGTGGGATATATCATACATTGAATTTTAAATACTATGCATTATAACCAAGTTCTTAGGTGACAACATGACTCGGTGAGTCAACCTACCCCTATCTCGGTTGAACAAACCAACCTATCACCCATCTCATCTTCCTAAGCGCCATCTCACCTACTTAGCCACCAAATGACCCCTGTCACATAACCAACCATCTAAGCTCACCACACAAACTGCTCAACTCTTGAGCCACGTCACTTTGCAATTCCTCAACTACCCAACTCACCAAACTCAAAATCCTCAAAACATAGCTTACCGGTCCAATGAAGATCTCATATTAGCAAAGTCCCTTCCACTATATGATCCACGTGGCTATTAAAAAAATAGTGTGAAGACCAATAAACCTCTCCAAACTCCTTATTTTAAACCCACCACCCTCACACCATGTGATGGATGTGGGATTTATTCCCAAGGTTATAAAATGAATCGGTGGAGGTGGTTAGTAGGGTGTGACCCCTAACCATGTGGGTGTTACAATTATAGTGGGTTATTGAGCCACATGGTTTGGAGAGACTATATAATGGGAAAATTTATATTTGTATAGTTAATCTAGGTTGACTTGTAAGATTTTAGATCTTTTCAGGAGTTAGAAGAATTTTGGAGGAAATTTTCCAAAGGACGTCGTGGTTCTTTTTATAGGAGGATTATTGTGACATGCCTTTGAAGGTATGAATCACTCTATACACTAGTATAAGTGTTTTTAAGGTGTATTTAACATTTCAGTCCCATTAAAATGGACCCATAGATATAGGATTCTAAGACAAACTCTATTATCAACGGTTTGTGTTGTTGTTCTTGCATTTTCTTCTAGTTTTTTTATTCCACATTAAACTTGCATATTTTTAAAAATAATGAAAATATTGAAAATTTATAATGCTAAAATTGAAATTTTGAAAAATCATCATTTTAAAATCAATTTTATTTGTGTGTTTTCAAATTTCTTATGATTACGAGATCATTCATAGAATCGCCTCTTGAAATTTACTTGGTTACTTCCCTTATGAAGACTCAATTAGATGTAGATTATTTTTTCACTACCATCATTGTGAATGAATGACTATTGCATGTTTGATTTTGGTGCCTCATGTAGCATTATTCCCTTAGCATTTATGAATGAAATAAATATCGAGATAGGTGTTTATTTTATAAAGTTCTTTGCTATGGATTCCATTGAAGTACTCGTGGTGGGCTATGTAAGGGGATTGGTTGTGTAATTGGTTGTTTACTCCTAGAAGTATTTGAAAATGAATGTTATCATTGTTGATTATCTTTCCAAGTGGGGTATGTTATTATAAAGGAAGTGAGAATTCAATTTGGGTATCAATGTTCATTGGACATGACATATTCTTCCATAGCTTAGGAATGAAAAATAGTCAAATTGTATAGGGAAGAAAAAATGTTGCATCTTATTGAAGATCCCATGAATTCTTCATATGAGGTGTTGTTTGCTAATGTGGACTTAGATAATTTTTGGAAATGATTATTTTAAGGATTAGTGTTTGTACATGAATGCTCAAATCAAATAATTTGATGCTCTGTGGATTATGACCTTTGATGGATCATGCTCCAATTTTTATAATGGAGCTGGTGTGGTACTAAACTCTCCAAGAAGTGGATCTTTTATTTTCTGATTTATTTTCTTCATTGGATTTCTTCCCCACCATAAATTTTTCTAGAGGGTTTCCCTTTGGGCCCATTGTAATACACAATTTGTTACTAAGGCCAGAAAACAATACCATCTCTACTCCAAATCGTTTGGAGATATTTTTCTGCAATTTCGTCTTCTACACAACAATGTTATTTACCCAAAATAATAAATGGTTTGAATTCAAAATCTATTTTTTTTATCAAATCCTTAATCATCTTTTCAACTTCGGCGTAAGAGAGATAACTACACAAAAATCCCATTTCACATTTTTCTCCGATGGCACCTCACAATTTGAGATTCTCTTTATTGAACTTGATTGTCAAATATTTTTAGCATTGGTTTTTCTCATAGAACAAACCTTGTAAATCTAACATAATTAAATAATTTGTTGGAGAAGCTGCACAGAACTATTTTTTCATAAATGGTCCATAATTTGATATTAACCATTTCAAATAATCAAAATTTCATAATGTTAACACTTACTGATTGAGACTCTATATCGGATTCCCTTGCACTCCCCCTCTGCGCAGTTCTTGTGATGTTCATTCTAATGTAAAAAATAGCAATCAATTCAAAATAAATTTTAAGTTGATGTAAAAAAATACGTGAAACAACTCACTTTTATACGATATTGCATAGATGTAGTTTTATAGTAACAACTAGTAGGGGCAAGCCAACTATAGATAAGTAAGTTTTTTTAATTGTCAGCAAAAAAATATTAACCAATAGACAAAAAAATTACTCAATTCAAAACAAATCTAATTAAAAGATGCATATTACCGACTATTAGGTTAATACATATTACAAATAAACTACTTCACTACAAGTTCCTTCAATTTTGAGGGTCTTATGAATGGTTTTATTTATAATTGTATATGACTATCATACCATTTTCCATTTGTGAGTTCATGCATGATGTGCCAACAACCTCCCCATTTGGCATCAAATCTGGAAATAATGAAGTTTTTATTAAAAATATGTAAACAATGACAATTGAAAACATCTTGTAGCAATAAATTTATTAAAAGAGTATTTCCCACTCCTTTTATAGATTCATTGGATGGATGGTTAGCGACATCTAGGGAAATAAGTTCAATTGGATCTAACATAATAAGATCGACATCGTCTCCTCTATTTGTATGTGGAGAGAAAGAGATAATGTCTTCCTCTATTGTTTGGTTTTCTGCATAAATATTGTATGTATCAGTTCAAATGCATTAAAATAATTGAATTATTTAAAGTGATCTTAATCAATGTAACTTTTTTCAAATGACAATAGTAATGTTGTAAAAAAATTCTTGATAGACCTAAGTCAACCAAATATTGCATTACAACACTATCTCCATACAACAATATAACCGGAGAATTATTAGAAGCGAGTTGAGTGAACATATGATACCAAAACCCATAAGATATCTTGTAAATAAAAGGATGTGTATTTCCTCATACAAAAATTTTTCTTGCAGTCACTTTTTGTTGTGGAAGATGATCAATCCAATCCATTGTGATTTTAGTTATATCCCCATCATGAACATCACAATTATGCACATCGTTATTGTGTACATAAGAAAAAAGCTCTTTAATTGTCTACATTTGTCATAAAATATGTAAAAACCTTCTATTATTGATTCCCCCTTTTTGTACATTTTGCATGTATTTTTTAATTTATCTCTTAACATTTTGAATAAGAAACAAATATGAGGACAATAATTGCACAATTTATCATACTAGATCCAACAAATGTAAGCGGGTCCATTATTGCATTGGAAGTGAATACACTAGAAAAATTGTAGAAATATGCGATCATACATTCTACGTATTGAATGGATTAGTTATCGGAATACAACATATTTCTGACTAGAGTTGGAAGGGATATGCACATTGACAGGTAAAGTCTTCGGTGTCTTCCATCCTTGCTAGAATATTTTCTTCCATTGCACTCACATAGTATTCTATAATTGTTTGAGTTGTCATTGGAAGAACCTCTGCCACTTCATCATAAAATTTTCTTTTGCCAATTTTTCACTTCCTCCATAATCAACTTTTCTTTTTCCTTTATGATCTTCTCCCAAGAGTACACACAACTAGCAGTAGTGAGAATTATGCACACAATAATTTTCAAAATATTTTTCAAAGTGCATTCTTCCAATACACGATTAACTAGATATTTACTTTTAACATATTTAAATATAAAAAAATCATCTTTTACTCTTTTGCAGAAACTATCTCGAAGTCTCGTTATGATTCCTTGTTTAATAGAGTGAGTTATCCATACTCTCCTGCATTCAATTCATCTAGTAGAATTGATATCTCCTCATTGGTCATTCCTCTTGGAATCCTAAAGTAATTTTCTATGAACCTTGCCAATGAATTTGGTTGAAAGTTAGGTTGGTTATCCTTAAAAGGAGAACAAGCCAAACCACTAGATTTAAATAACTCAATGGTTGTTGTCAATTTTGTCCATATGTCCTCAGGTAAATATAGAAATGCCATTTTTTCATGAAGGGTCTCTATCTTAGACACTTTGAAAATAACAATACATTGCATCTCGAAACATTGAATTGAAAGAGGAAATAGTATATTTACTTTTTACATATTACAAAATTAAATTTTAAGAAAAATGCATTAAAATTAAGTTTCATTACCTTCAAATCATCTGACTTTGAGTTTCCTGCTCTGGGCCTCCGAGGACATCCTAGGGATCTCCAAATTATTCGAGCCTTGTAGAGTACATCAATAAAATTGGTATCAATCCAATTTTTGTTTACATCATTTTGTTGCTGGAAAATTTTAAGAATGACTTCACAAAGAGCATGTGAAGACATAATGTGAGCCTTTATAAACTACATATTAGTATGTAATGAATTGTATTTACTTTTAGCCAAAAAAACATTTTGGGCACAAATGGTATCTAGATCCTTGAGTTACAAAATTTCCTTTGTAGAAGATAAAAAGGGAAGAAGAAGTGCATCATCCCCAAAGTGTAGGAATAACATTAATAAAAATTGAAAAGATAATAAGGTCAACATTCTCATCATTCACAACACGTAATTGATATTCGGACATGCCAACGACACCTAGAAACTTCAATTGGAAAATCATCACCATTGAAAAATAAGAATTTTAATTGTTCAACATTTAAAGTTTATGTTTGCTCAAATATACTAGTCACTTTCTTCAACATCAAAGTTGATTTGGTATTCTTTTTAATCCCTTGTAACTTTGACTTAGATGGATCTATCTCTAATTTAGACAAGTAATATCTCCTTAGCGAGGTAAATAGGTTTGCTTGTTTTTGTTGAGAAAGTAAATATTTTCTATTCAAATAATGACAAACAAAAGAAGTATCCTCGTTCTATACAATTTTTGAATACCAAAATCAAGTCATTACGAAATTCAAGGGCATTTCCACATCTTTTTTTACTACATGAAATTCCCTAAATTCCAACCATATTTAAGACAAGAGAACGCCTTACTTTCTCTAGAATCCTTTATTTCCATTTTCTTGAACAATGAAACTTACAACTCCAAGTCATGAATAAGACACTTATTTATTTTGATGTTGATGTGTTCAACCCTGAATACACAATGTTTTCTCATTTTTAACTTTTGAATTTAGTACCATACGACTTCTTGACATTGTCCTCATTGATGAAAAATAACCATTGATCACAAGTGGTAATTTTCTAGGGAATGCATTTCTACAAACCACTCATCATCTCTCTTTTTCATATCCTCTTCTCCTTTAATCAAAGGAATTTACATGAATGGAGTGTGGCCAATGGAAGATATATTACCTGAAAAAAGGAATTAAATAAATTAATATTTTGTAAGTAATTGGAAAGGAAAAATAATGTTTCTCAACAATGCAATAACAACGAGATGTCATATCTTAATGTCATTATTTTCATAGAGTAAAAGTCAATAGGAATAAATATTTATAGCATAGTAGTTTTCAGGCATACTTAACCCTCTTTTAGTTATAAAAAACAAGAAAGCATTAATAAAAAATTTGTTATGTGTTGCACTAAGAAATTTAATCAATTAGTCACTATTAAATTTGGTTTGTTTCAAGTAGTGATTATTTGCTAGAAGTGTAGACTAGAAGCCGCTAGCATCTATATATTTCCATCACTATAAAAAACATATTTGAGTTACACTACATCATTTTCAAAACATGGTAACCAACATGGGTGATAAGTGTCAAGAATTGAATATTTAATAATAAAAAATATTACATGTCGTGATATGTTTGGGTGTTGTAATTAGGTTCGTTTTATGGTTATCATTAGATATATCGTGTATATCACATAAGTGAAATAGACTAGTATATAGGAAAATTTATAGCAACCGCAATGTTCAATTAGTAATTGAAAGTTATGGTTTCCTGGTATCAAGTCTCAATAGTTTCTTATTTTATAATTAGTGAACGAATAACAAACAAATCATGGAAAATTCAGGCATTTGCTAGGATCCTTGTGGAGGCTAATCTACCTAATGATCACTAGGCTAAAGATTACGTGTCTAACTATGTGTATTGTATTCTCTTGAATCTATGTGTGTATTGTATTCTCTTGAATATTCTTGTGTTAGTTACGTGTATTCAGAAAAGTGGTAAATGTTTTTAATTATGTGTATTCAGGAAAGTGTTAAATATCTATCTTGTCTTTGAATATTAGTTGTCTTCTCTTATCCTGGAACATCGAAGAAATGAAAGTTCTTGAATACCACTATCAATGAAAAAGTTTAGTGACCGTTAAGTATTTAATCAATGAAAAATTTGTTGTCTAGATTATCAAAAATATTAGTATTGGAGCATAATAATATAAGAACATAATTTAAACTGAAGACATATTACATGTTCATCTTGGCCATGCATATTTTGAAAAATTACCCATTAAACAAAATAGTCTATAACAATTTACTAAACATCGAAGAAGAATATGTACATGAACCTTATACAGGAATAAAGGATCAGAGGTCATGAAGAGCTATTATTTTTTTATGTTTTCCAATTATTCGTTGATGAGAAGGCTAGCGACCACTTTGGCCTCTACAATATCAGGGAATTCATTTTAACGATGCAAAAACAATCCCAAAAAATTTGTTGTCATTGTTTGTAAATATTTTATATTAGTTAGACTATCCCTGCAAAGCCAAGTCCTTGAATACATACCTTCAAGAAGGCTGACGCCTTATGTAGTTCTCATTTGATATTTTATGTATAAAACGCAATCCATATATTTTCATATAAACAAAAATGGGTGAGAGGTCTTACATGTCTTGATGTAATTGGCTACTCTACATAATTATTATGTCAAAAATAACTAACTACTACATAGTATTATGAAAACTATTGGGTATTGTGTGATCAATAGTCATGTCAATTATTAGACCATGTTCACCTATTTGCCCCTCTCCCTAATGGTTCATGATTTTTCTAATATGTACATTTTCTTTACACATTTAAATTATATGGAGAACATATTTTTAAGGGATTTAAAATAAGTACTTTTGAATACAAAGGAATTTAAGGCAACCCATTACTTGAGAATAAAATATCCTTTTATGGGTTGTCTATGTGTCACCATATCATTGGATAATTTATTGATGAGACTTCATGTAACTTACTTTATTGGCTAGTTTTTATTTAATTTTTAACTTGAATTCAAACAACTAATGGTACTTTATTTCACATACCCACTAACAGTCATTGGCTCTTTCTCCTTGGCACAAGTAGATCTTAATAGAAGAATTTATTTGTCTATGGCTAATGAATCAAATACTAATGAATTAATTATTGGAGGTGACTACCATATTATTGTTAACATCATCATTTAAAAGCAGACCTTGTCATGGATAATCAATCTTGTGTGATTAAAATTCCCTTTGTATGCTCTCATTAACTCCATATTGGACCTTAAATATTATCTATTAAGATAACTACTAAATAGGCAGATTTTGTGAAAAATCAAGGGACTCACCAACCATTTTGTGATAAGATTTGCAATAAATATTTTGATTCACTGAACTCATCACCTTTTCCAATAAAGGTTGATATTAAATCCAATGGAAAGTTTGTCTTAATTTTAAGCACGTGATGGCATATTCACTCAATATATTTCTCTAAATGCTCCCCCTTATTTCACACCTTTTGTGTTTTTTTAGGAGATTTCATTTCTTCTCGTCATGGTCAAACCAATGTTGCCTTTCATGCAATTTTCTGAGGTTGTGGGTGACATACAATTTTATACCAAAATATCGTGTCGCCATTTGAAATCCATTTTTTGGTTTAAATATAAGCAAGACTTGGTTGTAATTGAGGGAGTTCTTGGAGATTATTATCTTTCTCTAGAGGGACGTCGAGGGTAAATGTGGAAGTTTCTTTGATGTTCATTTTTCATCTTCTTATCATTCATCCAATGAAGGATTGGTATTTTGGAGATGGGTCATCACTGGATCAAGCCAACATATAGGGTTGGCATGGAAGCGGAAATGGAAAAAAACTTGAGTGTGTTTTGGTACTTACTTTATGATGCTCACTATAAAGAGGAAGGTTTTGCACATGCAGACATTTTTGTAGAGTTTTTCAATTAGTTTGACAGCCTAAATTGTTTCTTGTTTGAAGTGGAAAAATGTGGCAAGAAATCGTCAAAGAGAAGTAGATCACTCCACTTTCCTAACTTGGATTCTATGTCCTGTCACACTACAATAGGAACTGGAACGTTGGGATGTTCTTTACAGAAAAGTTCACGAGGCATACGATTGGTTAAAGAGTTAGGCTTCTACTGGAAAAGAGAATCTTTTTTCATAACTACTGTGGAAACTATTTTCATGCCCATTAAGGTTGAGGTTATGGAGATGTCATATGATTTAGATAAATAAGTGTTTCTAAAATCTGTCACATTGTATCTTTGTTTTGGTTGTTATATAGTGTTTCTAGTTCTATTGTTATCTATTCATACTATCTGGCTTACTGGTCTGGGGTTTTTCATATTCCCAACCATTTATTTTTTTGGCATTTTACCTTGAATTTTTTCCCAAGTTATTGCATCTCATTGTATCTATAATGTAAAGGGAAAGGTACCCTTCAACCCTCCTTTAACTATAAAATACAAGAAATCATTAGTATAAGCAAGGGGGATTAACCACTAGGAAAATTAGGTAACTGGCTAGGGCGCCAAAAGTTAGGGGCACCTGAATCCAAAGATTTCTCTTATCACAGGTTAGTTTTATAACTTACAATTAAATCAATTTATGAGAAGATTCAATAGTAATTGACCCATTTATTGATATTATTATAAGGTAACATAAATTTTGTGCATACACATATAAAGGTAATATAATATTAATAAACATAAATATCATGCATTGACATATAAAGGTATTCTTTATGTACTTATGGGAAAAATATTAATTAAAATTGTGAGAAGGGCATCCACTCCAATTATTTCCTAGGGTGCTCCTAACCATTAATTTGGCTCGAGTATAAGTTTATGTTGTGCATTGCAAGTAAGAAATTTACACAATTACTCGTTATTAAATCTAGTTTGTTTCAAGTTTTCAATTTTTTGGTAGAAATGAAGAATAGTGGCTGCTTAGCATCTATATATTCTAGGATATCTTTGAGTTAATGTAAAAAATAATAATTTATAGCTTTAGGTTTGAGGGGCCTTAATGCAAGTGAAGAATTATCCTAGCAATTGTTAATCTCAAGACTGTTTTATGTTACACCAATGCCACAAAATAATCTACGACCTTATCTTCAATATCTTGGTGTTGGAGCTTAATTAAGTTTTAAGTTTTTAGTTGAGTTGTTAATCAATATCTCAAATGCAAGACAAGAGTTATCTTAGCAGATGCTAATTTTAAGTCTTTATTATGTTACACCAATGCAGTGGAATAATCTATGACCTTAGTAGCTGCTAGGATTCAAATATCATGTGATAGACTTCCAATAACATATTGAACTCAGTAGCTGCAATGCAGAAAATTTCATTTTGGAATATGTGTATTCTAGAAAATCATTTAAATTAATCTTGTATTGGAATATTTTTTGTCTTGGAACATCAAAAAAATAAATTAAACATCCACCCTAATGGTTGCTAGTCTTAGAAGGTAGTATTGTAACATCCAAATATAATAAAGGAGCTTAGTTAGTTTTTTAGTTAGGTCGTTATAAATTTTCCTTTATGCAAGGAAACAAATATCCTAGCGGCTGCTAATCTCAATAATTTTTATGTTGCACCAATGTTATTTAATAATATTTGACATTAGTAGCTACTAGTCTTCGAATATCATGGAAAGATTCTAATAAATTAATACGGAAAATATAAATGTAATGGTAGGGCACTTTCCCTAAGTAGGACATAGATGTGGAACCGGGTCCTTAATGTATGCCAATTGATCCACATTCTAAGCACCTTTCTATGTTCCTCTTGGTCCATATAGAGAATTTTTACCCCTACCTCAAGGTGTCCCTGTGGCCACTTATTGAAATCATCTAATGAACTCAATGGGAATGGAACTTGGGTTGATGATTACAAAATACTTGTAAATTTTGGATGGTAAACACTTTTATTATAAAAGAGCTATGAATTGGAGTGGTGGAGGAGTACTTTCTCTAAGCAGGACATGGAGGTGAGCTCGAGTCCTTAATGTCTGCGCAAGCGATATACATTCAAAGCACCTCGTTATGTTCCACTTGGTCCATAGGAGAAGTTTGACCCCTACCTTAAGGTGTCCCCATGGCTACTTATTGAAAGCATCCAATGAACTCAATGGGAATGGAACTTGGGTTGATGATTACAAAATATTTGTAACTCACCAATAGCCCAAGACCTTGAGTTCATCTTGTCTTCAAATATTTGTTGTCTAGTCATGTATTTGAGTAACATGTTGAACCCAAAGTGGCGCTAGGATTAAATTTCTATTTAGAATCACCAGTATTTAGGAAAGAAATGTAATGAGAAACCACCCTAGCGGTCGTCATTCATTGAAAATAGTCTTTTAAAATTTAACTATAATAATGGAGAACATAGTTATATTTTCAATTAAGTGGCTATAAGTTGTCCTAGATCCAAGCAACAAGTATTCTAGTGGCCATTAACCTAAAGTCTCGTGATTTTCCTAGAGTTCTATGTAATTATATTCAACTATAATGGACACTAGGAATATCATGAACTAAAATTTGAATAACATTTTGTACTAAAAGGCCACGTAGCTAAATTATTGGTGTTGGAGTTTAGTTTAGTATTGAGTTTTTAGTGGGGTCATTAATCAATATCTTGAATGCAAGAAAATAATTATCCTAACAATTGCTAATCTGGAGTCTTTATTATGTTACACTAATGCAGTGGAATAATCTATGACCTTAGCGGATGGAAGGATTCAAATATCATGTGATAGACTTTGAATAACCCATGTAAATCTAGGGCGAGGTGTATTGTGAGAAATGAGGTTGGGGACATAATTGTGGTGGGATCCTTTCGTTGAAAAATGCAACTTGAAACCTCACTAAATCCCAAACCCTTCTAGAGGGTATCAAGCTAGCATTTTCCAAAGGTTGTGATCGTCTCTAGGTAGAAGGAGATTCACAAGTCATTGTCCATGCAATTTCTAAGGGTTCTTCCATATCTTGGCACTTAAATTTCTTCATCTCCAACATTATTTTTTGGCTTGGAAAATAGAAAACTTGGAGTATCAATCATGTCTATCGAACTTCGAAGCTAATAGTGTCATCAAACTTCTTTCCAATCTTGTTATCGATGGTCTAGACATTGCATTGATATCGAATCATTCTGAATATTGGGTCGGTTTGGTAGATATCATTTCACATGAAGGAAGGCATGGATTAAGCTCTCAACATTAATGGAAATGGTGGCATCTTCCCAATTTTTAGACATACATTGGCTTTTTTCTATCATTCTCTCCCTTTCATCTTCTGTGCTTGCAAATCATGGGATTTCCTAGCTTCCCCTTCATCTCTCTACATGGTAAGAGGAAGGAAATGGCATACTCCTCAACCATTTCTCGAGAGGTGCATCTAAGAAGTATTCCATTATGCCTCTGTTCGTGAGGCCAAAGCTATCAAATGTGTGTTAGGAAAATATTTTATGTTGGAATATCCTAGGGCGTGGGATAATTCTTATATAGCAGTGACCTTTGTTTCAAATTGTCTTCTGCTTCATCTAGTTTTGGTAGAATTTTAAGCTATAGTAGAGTATTTTATTTATCTAGTTCACCATGTTGGTTTACACAAGGAATTGGTTGGATGTCAGATTCCCAACCACCTACTTTGGGAGGAAGAAGTTGACAAGTAGACCATTAGATTTGGACGGGGATTCATTGGCTGGGTGAGAAATATTGGGAATTGCTTCTTCATGTAGATAATTTTCATTCTTCCTTCTAGCATGGTGGCCCGGATCCCAATAGATTACCACCCTAGGAGCTCCTTGAAGCTCATTTTCCTATTGATTCAATAATTGATCAACTCAATGCACTTAAGGATCATGCAAAAGGAGCCTTCCTCCTTCTATTTGGTAAGGTCCTATTGCGGGGTGACAGATCAGGGAATGACAGAGGAGGATGAGCTTGGAGTGGTGGAAATCCCTACTCATGGGATTTAGTAAGGGATTGTATTTTTTAGGAACTATTTGAGCCTTCCTTCCGGCTCACTTTTGGTTGGGTTCTTTATTTTTGGGTCCATTTTGGCTCTCCGGCTAGTTCTTGTCTGGATTCTTTCTTCAGATCATTTTTATCATGGGATTTGGGCTATTTGGTCTTGTTTAGTTTCAAATTTTTTTGTATGGGTGGGGTCCTGTAACCATCCGGTTCAAAGCTCCAGTCAAAAGCATTTAAAATTTTTAAAAACATATTGAACTTAATGGCCACAATGAAGAAGATTTGGTTTTGGAATATGTATATTCTGGAAATCCATTTAAATTAATCTTGTCTTTGAATATTTGTTCTCTTAAAACATAAAAGAAAGAAAGTAAACATTCACTATAGCGATCGCTAGTCTTAGAAGGTAGTATTGTAACATCCAAATATAATAAAGGAGCTTAGTTAGTTTTTCAATTGGGTCATTATTGATTGTTCTATATACAAGAAACAAATATCCTAGCGGCCATTAATCTCAATTATTTTTTATGTTGCACCAATGTTTTTTAATAATATTTGACATTAGTGGCCACTAGGCTTCGAATATCATGGTAGGATTCTAATAAATTAATATGGAAATCTAAATATAATGGTAGGAGCACTTTCTCTAAGTAGGACATGGAGGTGGGCTTGGGTCCTTAATGTCTGTTGAGTGATCCACATTTGAATCACCCCACTATGTTCTTCTTGGTCCATATGGAGAAGTTCGACCCTTACCTCAAGGTGTTCCCATGGCCACTTATTAAAAGAATCTAATGAAATCAATTGGAATGAAACTTGGGTTGATGATTAAAAACTACTTGTAACTCACTAATAGCCCAAGAACTTGAGTTCATGTTGTCTTTGAATATTTTTTTCTAGTCATGTATTTGAGTAACATGTTGAACCCAGAATTGGAAAAATCTTCTTTGTGGAGAGAAATGATCTGAAGCAAATTACTTCCTCCCTTCAAGATCAATTAGATCTTATTCCATTAAGTCAGTTGGATTCCAAGGATGAGTTGGTATGGAATAATTCCAATGATGGGAATTACTCTGTCAAATCTGGATATAATAATTTCTTCCACAGTAGTCAAATAGAGTTCAATTGGAACAAGATTTGGATGTCTGAATTAACTCCCAAAATAAAATTTTTCCTTTGGTTGGCTATCAGAGGCAGGATTCTTACCACTGACAACCTGATGAGAAGAGGATTTATAATCCCTAATAGGTGCCATCTTTGTAAGAAAGATTCTGAGGATATCAGCCACCTGTTCATACATTGTGAGTATGCCACCAGAATATGGAGTTTTTCCCTCTCTAAATTTGAAGCTCTCTGGGTGTTGCCGAAGGATCTTAATCAGCTATGGACTCAATGGAACCCACCCTTTAGGCATTGTGTTGTTAAAAGGATCTGGAAGCTGGTTATCCCTCATTTAATCTAGAGGATATGGAAGGATAGAAATGATATTATCTTGAAATAAGAAGCAAAAATATAAAATTAGTATTGGTAAAATTTCTAATGCTATCAAAGAGAATATTGCTAGATTTAAACCCCCCAAGAATAAGAGATATCCAAAGAATGAAGAATACATCTTATCCAATTGGAAGATAGGAACTATCAATAGTCAGAGCAATCCCGGGAATAGCATTGATAGATCTTTGATCAAATGGCATCCTCTTGATTTTAATTGGTATAAGTTGAACTTTGATGGGGCCTCTAAGGGAAACCCTGGGATTGTGGCAAGGGGAGGAGCGATACGGGATCATAAAGGTAATCTGATTGATGCGTATGCTAGGAAAATGGGAATTCAAACTAATAATTTTTCCGAAGCATTATCTGCTCTATGGGGCCTGAGAATTTCCCAGACTCAAAATATTCAGAACCTCATTATTGAAGGGGACTCCCTGAATATCATTAATCTCCTTAAACAGTGCTCATCTCCAAGTTGGAGCATCAAGGATTTTATCTCAGAGTCCATAAGTATTAGTCATACTTTCAATAACATCAGGATCATGCATACTTACTAGGAGGGTAATAAATTGGCGGATGCACTGGCTAATTATGGCATTAATGTTAACCTCACTGTTTGGGATAATAATAGCATCCCTAAGCAGCTTCAAAATAGCATTCATGCAGATTTCTATATGCAAGCAATATCTAGAGCTGAGTTATGATTTTTGGGTGTGGATCAGCATCAATAATACTCCCACACGTGTTGACTTAAAGAATATGATTATGCAAATCATGTCAAATAATCAAGATAGTGTGAAATATATGGGGAATTCCAAGTGGAGTTACATTGATTTGAAAATCGCGCATGCGGGCTGCACTGCGTCTGCTAAAAGTCGATACAAAGCTCCACGGAAACCAAAGACAGTAGTAATGTGATTGATGATAGGGAGTGGGCTATTCCCACATGTGATTTTCCACAGGCTCAAATCAGTAGACACGCAACCGTTCGTGGGAAAAGCAACGGCTCTCATTTCCAACATTGTGCGGATTACAATAGCAAAAAGCGGACTGGCTTCAGCGCCACAAGAATTTGGGAATTTGTTGCAAACAGTTAAGCACAAAGAAGATGGGGGGTCCCCCTTGCCAAATTGAGCCTAGTGTGGACCCGGACTGGAAGGATAATATTGAGCTATGGAGCATACTCAGCAAGGGTGGCATCACCAACTTCATGGAGAAGGTTCAGGGGCATGATCAAAGCATCTCTGTGCATTTTGCGAAGGATTGGAAGGAGCGGACTGTAGAATATGGGGGGCAGAAGATCTTGGTCAATGAAGAACTTATTGCTGAAGTGACCGGCCTTGGCTTGGAGGGCTACCATTTCTTTAACAAAAGGGTCAACAGAGATGTTGAAGAGAGGAGATTTGTGGAGGGATCTGAGAAGCTGATCTACGTTACAGTGGGCCTGCTTGTTAGCTCGATCCCTCCACCTTATGATGAGGTTACTCACATGATGATACGGTTCATCTCCTTGGAAGGAAGGTTGTCCTTTGCACTCCTGCTAAGAACCTTATCTTTCTTAACCACTTCTGTAGGAATCGCATGGTTTGTTTCCCCCATTACTTGTTGAACTCTCTTGAGCGCTCCATTTTGGAGTTTCAAAAGCATACCCGGGTGGTTCCTTTACACCAGGGGCTTATTTTGCTGCTACATAAATGTTGTCTTCTTAAGTATCCTGGTCTCCCATCCTCTCCTAGCTCGGTTCCCCCTCTGCCGGGTTACTGCTGCTTGCCCCCTGTTTCTCCATTCTCTGCCCCCGCCACCGCTGCTGTCACCCCCCTGCCGGCCATCCAGGCTTCTTCTTCCATTCCCCCTACTGCTGCTCCCACCCCCACTTTGCCTCCACCTCTACGAGATGCACCGATTACTGTGGCTTCTAGAAAGCTTAACCTTGAGACTCTTGCTATGGAGAAGGGTCCTCATGAAATTGAAATTACACATGACCTCCTAAATATTAGCAGTGCCAGTCCCAGGATGTGCATATGGAAAGCTCTTCAAAAAGGCTGGAAGCCTTAGAGGCTGA
The DNA here is from genome assembly GCA_018340775.1 of Taxus wallichiana var. yunnanensis. NCBI lineage: Eukaryota > Viridiplantae > Streptophyta > Pinopsida > Cupressales > Taxaceae > Taxus > Taxus wallichiana. The sequence goes on along the minus strand of CM031239.1, from coordinate 133,382,815 downwards.
TATGAAACTGTTGAAGGATGAGGTTAAGAACTTGGCAAAACAGAAAGGTAAGAGGAAGAAGGAGGAGGAGGTGGATATTGATAGCAACCAGATTGATGATATCTACAAGAAGCTGAACTCCTTAGACTCCCATTTAGGGAAGGCCAAAACTCGACATGATTACAACATGGCCATATTTAGGGCGATTGAGGAGTTCATTGAGTAACATGTCAAAAGTGTCTCCAACCTCGTAGCAGATTAGGAAACACTTTGGGGTAATGATAAGGAAAGCAAAAGGACCATTGAGCAGCTGGATAAGACTGACGCTGCCCACATGACAACTTTGGGTATGTTCCATTCCTGGAAGAATATCAAGACCAGCATAGACAAAGCTGCCAAAAAGTAGTTGTAGATGCTTTAGTTGTTCTTGTATGTTTTTATGCTTTTTTTGCGGTCTCTCTACTGCTTTTTTGCAGTATTTTTGTTGTTTTGTCTTGTTTGGGTAGCTGTTTTTTGGCTACTTTGAGCTTCATTGTCACATTTGGATTCTGATCCTTTTCTCTCTGGTTCTCATTCCTATTCTAGCTCCTAGGCCATCTTTTGTACTCAAGGGTATAGTCCCTTTCAAAAAACTATTTTCCAATAAAAAAAAACATGTTGAACCCAACCCCGCTAGGCTTAAATTTAAGTTTGGAATTCATGCAATAGACTTCAAATATACTATTGAACTCGGTGGCCACTAGGCTTAAATTAATGTATATAATCACCAAGTATTCGGGAAATAAATGTAGTGATAAACCACCCTAGAAGTCACCATTCATTGAGAATAGTCTTTTAAAATTTAAATATAATAACGAGGAACATAATTAAATTTTCAATTGAGTGGTTAAAAATTGTCTTGAATGCAAGGAACATGTATCCTAGCGACCACTAACCTAAAGTATTTTTTATTTCTTGGAGTGATATGTATTTATCTTTGACCATAGCGAACACTAGGAATATCATGTAATAAAATTTGAATAACATTTTGTACTCAGAGGTCACCTAGCTAAACTATTGGTGTTAGAGTTTATTTTAATATTGAGTTTTTAGTTGGGTTGTTAATCAATATCTTGAATGAAAGACAAGAATTATCCTAGTGGCCACTAATATTAAGTCTTTATTATGTTACACCAACACAGTGGAATAATATATGACCTTAGTGGCTACTAGGATTCAAATATCATGTGATAGACTTTAGATAACATATTGAACTCAGTAGCCACAATGCAGAAAATTTTGTTTTGGAATATGTGTATTTTGGAAAATCATTTAAATTAATATTGTCTTTGAATATTTGTTATCTTCAAACATCAAAGAAAGAAATTAAACATCCACCCTAGCGGTCACTAGTCTTAGAAGGTAGTATTGTAACATCTAAATATAATAAAGGATCTTAGTTAGTTTTTCAGTCGAGGTCATTACTAATTGTCCTGTATGCAAGGAAAAAAATATCCTAGCGGCCGCTAATATCAAGTCTTTGTTATGTTACACCAATGTTATTTAATAATATTTGACATTAGTTGCAATTAGGTTTTGAATATCATGGTAGGATTCTGATAAATTAATATGGAAATCTAAATATATTGATGGTGTTTAGCTCATTTTTCTAGTAAGCCGTCCTAGTTGCATCGGATGCGAGTCAACCAAAATCTTAGTGGCCACTAGTCTCCCTTCTTGTTTGAAAAATGTATTTAGGAAATTCTTTAATATTTGTCTTGTCTTGGAATATTTTTTGCCTTGTGTTATTTTCTAATAGCTAGGAAATGTCGTAAACATTGAGCTTAGTGGCCTCTAGTCTTAGAATATGTTATTTTAAAATTTTAAAATTGTTACTTTTTTAATTATTGGTAAAAGGTTTTGGAGGGACCTTACCCAGAGTTACAACCAGAGGCTCATCAGCCAAGATAAATAGAGTAAAGCAGTGTGATTTTTTTATCTTTAGGGGCCACACCCCAACCAAAAGGAAAGAAACAAGAAAAACAAAGGTATGGGCCATCTATAAGCAAAAAGAACCCAAAAAAACCAAAAACAACAAAACAACAGCTAAAAAATAACACCAAGATAATTGCATCGAAAATAAAGAGACAACAACACTAACCAACTGATTTATTGAAAACTTTAAGAGAAACCCTAAGAGTCGATAGAGCTTCAGGGAAATGGCAATAGTGGGGTCCCAGTTTGTGGCTTTAAACTTTTTGTAATCCTCCCATTTTTCCATGCTAAGGCTGGTATGCCGCTAGAGTCATAAATCTGGCAAATGTGTACTTGCATGAGGTCCAGTGACACTGTACATGGCCACATAGTTGCTGTATTTTTCCTCCATAGATTTCATCTTAGAATCCAGGGTGGAAATTTCCTCTTTGAGGCCAGTGATAGAATCCTATGCTTGTTCCTTAACAACAAATTTTAGCAAAAAAGTCCACATTGTCCTCAAGGGTTTTCACAATCTCAGCTTGCAAGTTGAATTTATTTTCCAAAATAGGGTCATCTTCCATGGCATTTGGACCACTGGGAGGGTTGTTTTCTAATAAGATTTATTTGTCCTTACGGCTAGTACCCACAATTTCCTTACCTATCATCATTTGCTACGCAGGATCCTTTTAGGGGTGGTTCCAAGACAACATCATGGTACATGGGGTTTTTAGAGTGAATGTGGGTCTTTTTTGGAAGGGGAGAGATCACGAGAAAGGTGGGGTTAATGGCCAAAATTTTTGAAATATATTGATTGATGAAGTAAATGATACCTTGGTAGAGAGGAAAAATCCTCTTCGATCCTGAAAATCCAAAATAGTCTTTTCCATAGACTGAAGAATGTAGTAGGAAAGACTCACCTTCACCTCATGCCTGAAGTGGTTAAGAAGGACCAAGTGATGTTGAGGAATGGTGGAGAATATTCCCTCTAAAGTAACATAATGGACCATCATTCGGGTGACCTCGTCATAAGGCTTCGGGATAGAGGAAACCAGAATTCCTTCCTTCTTGATATCCAGTGTTTCACCATCGTCTAGAAAGAGCCTTTCCTCTACTTCCTTATCCATTTTGTTCCTAAAGAATTTTCCCCTCCATGCTTAATCCTGTGATAAATGAGATGAATTCTTCAGTGATTTATAAATCCCTATCTCCGAAGGAGATATTATGGTATTTCCAATTCTCCACGAATTATAAAAAAAAATATTGGTTGTGCCCTTTAATTCTATAAACTAAATTAGTGAAACCCTCAATATTTATTATTTCCTAGAGCTCAATTTGTTTCTCGCCTACTGGTGGATTGAAAATTAATTCTACTCTGTAAGGGGTACCTCCCATTTTGAAAAATTGTTGAGATTTCAAGGGGTTGAACTAAAAACAACAAACTTTATACCTTCTAACAATCCTCTGATAGCCAATAATCTTGTGAGTTTTAGAGAAGAAATATCTTTCCTTTATACAAGCTTGATCAGAGTGAATTTTTTTTGCAATTTTGAAGCTAGGCGGAAAAAAATTGTTACTTTAGATTGGCTCATTTATCTAGTAATTTGTTACTAATTGTAAATGTAATAAATGTTTGTAAATATAATGAATGACATTTATATTTAATAATATTTATGAGTACATATAATGTGCTTAAATTTTACTAAACATAAAAACATTTGTAAATAAAATGTATTTAATTATTTCTTCATGGGAAAACAAATATATAAAAATTATGTATATCAATCTTTGCAATTAAGTGAGAATAAAATATTAAAGAATTAGTCACAAATATTTCTTTCATATTAAAAAATCATTACATGAAGTCAAGATGATTACCTATACTATAAAAAAGTAAACCATTACGATTTATAAAAAAGAATAAATGAATCGTTTTTTTGCTGCTAGAGATAGATGCTAACGCTTATGGGAAAAAATGGACGAAGAAGAAACAAAATAAAAAACATGAGAAATAGATAGAAGGGCTGAAAAGGGAACCCGTTTAACAAACACGAAAACTTGAGTGATGAATAAACATTAAAAACCAGTTTTCGAGATGGTGTAAATATTTTAAAAGGGATTACAAAATATTTGGTCATGGGTAGACAAAAATATTTGATCATGGGCAAAAAAAAATCTTCGGTCATGGGCAGATAAAAATGTGGTTTTGATAAGAGATGGAATGGAACTGTAAAGGCACCAAAGAGAAAGGTAGAGATGGATTGCAGTGTAAAACAATCAACTAAGGTACACATATAATAACATAGATGATTTTGATAAATACCTATTTTAGTTGTATATGATATTTTGACATGTTTGATAATGTCTTTTTAAGCTCTATATTCTCTCTAAAAGACAGTATCAACGAGATTCTATCTGCAACATGTTTTATTTGTCTATTTTAATTTTGTCCTTTGTAGGTCTCTGATATGCACTCCTACCAGTGATCTATCCATAATCACTATTTTCTGTCTTGTTTTTGTCCCCCTAAATGCGATTACAATCATTTACACAACTTACCATTCAAAAAAACCTCCATGAATTCAAAGACTCAAACCGGTAAATTAGTGCCTATGCATGTTGTATTCTAATTTCAAGAGCTCATTTTCTATGCTTACAAAATAAAACAAAAACCCTAATAGATATTTATCTGGTTTATTTAGTTTTTCTAAATGAATTCAATGAAAGAAATTAAGAAAACTGAAAAAACTGGGAATAGGAAATCTACAAATTTGAATTTCCACTTCTTAAAGAAAAAGTATGGGATTTTGATATTTCAAATATTGGCATTTAATGAGGGGATTTTGCATATTGTACTTTTAATCAACCCTTCATTAATGTTTTTATTTCATTTGGGGCATATCATGGGATACGAGGAAATTAAATTGATTAATTTTACCTACTTTTGAAAAAAGTAGGACATCAACAAAATTTTCTTTGTGAACACTTGGGAAAACACCAAATAATAATTTAAGCATAATAAGAAACCATTTACAAAAAGAAGTGAACATTAGGAATCAAAAAAAAATTAATAGAGCAATATACACCTAGTTTATTATTAATTTTTATCAAGTGTGACTTCGATACTTTTTAAATATATTGTGCATTAATTCGGGGCTAGATGGGATTCGAGGAAATCAAATTTATTAATATTTCCTACTTTAGAAATAATTAGAAATAATTGGGACATTGAAAAATTTTTATTTGTGGATTCACAAAAAAATGACAATTCTTAATTTTGACATAATAAAAAACCATTTGGAAAGCATAATTGAACATTAGGAAACAATAAAATTTAATTTTTAAGGAGCGATATACGTCTTGTTAATTATTAATTTAATCTAGTGTTAATTTGGTATTTTATAAATATAATTTGTGTTAATTCGTGGAATGGCATGAGATATGAGGAATTAAAATTTATTAATACTACCTACTTTAGAAACTAGTGGGATGACATCAAAAGTTTCTTTGTGAACTCATGGGAAAATGAAAATATTAATTCAAGCATAATAAAAACCATTTAGAAAATAGAAGTGAATGTTATGATTTTTTTAAAAAGAGAGTGATATACGCCTCGCTTATTATTAAGCTATAAATCTGCATTAATTAAAAAAACCAATAAAATGTGGCATCTTGAAAGTTTGAACGATTAATTACAAAATTATATAAATGACAAATCTATTAAGAAAATTTTAATTAGAGACATAATTAACAAATATTTTTAACCTATAAAAATCCACATTATTAAGGTGTAACTATAATCCATTAAAATGTTGCCATGTGGCATGAAATTTCTAATATATCTCTTGATCGTCAATATTTTGGAGTTATTTACCCATTACTTTAGAAAAATTAAAACATAATGTTACTCTACACCTGAATTTGAGATTACCTTATAGATAGGAAAGAAAATAGTGAATGCTATGCTCCATTAGAATTTTTTTTTTTTCAACACCAAATTCAAACTAATAAATACTTAAATTTTATAGAGGATCAAGGTATTCTCTTCAACATGTGTTAATGAAAAACCTTCATGTCGTATGTTGTATTTTTATATGATGACCAAAAGCCTAGCGGTCTCTAGCCTCTACAACTCCTTAGTTTCATTTCCAATAATGTAAATAAATATCTTTACAGTTTTTGATCACTAGTATTTTCATCAAATGTAATCTTATCTTATTGACTATACATTCCTTCCATAAGCAAGTGTGGCACTACATACCATATAAATATTTCTCAACCTCTATACTACTCATAAGTTCTTTTGTGTCTAACATAATTTATATCAATTCATATCAAGTACAATACATAGTGAATGATAAGCTCCATTGCGTGAAAAAGATCAATCAAACAATGGTTGTGGAATAAAATGCTTAGCAAGCACTAAGCTTCAAAACTCACCGAAGGAATGATTATGCGGTAAATAGGCTAAATAATTTCTTGATAACATATATGCTTTATGACCAAATCATAGTAATAGATATTAGTAGTCACTAAGCATTTTCCATAATATATTTTGATGACAGATATGTGTGATATGGAAAAATATATTCTTGAAAGATATGGAGGTATTTGCATAGTCGGGAAGAAAGATCATTAATAAAATTTTTTTAGGGTGCTCATATAACACCATAGGGGCTGCTAGGCACACACCTTTGCATATTTTCCTTTTTACACATCAGTGTGCATCAATGAAAATTATTAGTGACCGCTAAGCTCTTCTACTTGTGAAGAGGATTAGATTAGCGGCCACTAGTATCAACTGATTTTTTATTTTGAATATAGAGATCAAACAATAGTTCATATTCAAGAAAATGCTTGGCAACCACTAAGCTCGATTATTTACAGAAAGGAATGATTTTTAGTAGCTAGGCTAAACAATATCTTATTTCGAACATAGTGCTCTAATAACATATCATAGTAATATATATTATTGGGCGCTAGGAATTTTTTATGAAATTTTTAGATGCAAAATTTGTGAGATATAAAAATTGTTTACTTGTTGAAAGCTAGGGAGGTATTTTGAGAAAGTAATAGATTAACGGCCTCAAGGATAAACTGTTTATTAATTTCAAAAATGGAGATAAAAAAGTTCATATAAAATAAATTCCAAGCAAATGCTAAGATCAAATTCTTACATAATATAGTGCTCTATGATTATTGTTTGTTGATAAATGATAAAGGAATAGATTAGGGACCTCTAGGCTAAACTATTTCTTAATTAAGAAAATATAAATAAAAAAATTCGTATTACAAAAAATGCTTAGCGACCAATAAGATACGATACTTACAAAACATAGCACTCAGATAACAGATCATATGAATAGATGAAATGACATCACAAGGTATTTTTAATGTCGGTTTGTATCAAAGAAAATGCATAATGATTGCTAAGCTACATTACTTACTGAAAGGAGTGGCTTATAACTCACTTGGCAATATTGTTTCTATTTTTAAAAAATATCGACCTAATGAAAATCAATGTTTGTCTTTGCGACAAAGATAATAGTTAGAGCATAATAATCAAAGTACATATTTTAAACTGAAGATATATCCTGATCATCTTGGCCCTACATATTTCCATAAATAACTTTGGTAAAAAAATAGTCCTAAATGTTTTACTAAAGCTGGAGGAAAAAGATTAACGGGTTTCTTGCTCAAGAATGAATGATCTAAGACCGTGAAGAACAAAGTGTGTTTTATGATTTCCAATTATTCGTTGATGAAAAGGCTATTGGACACTATCCTCTATATTGTTGATGAATCTATTTTAACAAATGGAAAAAACCAATCTCAATAGGTTTGAATTCATTATTTGAAATTATATTATATTCAATGAGTTATCCTAGGCAGAGCCAAGTCCTTGAATACAAACCTTCGAGAAGGATGACTAACCACTAGAATATTCTTGTGCAATCTGATAAGTGTTTTTAGTTAGTGTGGTTATGCATATATGTAGTAAATTTTGAGAATTCAATTCACGGATGTGGAGTGTGTTATTATAGAGAATGCGTAAGAGGATGTTGAGAAAAGAATGTTAATGGAAAGCATGTTGTGCATAATTTTGTAGATGGAATTGTCTTTAACCAACCATGTCGATACAATATTATATTGATCAATTTTTCCCAATATAGTGGTTCATATTGACCAGCTATATGATTTTATCATGAAACAAGATGAAGTATGGAAGTTTTAGACTATTTTCATTACATTTTAAGTAATGATTTTTTTGTTCAAGACCAAACCGATATTTTTTATTTCAAAGGAAAGCAACATAAGGGGATTGTCTATCCTTGAAAATTTTCTTGCTCTTGATGGAATTATCAAGATCTGTGCATAGTTGGTCGAGTAATTCATAGTTGAGGTTTAATTTCTTTTCTTTTCAGTCTTATGATCTAATCGGATGTACTCTTAGGATTTTTGTCATCGAGTTTGAATTCATGGCTTTGGGGTGTGCTTCCATGCCACTGATTTTTGGGTGAATATTTTTATATCATTTTACTTGTTAATAGAATATAAGATATTATTCATAAATAAAACACACCATTGAGCACGAAGATGACTTTTGAAGTTGTTTGGGAGGGAAAGTGATGGAAGGGAAATCCTGCCTAGACCAGAGGAATAGGATGCAATTCGTGAGGAAGGAGAAATAGATGGATCTGCTCTTAGTGAAAGGAATGTATCAACAAAATCCAAAGATACATGGTCAAATGTAGTAAAAAATGATGGATCAACCTTGAAAAACCAAAAAAATTCTTCAAGTGATCAAGGAAGTTTTAGTTACGTCCTTGAAATCCCGACCAACTTCTTCATTCTACAACAGAAAATTTAAATAAGTCATTGGTAGGGAAGCTGATGGGTGGGAGACCTAATATTGATGCAGTTAGAAGATGGGCTAAACTGAAGTGGTCCCCAAAAGGGCATTTAGAGGTAAGTGCTCTTTCGAATGGATTTTTCCTTTTCAGATTTAATCTCCAAGAAGATATGTAGAAGGCTCTGGAAGAAGGTCCCTAGTTTTGGGGAAAATCAGGATGGTATCTCCGGAAATGGGAACCTACTTTCAACCTAGAAAAAGAAAATTTGAATCAATTCCTGGTATGGATTCACCTTCCAAACCTCCCTCTGGAATTTTGGCATGAGGATATTGTAAAAGGTATTGTGAATTCACTAGGATCTCTTGTAATAATTGATAATGCAACTAGACAAATGACTCGCCTTATCTGTGCCCATTTTTGCATATACACAATAGCGGATAGAGAAATCCCCAACAAGTATAAAACTTAAATCTAGACTTGGGATCTAGGAGAAAAAGATTGAAATGGAAAGTTCCCCTATGAAATGCTCTAAGTGCAATGGGTGGGGCCACTCCTCTTAGAGCTATAAGTTTAAAGTTTCTAAAGTGTTTATCCCTATCACAGTTAAGGAGGGTAATGGGGAAAAAGGGAAAGGCATTATGCAAAGTGTGGAGGATCACAGGAAAGATTTTTCCAAAGTCATGCTAGAAGTTTTCTCTCCACTTTGCATAAAGGAAAAGATTGATTCTAAAAACCCCACTTTAAAAGATGCAATGGAAAAGGATGAGGAAGGTTTCACAATGGTGATCAACTAGAAGGAAATCTAAATACCTGTCTAAGTCAGAAACAAAGGTAAAGGAAAAAGAGGAGGAATACTTGAAGGATCATATGAAAGGTAGGAAGATGGAGTTTTTAAATATAATGTGAAAGAAGGGATTCGTAATGAATCAGTCAGGAGTGATCAAACCTCAACTGAAGAAAGGGAGATGGAGGTCAAGACTGTGGAGGAATTGGTAAAGGACCAAATGGAGATAGAGGATACTCAGGGCCAGAATTTGGATCTGGAGCTCACCAAAGGGGTAGATATTTTCCCCTCTATTGAGGACCTTTTGAGTGCCCAAAGAACCCCAATCAAGGAGACTGAAGATAAGAAAGAAGGCCTAAGTCCTGGAATCAAAAACCCTTCAGGGGAAAAATTACTTCTAGAAAAAGAAAATAGATCCAAAAGGAAAAAAGGGGGACTCTTCAAGCTCTTTCCCTTCCCAGGAGAATGAGAATCCTATAAATGTGGAAGCTACAAATAGCAAACAAGGTAGACCGAATAAATTTGAATCAAGGAAAAAAACTACCCAAAAGGAGATAGATTCAGGGAAACAGATGTGCTTGGACCAGAAGGTCTTCAGGAAAAATAAACCCAACCTAAGGAAATGAATTGCATATCATGGAATGGGAGAGGGCTGAATAGCCCCGTGAAGTGGAGGATCCTAAAAGATATGATTGAAAGATAGAAAATTGATGTGCTTGTAGTGCAGGAAACTAAAATGAAAGAAGAATCCTTCCTATCCTCTTGTAAATTATGTTGGAAAAACTCTAAAGCCTTTGTTGTTAGTTCAAAAGGAGCTTCAGGAGGATTAGCTGTGGTTTGGAGCCCAAACAAGTTCGAGGGAACTTTTTGGTTAAGAGAGATAACCATGTGGTGGTGATGATGAGAGATCTTGAAAATAGGAGTATATGGGTTCTTTCAAATATCTATGCTCCCACCCATCACAAAGAAAGGAAACAACTTTGGCACCATCTTATCCTTTAATCACTCTATTAAAGGTTATTTGGATTGTTATGGGGGATTTCAACACCCCAAGGGCTCCAAGGGAAAAAAAAAGGAGGTTCTAAGGAGTTCTCAGTTGGCATGGAGGATTTTAATCATTTCATAACATCTTCCCAACTCCATGATATCGATCTAAAAGGTAGCAGTTTCACATGGTCTAACAGAAGGACTGACACTCAACATATTCAAGTTAGATTGGACAGGGCTATGGTTTCAGAGGAATGGTTAATCCAGGACATCTCTCTTTTCTCTTCCTCGGATTGGATCTGACCACAATCCCATTCTTCTTCAAATTAAGAACCCTTCTCGAAGAAGAACTCCCTTTCATTTTGAGAAGATGTGGCTCCACAGTGAGGATCTGAATGATCTCATAAAAGAATGGTGGAAACTAAAGGTTAAAGGTACAATGATGTTTAGACTCTCTAAAAAACTTCAGAATGTGAAAGCCCACCTCAAAGTGTGGAATAAAAAAGTTTTGGAAATATCTTCCTAGAAGAAGTCAGAAATCAAAGATGAATTATAGATTTTCCAAAGAAGAACTGAAAGACAGGGTATCGAGAATGATCCTGCTGATCTAGTTAAGGAAAGATCTCTCCTGAGTGGACTACCACAATATCCTGGGAAAAGAGGAAATCTTCTGGAGACAAAAATCTAGAATCACTTGGTTAAAGGAAGGGGACAAAAATACTAGATTCTTTCATTTATCCACCTTAAAGCATAGAAGCTTTAACAGAATTAACAAAATCAGTAAAGAAGGGGGTGTTTTGGTGGAGGAACAAGATGAAATTGACAAAGAGACCATATCTTTCTTCCAAAATTTTCTCTCTAATAGCAATGAACAAAACCTCATGAAAGAACAGGACTTCTTAAATTGCATTCCTAAGTTAGTCTCAGTTGAAGACAATGTGATGCTCTCAGTGATTCCTTCCATGGAGGAAGTGGAATTTGTTGTCAAACAACTCAGCCCGGACAAGGCGCCTGGGCCTGATGGATTTCCTGCTTTTTCTTCCAAAATTTCTGGGATATAATTAAAAAAGAGGTTTATGAAGTAGTGAGAGAATTTTTCAAGAAGAAGGTTATGTTAAAGGACATGAACTGTACCTTTCTGACTCTGGTTCCAAAATGTAGTAATGCAATGGAACTAAAAGACTTCAGACCTATAAGTCTTTGTAACACTTCCTATAAAGTTTGCATGAAAATTCTGGCCCTCAGGCTTAGATGCTCCTGCCCAATATCATTTCTGGAACAACAAGGGGGCTTTTTCATAGGAAGACAAATACAAGGATGGGATAATTACTATCAAAGAGACTATTCATTTAGAAAAAATCAGTAAGAAGGCTACTTTTTTCTTAAAACTGGATATGGAAAAAGCTTATGACAGGGTATCATGGAGCTTTCTTGACAAAATCCTTGACAGTTTGGCTTTGATATAGCATTGAGACATCTGGTTAAGGCATGCATCTCAAATGCATGGTTTTCTATCCTCATGAATGGAAGTCCAATTGGGTTCTTTCCTAGCACACAAGGATTGCGGCAAGGGGATCCCCTCTCCCCTGTTCCTCTTCATTATAATGGCAGAAGCTCTCAGTAGAAGACTTAATGTTGAAATGGAAAAAGGCTTCATCAAAGGGATTTCTCTAGCACTTGATATGGAAAAGTTACACACCAACACTTTGTTGATGACACTTTCGTGGTGGGGGAAGCTACTATACCTGAAGCAAGAAAACTAAAAACCATTCTTGATGACTATATGGGTGTCTGGGGAAGCTGATCAACTTCAGAAAAAGTTCTCTTTTCTTTCTGAATACTATGGATAGCCGCTGTAAGAAGATTGCAGAAATTTTGGAATGTACCTATAAACCCTTCCCTACCTTATATTTAGGAATTCCTCTTGGGGATAGGAGACCCTCCTATTCTGAATGGAACTTTCTAATTGAAAGGTTTGAAAGGAAATTGGTTGGATGGAAAGCTAATCTGTTATCCCAAGCAGAAAAATCACTCTTCTGATTAGCTCTCTCCAGAGTCTTCCTGTGTATGTCATGTCCCTATACCAACTTCCTGTAGCAATTGGGGAAAGGTTGGAAAAGATCCAGAAAAGGTTTTTATGGAGTGGCACTGAAAGTAAAGATAGAATCCCTTTAGTAGCTTGGAGCAGAGTGTGTAGACCCAAAAATCTAGGAGGACTTGGTCTCAGAGACTGGTCCAAGATGAATAAAGCTCTACTTGCTAAGATTGGATGGAGACTAACAAAGGAAAATGGAGTTTGGGCTAGAATTCTTAAGAAAAAATATTGGCTGGATGATAATGATAAAAGATGGATGTTTAAACAGGTGAATTTCAATGGCTCATGCATATGGAAAGCCATTAACTGGGCCAAAGAAATTCTGAATAAGGGAAGTAGATGGAAAATAGGAAGAGGCAATGAGATAGGTTTTTGGAAAGACAAATGGGCTGGAGACTTCACCCTTCAAGATAAATTTCCACAAATCTCTGGATTACTGGAAGATAAGTATGGAGAAAAAGTAAACAACTACATGGCTAATGAAGAGAGCTTTTAGACATGGAAAATTCTGGAATTGGATAGACAGGAACTAAATGATCACTTGAGAGGGCTCAATGAGTTTTTAAAAAATTATGTATCATCTAATAGCAAGGATCAAGATAGAATCATTTGGGATAAGGAACCATGTGGAAATTTTTCTATCAAATCAGCCTATGCCCTTTTTTTAGGGACAAACTGGAGAAGAAGATTTAATGGCTGGAAAGATTTGGAACAAGAATATAACACCAAAGGTTAATGTGTTCAGCTGGCTCACTTTTATAAATAAAATCCTCATGGTAGATAATCTTGTAAAAAGAGGATTCCATTGGGTTAATAGATGTGTGCTATGTGAAAGGAAAATGGAATCAGTAAACCATATGTTTCTGGAATGTCAGTATGCACATCAAATGTTATCCTCCATTCTGGATTGTTTCTCGGTTAACTGGGTCATCCCCAAAGATATAAAGGAAGCTTGGAACCAATGGAAGAGCCCCTTTCATAGTCAAGGGTTAAAAAATATATGGGCCATGAGCTTAAGCCATCTTTGGTGGGAAATCTGGAAGGAAAGAAACAAAAGGATATTCAAAAACAAGAAACTTCCTATCAAACTGTCTATAAACAACCTCTTTCAGGTAGTTAGAAACAATTTCTCTATCCTCAGGAATAAAGAATTGGAAATCCTGGATAATGAACAACACTTCTTAATGAATTGGAATGTTTTTGGGACCCTCAAACAAATAGGCCTAATCCCAGGTTGGGGATTAAGTGGAATCCTCCTTGTGAAGGTTCTCTAAAACTCAACTTTGACGGAGTGGCAAAAGGGAATCCTGGGAAAGCTGGGGAGGAGGAGTCATACGGGACTCTCTTGGTCATTTTTTCTTGCTTATTTCTTTGACCTTGGACATCAATCAAATAATGTGGTGGAGGTAGTAGCTCTATCTTGGGGGTGAAGATTGCAAAAGAAAAAGGTTTCAACCTTCTGGAAGTGGAAGGTGATTCATTGTATATCATTTCTTGTATGAAGGGTTCATCCCAACCTGCCATGTCTATAGAAGACTTCATCAGTAAAACTAAGTTTTTTTACCTTCTTTTGTGAATATTTCTTTCAAACATGTGTATAGGGAAGGTAATGTTGGGGCTGACTTTGTAGCTAATTTGGGGGTTACCACTAGTGGTCTCCAAGTTGTTGAGCACCTCATTGGTATGAATGCCAAATTCATTGAAATCATGAAAAGGGAGGGAGCCTCTTTCACTCTTCCATCCAATGATAATATATTAAACTCTCCCACTCATCATGCCAAGTAACCTTTCATGATTCCTACTTTTGTGCATGAGTTGGCTCCCTTTCATCTCATGGGTAGATTGGACATTTTGGAATTGGGGAAGTGGAAAGACAAAGCTGAAAATTTTGTCTAGTATTTGAGCAAAAAGAAAATTGGGGTAGAAGGATGGGGGGACCTAGTTTGCACTGAACCTTCTAAGTGCCCAAGAGATCTCCAGGGAAGCTGAAGCTCTTTTGGATGTTGCGGGGTTGTTGTTTTTTCTCCACACTTTTGAGGGCCATGATGAGAGTCTGAGTGAAGTGGTCACTAAAACATGGAATGAGGGAAAGGTACAGGTTGGTAATTGCTCTCTCTCACAATAATGCCTAAGCTCATAGCTAAAGTGATAGGCCTCTCTTTGGAAGGTAGATGTATTTTCAAGCTGAAATCAGACTACAGTCTGGAGATAGAATGTTTCTTGCAAGGAAAAGGGGATCCCATCTCTCTTCACAATGGATACACTGGAGTAAGTTACCTTACCTTTTGATGAAATAGCTAAACTGATAATGTCTTTCATAACGTTGGAAGGAAGATATAAAGTTATTTATGGTTACCATTTCCCCATGTTAAACCATATCCGCAACTCCAAACCCTATAACTTTCCTTTCTACCTATTTTCTTCTTTGGCAAAATCAATTGCTATGGTGAAGAAAGGCACTTTCATTCTCCCTTTACACTAGGGTCTGATCAAATCTATCATTCATGAGCACTCCCCTGTTGGGAAAAAATGATAAATTTGGGGCTTCGGCTTCAAAAAATCTGGGAAAAGGGCAGGGAGTTTGGACCCTAAGGAAGGAAGCTTTGATGATTTTGTGCCTGGGAATCTAGTGGCCAAATGTACCAGGTCAAGCATGGGAAAAGTGGGGGATAAGTTTCAGAACAAGAAAGAGTAGGTTCCCTATCAGGATGAGGAGGAAAACATTACCATTGTTTCGGTGAAAGCCCTAGAGGCACCCGACCCAGATGGACTCCTTTCATGACAAAGTCGAAGGGGAAGGAGCAAGCAGTGAGGATGTGGCCAGCATGAAAGAATAGGAGTCTTCCGAGGGTAAGCATTCCAAGAACACTGAGGAGGCTATCCACAAGTCTACATAATCTTAAGATGGCTCAGAGGGATCTATTCTCGGCCTAGGAATCGATTGTTAAAACCCATGCTTTTATGAGAGAGTTTGAAAACTACAGACTGAATACTGATATCAATAGGCACAAAATTAGCTTGATCTCCATGGACCTTAAGGAGCTATCTGACAAAGTGGATAAAATGTCTTCACTTATCCTAAGTGAAAACCTCAAAAATGCCAATGCTAGAAGCATGGAAATGGAAAGCGAGTTGTTGAAAATGAAAGGTATTATTATGCAAATCAGGGATGTACATATCCTAAATGTGAAAAGTACTATTCACCATCTTAAACTACTAGCTGAAATGATCCATTCCATGGAGTTGGCAAAAGAAAAGGAAAAGGAAGGTACAGGGCCAAAGGTGGTGATTCAAGAACCAAATTACAAGTACTGGAAGGAGACAATAGCTACACTGGTCAATGAATGGAACGGCTGTATGGAGATGGTGGGAGAACTGGTCAGAGAATAATGTTGTTCAAAGGTTTTTAATTTGTTGTTAGTTTATCCCTATGTTGTTAGTATAAACCTTTGGACTGTTATATATTGTAATTCCTATCTTATGGATATCTTAAATGTAGTCTTTGTTTTTGAACTTTTGGAACATGAATGGCCTTTAAAGGTAAATCCATTGGCCAATTGTACTCTTTCATTAATTATAGATTGGACCTTACATGTTATATATGGGGAGGTTAATAAAAATGCACATTTTATAGAAAATTGCTTGATAAGATTGGAAATAAATATGTTGATCACCTAGACTCATCACCTTTTCTAATAAAGGTTGATATTAAATCCCCTAGAAAGCTTGTATTAATTTCAAGCATGTGATGGCAGTCATTCCACATATTCTGAGATCCTCTCCTCCTTATTTTCACACCTTTTGTATTTATTTCACTGGCTTTCATTTTATCTTTCATGGCCTTTCCAATGTTTCCTTTCATGCAATTTTCCAAGTTGGTGCACGAAATGGCATTTATACCAAAATTTCACGTCGTCATTTGAAATCCATTTTTTGAATTGAAATAGAGCAAGACGTGGTTTCTATTGAGGTAGTTCATGGAGATGAGTATATTTCTCTAGAGGAATGTTCAAGGGTAAATGCGCAAGTTTCTTCAATGTTCATTTGTCATCTTCTTATCATACTTCTAGCGAAAAGGATTGGTTTTGAAGATGGGCATCTTTGGATCAAGCCATCATATAGGTTTGGCATGGAAGTAGAAATGGAAAAAAAAATGAGCACATCATGGCCCTTGCTAGCTGAGACTCATTGTAAATAGGAATTTTTTCTAGACGTGGCCATTTTTTCAGAGTTGTACAAACGGTTTGATGTCCTAATGCAATTCGTGTCTGGTGTGTCCAAATGGGATGAGACACTGAGGATGGGAGATAGTTCACTTCCTGGCATGACCTAGATGATATGTTTTATCTTCTTAAAAGGAAGCTGGCACATTGGTATCTTCTTTTCCATGAAGGTTGCAAGGCATCTAGTTGGTTAAAGATTCGGGATGCTACTGTAAAAGAGCATATTTTTCCAGAACCACCTATGGAAATTGTTTTCATGCCCATTAAAGTGGAGGTTATGGAGGTGTCATCTGATTCAAATAAATAAGTTCTTCTAAAATCCATCAGGATGTAACTTTGTTTTGGTTGTTATATAGCCTTTCCAGTTGCATTGTTACCAAATCATCTTGTCTATCTTACTAGTTTGAGTTTTTTTGTATTCCCAATCACTTGTTTTTTTGGCATAGGCCCTTAAGAATTTTTTTCACCAAAGTATTATTGGATCATTTGGGTTTTTAGATTTATCCTCTCATTTTATCTATGATGTAAAGGGAAAGGGACCCTTCAACCCTCCTTCACTTTAAAAATCAAGAAATCATTAATAAAAATGTTGTGTGTTGCACTATACAATTTCAATAATTAATCGCTATTAATTTTTGTTTGTTTGAAGATGTCAATTCATTGTTAGAAGTGAAGATTAGTGACCGATAGCATCAATATATTATAGAATATCTTTCTATCAATGTAAAAAATATTTTGTATAGCTTTAGGGTAGAGGAGCTAATAGTGGATTGATGGCTATCTTCCCATATTTAAAAAAAATTGAGTTACACTACATCATTGTGGAAACCTAGAGGTCTTCACTTTCAAAATCTATGGAGGTCTTTGAGAAAGGAATAAATTTAATTATCTTACCCTAATAATAAAAGATAATGTAAATGGATTTATTTATTTTACATAAACCTTTCCTACAACAATCTGTCTAGGGAAATTCTTGTCATTAATTTTTTTTCATGTTTTCCTACATAGAATTGTAGATAAAACAAAAATGTTCTCTGTGTACCAATTAATTTTTTTTTCTTATGGTTTTGGATATCACCAATTAACTGATGCAAGAAATAGTAGTTATCTTTTAAATAGCTTGAGTTCCAGAGACATTCTTCTATTGTTATCAAAAATTTGGAAAACTTGGATATGTATGATGTTGTCTAACAAAATTGTGGCCCAATGTAATGAACAACATCCATCTCAAAACCAGAAATTGTTTTCATCTGTTAGGGTTCAATACTACTATTGTGCATAATTATATCTTTGTACCATTCAAATCATCCAAAGGTATTTACAAAATTCTCTGCAAACAAAATGGAGCTAGGTGTTAAAACTAACATGGCAAGACATGATTTCATATTGTATAGATTATTAGATGACAAATCGAAAGCAATATCATATTACAATTTCTTTATTGACACATCTATTTTTTACATTTAGGTTCTCCAAGGTTAGTCATACTACACATGAACATGGCTCTTTAAATGAATGAAGACATAATGACAAACACAAAAAATATTAAAGAGAAATATGTAATTGGCTATGGTGCTATAAACAATCTTTATAAATGTGATCTAAAAAATTCTAAGCCAATTTCTATAAAGAGAATGTATAATCACCACCCTCTAAGCTTGTTTGAATTTGAAACTTATGTGGAAATAGTTGGAAGCATCAAACATCCAAATCTTGAGAGTCTGTATGGATGTTCACTTTTCCACTTGGAAACATGATATTTTATGATTACAAGGTAAACAAAAGTCTGTAAGACATCCTACATGGTGAATAAAATTATTATATTATGAACAAAAATGATTCTATACATTGTAGATTCAATTTTTTAAATAGAACTATCCAATCAACCTCTAACCTTCATAGGAAAATGGATATTTGGAAAATCTAACAAGTTTTTTTATTAATTTTTTATTTTTGTATAGAATCATCAAAGAAGATTAAGCTATACTAGAATGATATGCTAAGAATTTCTCGTGGTATTGAAGAAGGATAGCCATGTCTTCATTATGACTTCAATCCACACATTATTTATAGGGATGTGAAGAATTCTAACATTCTTTTGGATTATAATTTCGATGTAAATTTGTCAGTAATTTGGTATTTCCAATTGCATTTCCTCAGCCAAACACCACACCTCTACCTATGTTATGGGTACATTTTGTTAAATTGACCCAAAATATGAAAGAATCTGTTATCACCAAATCACAAGCCCCCTGTGCATATACTTGAACTCATGGTGTGATTGGATAACACGGTACTATCTCCAAGTTGTGGGACTTGCAACTTGAGATAGACCTCCAGAGAAAGTTGGTTCTTGCTCCTAAACTACCTGCCACAATCTACTCTAATGCAGGATAAGCTAACTATTCTAATCTAAATTTCCAAGGGACCAGGGAAAGAGAATGCATAAAATGAAAGCCTACACTAAAGCGGTGATACACCAGAAAAGGAGGATGTGAGAGTAGTCTCCAAATGTGTGAAATATAGAGGCAAAGTGCACACTAGAAGAGGTGATGACAGTTCTCCATAATCTAGCAAAATGCATTCACAACAATATTCCAAGCACACACAATGATAATGAATTCCTGCAAGAACATAATAATAGACACAATATTCTTGTAGAAAGATAAAAGGGGCAAGAAGAATCAAAGAAAACAAAAGCAGGGGAAGATACATCCACAAACTTGTATTTTATTGCTTCCTGGTATGCACAATTCATTCTATTACAAGATAAGGGCCTGGATCACCATGCAAGGAGTCCACTACAAGCTCCTAAACCAACTCAAATGCCAGCTGCTGCCGCTCATTTGCAAGGAATGAACGTGCAGGCCAAGGGAAAGCAGAGGGATACTTCATCTCCATTCAGTATCATTGATCAGATGAAGAAGACAAATGTAAACATATCCATGTGGGAATCACTATCTATCCCAGGACAGAGAGATTTGCTACAAGCTGCCATGAAGGACTGGTCAACTTCAAATCAACAGGTCCAAATGCAAGAGAAGGTACTAACAAATGTTGCCCAGCCTGAAGGAAATCATGGAGGACAGCAAGGTAAAATGTTGAAGCCCCTTCCATTTTATGTTTCATTGATTGTAGGAGATAAAATGGTGCATAATTGCATGATCGATTCGGGAGCAAGCAGCTCAGTAATGCCCAAGCAAATAGCTGATCAGCTAGGACTCCAATATGAAGTCATCTCCAAGGGTGTAGTGCAATTATACGGGACAGCAGTGACAACGGTTGGAGTAATCAAAGGTTTGAGCCTCACACTGCATGCATGTCCTAATGTAACAGTGTTACAAGATGTGTCAGTTATAGACCTGCCACCACTCTTTGCATTGTGCTTGTCAAGAGACTTCACAAATAAAATTGGAGGCTATCTTTCAGCAGATTGGTCACACATGTTGTTCAGAACAAGATATGGAACCAAAGCCACAATCAGGTCTGAACCTATTGCAAACTTTCATATTGAGCCTTACACTCCAAGCCAAATCAATACCAATTGTTCAGCGTTTGATCAAGAAGATTATCCAAGCACTGATGAAGCTGACACCAAGGTTGGAAGCATCCCAGATTTGACTCTTGATGAATGGGCAAGCAAGGTGCATGCTTTTGATCCCTATCAAGAAATAGAAGAATCTGAGCTGGGAGTCTATTGTTTACATGAAGAGAATCAACCTCTCCCCAGCATCACCAAGCCAGATCATAAAGACAAGAATGAAGTATGGAAATTGTTCTTTGATGGGTCAAGGAGTAGACAAGGTGCAGGAGGAGGAGCTATGCTCATTTCACCGCAAGGTATAAGGTATTACTCAGCCTTCCGTTTCCAGTTTTCCTGTTCAAACAACACAGCTGAGTATGAAGCCTTAATTCATGGATTGCACTGGGCAAGGAAGAAAGGCATCAGGAATTTACAAGTATTTGGTGATAGTGAGCTGATTGTGAACCAAGTCAAAGGAAAAAATGCTGCCAAAATGATCTGTTGAAGAACTACAAAAATCGGGTATGGGATCTCATTGAAGATTTTGAAGCTTTTAGCATCATTTCCATCCCAAGGAAAAAGAATGAAGCCGCTGACAGACTGGCAGCAATTGGGGCTGCGTTTGATGTTGTAGAAAGTATCAAAAGTGAGAAAACTCAGCCTCATATCAAAGTGGTTGTGAGACCAGCTGTTCCAGATAACAACACAAGTTGGCAAGTCTTCGAGAATGATCAGCAGATTGTTAATTTCCTACAAGAAGAAGCTGAGTTCTCCATGAGAAATCAAGACAAGCTGGAGCAGCAGTATGGCGACCAAGTGGTGCAGCTTAGGACTAACAAATTGCCAAAAGGCCTCATAACCTTGGAGTCAATCTTCAACCCGAATGATCAGTTCCGGAAGGAGAAAGTGAACATTCGAGTAAGGGGTGAAGATTCAGAACCTATCTTAGTAGACGAAGGCAAGACATTGCAAATTGGCAAAGTAAGTACTCCACAAGAGAGATCTGATTTTGTTCAGCTTTGTCAAGAATTCCCAGATGTCTTTGCTTGGACTTACAAAGATTTAAGAGGTTTCAATCCAAAGTTGGCACAACATACTATTGAGTTGGATCCAGAATCCAAGCCTGTCAGGAAAAAGCAAAGGCCAGTAAATCCTCATATCGAGCCTCTCATGAGAAAAGAGTTAAGCAAGCTCATTGAGGCTAGTATCATCTTTCCCATCAAACACTCAAGTTGGGTTGCAAACTTGGTGCCGGTAAGGAAGAGAAACGGAGAAATAAGATTGTGTGTGGACTTTCACGATCTAAATAGAGCATCACTCAAAGATCATTATCCACTTCCATCAATGGAACAAATATTGCAGGTTGTAGCTGGTTCAGAAAGGTTTTCATTGCTAGATGGATATTCAGGCTATAATCAGATATTGGTGAAAGAAGAAGATCAATTCAAAACGGCCTTCACTACAAAATGGGGCACGATGCTTACAAGAAGATGCCATTTGGACTGTCAAATGCCGGAGCAACATTTCAGCGAGCTATGGATATGGCATTCAAAGGCTTGATCAACAAGATAGTGCTGGTATATCTAGATGATATCACTGTCTTCTCAAAGAATGCAGCAGACCATCTCTTTCACCTCAGACAAGTGTTTCAGAGGTGTAGAAGGTTTGGAGTGTCATTGAATCCAAAGAAGTGTGTATTCTTGGCACACGAAGGCAAACTGTTGGGCCACATTGTCTCTAGGGAAGGGCTAACAATTGATCCTGAAAGGGTTGAAGCCATCCGAACGCTTCCATTGCCACACCACAAGAAATCTCTCCAAAGCTTCTTAGGAAGGATAAACTTTGTCCGCAGATTTGTGCCTAATTTTTCCACTCTTGTGAAGCCTCTAACTATGATGTTGAAGAAGAGTCTGGCATTCAAATGGATAGCAGAAGGCAAAGAGAGTTTTGAAAACATCAAGCATGCAATATCACAAGCTCCAACTCTTATCAACCCAGATTTTTCAAAGGACTTCATGTTGTATGCATTTGGAGGATCAGATACAATCTCAGCTATCTTGACACAGCTGAATAGAGAAGGTTCAGAACAGCCCATAGCATTCTTCAGTCAAACCTTGGAAGATTACGAAATAAAGTATTCTTTCATCGAAAAGCATGTCCTTGCTGTCATTAGGAGCTTGAAGAAGTTCAGACATTTGGTCTCAAACAATAAAATTCAACTGCTGGTGTCTCATGTTGGTGTCAAAGACTTCCTCCTAAACAAAGATTTAAATGAGAAGAGAGCAGGTTGGATCACTCGGGTGATGGAATATGATATTGAAATCAAAGTGACCAAGCTAGTTCGTGGCAAAGGCTTGTGTGAGCAGCTCACTTCCAAACAACCAGACGAGTCAAAAAGTGAAGAGGATGTTGTCCTGCTACTACAGAATGATCAAGAACAACCAGCTGATGATGCACCCATCCCATGTTGGACTCAAGACTTGGTGCATTATCTCCAGATAGGCTTGTGCCCTCTAGAAGTGAGCAAAGCAAAGAGGAGATACTTCAGATTACAAGCCATTCCATATGTGCTTGTTGATGGAGTTTTGTTTAAAAGGGACATCAATGGAGTTCTATTAAGATGCATTAGAACAGGTCAAGTTGAGAAGATCCTACACGAGTTCCATGATGGGGAAGTAGGAGGCCACTTTGCTCCACAAGTAACACTCTCAAAATCATGAAAGCTGGTTACTATTGGCCTACTGTGTTCAATGATTGCTACTCATGGGTCAAGAAATGCAAGAGATGTGCATTCTTCACGGGGAAAGAAAGGTTAGCAGCGCTGCCCCTTCATCCAATTTCAGTGGATCAGCCATTCATACAATGGGGATTGGACTTCATCGGGGTTATCAATCCCAATTCAAGTCAGGGCCACAAGTGGATACTAATAAAGAACATGACTATTTCACCAAGTGGACTGAAGCAGTGGCACTCAAGGAGGCAAATGAATCTAATATCTTAGATTTCTATGAAGGGATAGTCACGAGGTTTGGTGCCCCTGCCACTATCATATCAGACAATGCATTGGCATTCCTTGGCACAAATATCATTGAATGGGCTGTCAAAATTGTGTGTATCTCAGCACTTCATCGAACTATTACCCTCAAGGTAATGGCCAAGCTGAGTCTACGAACAAGAACCTACTAAGAATCATCAGAAGGACTCTGGATGAAAACCAAAGAACTTGGCACGCAAAGCTCAAATCAGCCCTATGGGCTGATAGGATCACACCCAAGAGATCTACAGGAAGCTCTCCATACAAGCTTGTATATGGGAAAGAAGTAGTTCTACCTATATCACTCGAGTTGCCAGCATTGGAACTCATGAAACAGTTGGAACTAGCTGAGGTTGAACCTATGGAAATCAGGTATGCAGAGCTGATGGAATTAGAAGAGACAAGAGAGCACGCAATGCAGACCATAGAAAAGGATAAAGCAATGGTAAAGGAGAGTTTTGGGTAGAAAGCTAAGGCCAAAATTGCTTTGTGAAGCCCGAGTGTTGCAGGCCCTTGTAGTGGACTCCTTGCATGGTGATCCAGCCCTTATCTTGTAATACATCGAGTGTGCATACAGGAAGCAATAAAATACAAGTTTGTGGATGTATCTTCCCCGCTGTGTTTTCTTGCATTCTTCTTGCCCCTTTTATCTTTCTATAAGAATATTGTGTCTATTATTATGTTCTTGCAGGAATTCATTATCATTGTGTGTGCTTGGAATATTCTTTGTGAATGCATTTTGCTAGATTATGAAGAACTGTCATCACCTCTTCTAGTGTGCACTTTGCCTCTATATTTCACACATTTGGAAACTACTCACATCCTCCTTTTCTGGTGTATCACCACTTTAGTGTAGGCTTTCATTTTATGCATTCTCTTTCCCTGGTCCCTTGGAAATTTAGATTAGAACAGTTAGCTTATCCTGCATTAGAGTAGATTGTGGCAGGTAGTTTAGGAGCAAGAACCAGCTTTCTCTGGAGGTCTATCTCAAGTAGCAAGTCCCACAACTTGGAGATAGTACCCATGTTATCCAATCACACCGTGAGTTCTATATGCACAGGGGTGTTGTGATTCGGTGATAACAGTTCTGGCACGCCCGGTGGGACTTTAGAGGTCTTCACTTTCATTGCAACAAGATTGATGTGCACTTGTTGTAAGTTTCAGCTTTGAAGGAGCTTTAAAATCACACATCTGGCGACTCCAAAAGAGGCATAATCCACTGGTTTCTGCAGTCCAAGCCTGAAAAATTTATGAGAAGAATACAGACCAGGTCAAGAACTAGGGAGGAAGGATTGTTTGTTTATCTACACCTATCTCCAGGTAGAGAAAGAAGGGGAAGAAGAGCTCAAAGATCTGCGTCTCCACCTAATAGAACTTTGTCTACACCTCCACCTGGTAGACCTTTTCTCGCATCAACAAGGGTTCTCAGGCCAATCAGAATGGCGCAACCACTAAATCCCTTTGTCAATTTCACTGGCAGCAGCCCACTTGCCCTCAATGCACAGAATCCAGTTCCAATTGCAGCATTGAAGAACATTCCATTTTTCACTGGAGAAAATCATACCACTCCTGGTGATCATGTCAAAGACATTGCTAACATCTGTGCAATCCATGAGATAAATGAAATGGATGTGGCTGTCAAACTACTGGCATCATCGTTCAAAGGGAAGGCATTGCAATGGTTCAGGAGCCTTGAAGCTGGTTCTATCACAAATTGGAATCAGTTATGCATAGTTCTCCATGAGCAGTTTGGAGAAAAGGGAGACAATTTGTCTCTACTAGAACAATTGACAACTATCAAGAGAGCCCCAACGAGCGGTGATCGACTTCAACTTCAGATTTCAAAGGTCTTGGGATAGGATTCCAAAGTGTCGGTCAAGGCCAACAAGCAGAAGGTACTTTTCTCCATTACCTTAAAGCTTTGAATTCTGATATTTCTATGTTAATTCAATCTATGGGAGGCACAACCTTACCTGCTGCTTATAGCATTGCCATTAGGGCTGAAAACTGTCTTATTCAAGCTGGTAAGCTAGCTCCTAGGCCTCCCATGCCCTTGTATCCGAACTTAGAAAATCCAAGCACTAGTCAAGCACCCACTTTGGCTCCTATTCCCACTCCTAGAAATCAAAGTTCAAATGAGACTTCTACCTCATCCTCTAGTGCTTCAAACGAACTCCAAGAGGTCATGAAACAATTGCAAAATTTGGGAAATGAGCTGGTTACTATCAAAAGACAGCAAGCTCAAAGTGCTAGACCGTATCAGCCTCAAGCTCAGCCTAACAGGCAACCATATCAACCTCAAAGACCACCCAATCCAGCTGCAAATCAGAATCAAGCAAGGCCTCCTACCAATAGACCATTTCAGCCCTATAATCCCAATGTTACATCTGCATCCAGAGCTTTGGTGCCAGTCCAAAATAATATGGCCCAAGAATATGATTGGTGTTTCCCGTGCAGTCAGCCACATAACCAATCAATGTGCTTTAACGGTGCATTAAATCAGGCTCTAATGGTGCAAACCATTGGTGGGTCACAAGAGTCCAGCCACGAAGAAGACCAGCAAAAGAGGGCACCTCGGCCAAGGAACATCTCCGAATGAAACTACTCTTGTCAATTGGCAAGCTGAGGATTTCGTGGTATGAATCAAATACCCTCTCAAAGTGTTGCAGCCAACACAAGGTCAAAGAGGAGAAATTTGGGTGAAGAACAGCCATTGGCTTCGAGTAATCCACAACCTTCTACCACTCCACAAGCCACTGGCAAGCAAACTGTAGATCCAAACATGCAAGGAGCATCCATACCAGCTCCTAAACCAACTCAGATGCCAGCTGCTGCCGCTCATTTGCAAGGAATGAACGTGCAGGCCAAGGGAAAGCAGAGGGATACTTCATCTCCATTCAGTATCATTGATCAGATGAAGAAGACAAATGTAAACATATCCATGTGGGAATCACTATCTATCCCAGGACAAAGAGATTTGCTACAAGCTGCCATGAAGGACTGGTCAACTTCAAATCAACAGGTCCAAATGCAAGAGAAGGTACTCACAAATGCCGCCCAGCCTGAAGGAAATCATGGAGGATAGCAAGGTAAAATGTTGAAGCCCCCTCCATTTTATGTTTCATTGATCATAGGAGATAAGTTGGTGCATAATTGCATGATCGATTCGGGAGCAAGCAGTTGAGTAATGCCCAAGCAAATAGCTGATCAGCTAGGACTCCAATATGAAGTCATCTCCAAGGGTGTAGTGCAATTAGATGGGACAAGTAGTGACAACGGTTGGAGTAATCAAAGGTTTGAGCCTCACTCGCACGCATGTCCTAATGTAACAATGTTACAAGATGTGTCAGTTATAGACCTGCCACCACTCTTTGCATTGTGCTTGTCAAGAGACTTCACTGCTAAAATTGGAGGCTATCTTTCGGTGGATTGGTCACACATGTTGTTCAGAACAAGATATGGAACCAAAGCCACAATCAGGTCTGAACCTATTGCAAACTTTCATATTGAGCCTTACACTCCAAGCCAAATCAATACCAATTGTTCAAAGATTTGATCAAGAAGATTATCCAAGCACTGATGAAGCTGACACCAAGGTTGGAAGCATCCAGATTTGACTCTTGATGAATGGGCAAGCAAGGTGCATGCTTTTGATCCCTATCAAGAAATAGAAGAATCTGAGCTGGGAGTCTATTGTTTACATGAAGAGAATCAACCTCTCCCCAGATCACCAAGCCAGATCATAAAGACAAGAATGAAGTATGGAAATTGTTCTTTGATGGGTCAAGGAGTAGGCAAGGTGCAGGAGGAGGAGCTATGCTCATTTCACCGCAAGGTATAAGGTATTACTCAGCCTTCCGTTTCCAGTTTTCCTGCTCAAACAACACACAATTGAGTATGAAGCCTTAATTCATGGATTGCACTGGGCAAGGAAGAAAGGCATCAGGAATTTACAAGTATTTGGTGATAGTGAGCTGATTGTGAACCAAGTCAAAGGAAAAAATGCTGCCAAAAATGATCTGTTGAAGAACTACAAAAATCGGGTATGGGATCTCATTGAAGATTTTGAAGCTTTTAGCATCATTTCCATCCCAAGGAAAAAGAATGAAGCCACTGACAGACTGGCAGCAATTGGGGCTGCGTTTGATGTTGTAGAAAGTATCAAAAGTGAGAAAACTCAGCCTCATATCAAAGTGGTTGTGAGACCAGTTGTTCCAGATAACAACACAAGTTGGCAAGTCTTCGAGAATGATCAGCAGATTGTTAATTTCCTACAAGAAGAAGCTGAGTTCTCCATGAGAAATCAAGACAAGCTAGAGCAGCAGTATGGCGACCAAGTGGTGCAGCTTAGGACTAATAAATTGCCAAAAGGCCTCATAACCTTGGAGTCAATCTTCAACCCAAATGATCAGTTCTAGAAGGAGAAAGCGAACATTCAAGTAAAGGGTGAAGATTCAGAACCTATCTTAGTAGATGAAGGCAAGACATTGCAAATTGGCAAAGTAAGTACTCCACAAGAGAAATCTGATTTTGTTCAACTTTGTCAAGAATTCCCAGATGTCTTTGCTTGGACTTACAAAGATTTAAGAGGTTTCAATCCAAAGTTGGCACAACATACTATTGAGTTGGATCCGGAATCCAAGCCTGTCAGGCAAAAGCAAAGGCCAGTAAATCCTCATATCGAGCCTCTCATGAGAAAAGAGTTAAGCAAGCTCATTGAGGCTAGTATCATCTTTCCCATCAAACACTCAAGTTGGGTTGCAAACTTGGTGCCAGTAAGGAAGAGAAACGGAGAAATAAGATTGTGTGTGGACTTTCACGATCTAAATAGAGCATCACTCAAAGATCATTATCCACTTCCATCAATGGAACAAATATTGCAGTTGTAGCTGGTTGAAAGGTTTTCATTGCTAGATGGATATTCGGGCTATAATCGAGATATGGTGAAAGAAGAAGATCAATTCAAAACGGCCTTCACTACAAAATGGGGCATGTATGCTTACAAGAAGATGCCATTTGGACTGTCAAATGCCGGAGCAACATTTCAGTGAGCTATGGATATGGCATTCAAAGGCTTGATCAACAAGATAGTGCTGGTATATCTAGATGATATCACTGTCTTCTCAAAGAATGCAGCAGACCATCTCTTTCACCTCAGACAAGTGTTTCAGAGGTGTAGAAGGTTTGGAGTTTCATTGAATCCAAATAAGTGTGTATTCTTGGCACACGAAGGCAAACTGTTGGGCCACATTGTCTCTAGGGAAGGGCTAACAATTGATCCTGAAAGGGTTGAAGCCATCCGAACACTTCCATTGCCACACCACAAGAAATCTCTCCAAAGCTTCTTAGGAAGGATAAACTTTGTCCATGATTTGTGCCTAATTTTGCCACTCTTGTGAAGCCTCTAACTATGATGTTGAAGAAGAGTCTGGCATTCAAATGGACAGCAGAAGGCAAAGAGAGTTTTGAAAACATCAAGCATGCAATATCACAAGCTCCAACTCTTATCAACCCAGACTTTTCAAAGGATTTCATGTTGTATGCATTTGGAGGATCAGATACAATCTCAGCTATCTTGACACAGCTGAATAGAGAAGGTTCAGAACAGCCCATAGCATTCTTCAGCCAAACCTTGGAAGATTACGAAATAAAGTATTCTTTCATCGAAAAGCATGTCCTTGTTGTCATCAGGAGCTTGAAGAAGTTCAGACATTTGGTCTCAAACAATAAAATTCAACTGCTGGTGTCTCATGCTGGTGTCAAAGACTTCCTCCTAAACAAGGATTTAAATGAGAAGAGAGCAGGTTGGATCACTCGGGTGATGGAATATGATATTGAAATCAAAGTGACCAAGCTAGTTCGTGGCAAAGGCTTGTGTGAGCAGCTCGCTTCCAAACAACTAGATAAGTCAAAAGGTGAAGAAGATGCTGTCCTACTACTACAGAATGATCAAGAACAACCAGCTGATGATGCACCCGTCCCATGTTGGACTCAAGACTTGGTGCATTACCTCCAGACAGGCTTGTGCCCTCTAGAAGTGAGAAAAGCAAAGAGGAGATACTTCAGATTACAAGCCATTCCATATGTGCTTGTTGATGGAGTTTTGTTTAAAAGGGACATCAATGGAGTTCTATTAAGATGCATTGGAATAGGTCAAGTTGAGAAGATTACACGAGTTCCATGATGGGGAAGCAGGAGGCCACTTTGCTCCATGAGTAACAGCTCTCAAAATCATGAAAGCTGGTTACTATTGGCCTACTGTGTTCAATGATTGCTACTCATGGGTCAAGAAATGCAAGAGATGTGCATTCTTCACAGGGAAAGAAAGGTTAGAGCTTGCTGCTCCCTTTGTCCAATTTCGGTGGATCAGCCATTCATACAATGGGGATTGGACTTCATTGGGTTATCAATCCCAATTCAAGTCAAGGGCCACAAGTGGATACTAACAGCAACAGACTATTTCACCAAGTGGACAAGCAAGTGGCACTCAAAGGAGGCAAATGAATCTAATATCTTAGATTTTATGAAGGGATAGTCACGAGGTTTGGTGCCCCGCCACTATCATATCAACAGAAATGCATTGGCATTCCTTGGCACAAAGATCACTGAATGAGCTGTAAAAAATTGTGTGTATCTCAAAGCACTTCATCGAACTATTACCCTCAAGGTAATGGCCAAGCTGAGTCTACGAACAAGAATCTACTAAGAATCATGGAAGGACTCGGATGAAAACCAAAGAACTTGGCATGAAAAGCTCAAATCAGCCCTATGGGCTGATAGGATCACCCAAGAGATCTACAGAAGCTCTCCATACAAGCTTGTATAGTGGAAAGAAGTATTTCTACCTATATCACTCGAGTTGCCCAAGCATTGGAACTCATGAAACATTGGAACTAGCTTGATTTGAACCTATGGAAATCGAGGTATGCAGAGTTGATGGAATTAGAAGAGACAAAGACAGCATGCAATGCAACCATAGAAAAGGATAAAGCATTGGTAAAGGAGAGATTTTTGGGTAGCAAAGTTTTGCTACAAAATTTCTTTGTGAAACCAATGTGTGTTGCAGGCCCTTGTAGTGGACTCCCGCATGGTGATCCAGCCCTTATCTTGTAATACAATGAATCAATGCATACTCACTAGAAGCAATAAAATACAAGTTTTTGAATGTATCTTCCCCTGTTGTGTTTTATTGCATTCTTCTTGCCCCTTTTATCTTTCTACAAGAATATTGTGTCTATTATTATGTTCTTGCAGGAATTCATTATCATTGTGTGTGCTTGGAATATTGCTTGTTGTGAATGCATTTTGCTAGATTATGAGAACTGTCATCACCTCTTCTAGTGTGCACTTTGCCTCTATATTTCACACATTTGGAGACTACTCTCACATCCTCCTTTTCAGTGTATCACCGCTTTAGTGTAGGCTTTGTTTTTATGCATTCTCTTTCCATTTGATCCCTGGAAATTTAGATTAGATAAGTTAGTTTATCTGCATTTAGAGTAGATTGTGGTAGGTAGTTTAGGAGCAAGAACCACTTTCTCTCGGAGGTCTATCTCAAGTAGCAAGTCCCACAACTTGGAGATAGTACCCATGTTATCCAATCACATCGTGAGTTCAAGTATATGCACAGGGGTGCTGTGATTCATGATAACAAGAACATCAAGGTTGAATATGAAATAAGTAGTACACTATTCTACTACGGCTACTTATAAATAGTAGTCTCTACTTTGATAACACCTCCACTACTACCGTACTCAACACTAATTGTATCCAAAATAGCAGTCTCGTTAGAGGAAGCAAATTGATCCAGAGGATCCTCATAGAGAAACACCAATCTAAGATCTTCTTAGAATAAGTTGCAGTCATTTTTAAAGCATGGAGAAAAATTATATGATTCCGTCGATATCTTGTTTGTAGGAAACAAAGCTCGTTTGCAAAAGTTATAGCCCGCTGAAATTTTTGGGCAACTGGCAAAATTTGGAGTTTTGTGCAGGTTGGACGTGTGCACACTCACCAAGTGTTTCAATCATATTGCGACACGTGGACAATTTGTGTGACGAACTAAAAGTGGTTTTTGGAATGCCGGTCTTGGACACTCATTCATGGACAAATGGACCCCCTTATTTACTAGCTAGGGGCCCTCAGCCTAGGTTCGACACACTTGATTATGGAGGGGTGTCTTGGCCTCCTTCTCATATTATCATTATACCAACTTGTGTATATATATGCCTCTAATTGCATTTTTGACTATGCATGTGGGACTAATTGATATGCCATTTAAACTATGCAATTAAATAACCTCCATATTCCACGCATTTTATTTGCTAAACCTCCATAAGCATTATTGAATAAGGCACCTAAAACAATGCCAACACATACCCAAGTGCCCTTTTTGGCACCCAAACAGGTTTGAATGGTCAATGGCTCATATAGCCACCTACATGCGTGGGAAATAAGCCTTATAAAGCGCACCTAACTCACCCTCCAGCTTCAAATGTGGGATAAATCCCATGATATGCACCTAAGGAGATGGAGATAAGGGGATTTGAACCTTGATCTCCATGGTAAAATATATGGGTCTTGACCGCCATGCCACTAC